>CANSZD010003410.1:0-552005 GCA_947648045.1 Beta corolliflora
GAGATCGAGAGTAAAGTTAATCTCTACATACTCACTCAATATGTAACGCATTAACATCTACTAGACCATAGTAGCAACAGCGGATCTGCAGGATGCATATATTGACCCATGGTTTAGTGAGTCGTTTAATAATAAAATCAGCATAAATTGATTAAGATTGGGTATGGCTTCAGTTGAACCGGCCCACTATCATGTACTAGATTTACCCCTACTTGGTTGCCACCATGTTTGCGTTTCAAAAGGCGGAGTTGAGAAAGTTTTTTACATACATCTTGTCATCTCTCTTTCTCTCTTTTGATTTGTTTGCTCCTGGTGTACAAAATTCATTCAGATTAACATAATTCTAGTAAAAAGAACCAGATCTATTTCATTTTTTATTTTTAAACTGGCAAAACAAATTGGAAACTACTTTGGAAAAATGGATAGAAATAATTTACTTGTTCATAGCCAAAATAATCCGTATTTGGATTATTCCATAATTAATCATTTTCTTTTTACACTTGTCTGCTCATTTTGGTCCGTGACCCGTTGAAAAAAGTTAGTGATCGGTAGAACAACTCACACCACCACGACCCACCCAACAACCCCTAACCACGCAAATGACCACCACGACTCACCCAACACCACCCCCACCACCACCACGACCAACAACCCCATTTCTCCCCACGCTCACCACCACACAACCGCACTACTACCAACCACCACCAAACCTCTGCCCGCCACAACACATCGGACCTCGCAAATAGGCGTCGCAGGATCCGGCCTTTGGAGAAAGGCAATGCTCAGCAGATAGTGGCTTTATTGTAGCCGACCTTCTCCCGGGTCGCGAAAGTCACAGCGCGACGATGTCGCGCGGTGTCAAAGCCGCGTAGTAGGTGGCGCGGGCGAGTGCCGGTCCGGAGATGAGGGCGGAGGAGAAAGGGGGAGGGGTGGAGTGGGGCAGGCGCCGTGCTCGCGAAATAGATCGAGAAATGGTGGTGAACTGGGTTTGAGGTTGTTCTCTAATCTATTCAATCGATTAGGTCATAGGGGACCAAAATGAGCAGATAGGGTGAAAGGTGGGATTATTATGGAATAATCCAAAGGTGAGATTATTTTAATACGAGTGAGTAAAGAGATGAGATTATTCTGTCCATTTTCCAACTACTTATATTTCTATATCCGAATACAATAATGATGAGCCTACTCCCTTAATTATCGTAATATCTAGTTTTAAAAATTTTGGGGAACAATAACGTTACATATATATAAAATTTCCTTTTATTCTTTTTGTTTAGTGAATGAATTGTACGAAACTAAGTATAGGAAATCATAAGAGGAAAGATACACCCCCTTTGGTTTTTTTTCCTTCTACCATTTTGACATTTAGCATTATTCACATAATTCACTTCGATTACATTGTTTTAATATGATGAAGTGTAATGATTTTATCATATAAAGATGTTGTTAAACTTGTCTCAATATATATTACACTATCTATCCTTAATTATTTACCCCTTTACACATTTGACCATTAGTATTTTTAATTACATAATATTAGAAATTATCAAAAATTGATATTTGGAAACTACATGTGATTTTATTTTTTCTTATATATCAATATAAATTTACAATCCCCCCTAAAAACAATGTCAAAATTACAAAAGAATTACAAAAATGTCACCTTAAAAAAATCAAATAGGGCAAATTATAAGGGGACAAATGGAGCAAATGACAAGGGATATACGAAGACAATGGTGTATCAAAATACTAACTCTATTTATTGTCAATATAATTTGAAACTTTCACGCCATAACGCATACCTTCACCAGCTCAATATCTTTACTTATGATAAAGAAAATTATAAAAATTGATATTTGTAAGGAAAATTTGATAGCAACGATCCTAACTAAGGTCGTCCCGCCATAATAAGTCTCAATTAACTATTGAATATCTCCTGACCAAGGCTAAACTTTATGGAGGTGGTTTATAAGAGTGGTCCTATATGGCACGTGACAAGTTAATCTTGTAAAAAATTGTTTTCCATTTTCTTCTTTTTTATTGTCTAAGCGACTGTATTCATCTTCCTCGGCAAACTTCTCCCCGCCACCTTCCTCCACCACAACACCACTACACTCTCTCTCACTCCTCGCCTTTTTCACCATCACCAAAAATCCACTTATCATTTCCTTTGAATTAATAGGGTGCATCAATGGCGCCGCACACCTTATGTGTATTATTTTTCTATCTCCCTCTTTATGTGTTTCCTTCCAATTGAAGAAGGTAGTGTCTGGAAAAAAAATTAAAGTTCATTTAATCATAGTATAAGTTGAAAAGAATTCATTATCAAACACAAATTGTCACCTTTTGTGCCATTTTCTCTTTCTTATTCCCCTCATTTCCCCCGCATTTGGGTTAGTCAACATTGCTCGCTTGCTCCCTCTCTCCTCCCTACTTCCCTAAATTCACTATCAAACACAAATCGTCACATATCAATGTGACAGACAAGTGACCTAATTGGCTTCCAAACACTTCATTTGGCATTTTTTACAAAGCGTGTCTCCTCCATCACTTTTGCTATATTTAATACTTGCTTCTCCAAAATTGTTGAATTATAGGGTTTGCCATATTTCATCGATTTTTGGAATCGCGACAATTGTTGCGTAACGCTTTGATTCTTTAGAACTTGCAAGATTGGAAGAGTGGTGGAGCCGTGGAGGATCAAAGGTGGTGGAAATATAATTTGTTATTTTAATATATATATTTATAAGAAGAAGGAACAAAGCTTTTGGCCAATTTCATTAATGGTGGTATTGGGAGAAAAATCGAAATACGAAGCTAATTAGGAGGGGAAGGAAGTGTTTGGAAGATGGTCATGTGAACCACACGTGATCAATTTGCTTGTAACAAGTAAATGACATATTAGGACCGCTTTTGTAAAATATGAAATAAAGTTTGGCTTTCTTGTGAGATATTTAAAAGTTGGGATCTATTATGGGCGGAATGTCCATAGTTCGGACAGTTCTTATCAATTTTTCCTATTTGTAAAATATATCAAAACAAATTTAAGAAGATCTCACGTGAGTTGTGAGTATGCATTAGACATGTGCACGGGATGATGGGTTGAGGCACTTTAGTGGGCGTGCCTGGTCCGTCCTAAGTTAAATACTGGGACGTGCTTCAGGCCAATTTTCACAAAAATGAAATGCGGCACAATCGAGTCGAGCTCGTGCCTCCCATGGGCCACTCGTACTTAAAGCGGGCTTTTCACGGGCCGACTAAGGCTCGTGCCAAAACTAGGCCACCGAAGTTTTTACGGCTACGTCATGTCCATGACCCGCTCATGGACCACCGCGCTGGCTATGTTCGCAACGAGGTCGAGCCGGGCGGCCCATCGACAAGTTAGGTCTTCCGTCCGTGGGCCATCCCGCCCACTGTTAGGGTTTAGTATATATGTATGTGAATATGTGCAACACTATCTTTAATCTATAAGGGAAGAGGAGGGAGACACCAAATCCTTTTTTTTTTAAATCTTAACATCACAATTTTTTTTAATAAACACATAAAACTACAAATAGAAATCAACATCAGCAACTCTTTTTTTTGCCATAAAAATTCCTAATTTAATGGTACTTACTCCCTCTCCGTGATTTGCTATTATAAACAAGCGGTTTTTAGTTTTACAAGAAAAATGCAAAACACCCTAAACAAACATCGGTTCTTCTTTTTCTCCCTTTTTATAACATTTCTCCCTCTTCTACGTTATTATAACTATTAGTTTTGAAGCCCGTGCGTTGTACGGGTTCTTGTTTATATTATTTTTTTTTGTTAATATTGTTGATTTTGTGTTGCTATAAAATGTGATTTTTTCAACACCATTTTGTTTACATACTTCCTCTTTCTTTTCTATTGCAATAATCACCACTTTGGGTAGTTTCATCTATTTGGACCACTCCACTTTTAGTAAAAAAAACTATAATTGACAATATTGCCTTTAATTACTTTATGTTAATAAAACCATCATTAATTACTCATCAAATTGCCTCATAAAGTTGCGTTTACTTTATCAAGGATTTACTTATCCCCTACTCTTGTTAAGTTAAGGGGTACCTCTATGCTAAACTAACTATTTTCATTTCCTTAAAAACCATGCCCAAACCCATTGTTGCAGTAGGAAAAGAACGGATAAAGTATTTGTCATTATACTCTAATTTCTAGATTTGTTATTGCGATATATATATTTTATATTTTTTAATATTCAACTAAATATTGTAGCTAAGTCTATTATTAAATGGTATCCCTATAATTGGTATGACTAATATAGTTAACACAATTTTAATATGAAGAACACCCAATGATACTTGAAGAAAGTAGAGGGTAGTTATTTAATAGATGCATGACTGGAAAAATTACAGAAAACATGAGTGTCAGCCACAACTTCAACTTTTAATGGCACATAAATACTAACGCATATAGAATGGAAGATGGAAAAGTGAAAAAAAAAATCATAATGACGGTATCATGAATAAAATTAATTAAATATAAAACTAACCTCTACTAATAATCGAAAATACTATTTAAGAGGAAAAATATACCTCTTCATCCATCATGATCATATCAAGACTTATCAAACTTTCTCCTTTTTTTTATGATCCGTGACCTCAAATAGTCTAGAAACGCGAACCTTGATTTCCCAATTAGTTTAGTAGAATCAAGTTCATGTAGAAAAGAATAAGATCTGACATATAGATATATGTGAAAAGACAAACATAAATGATTATGTATACAATAAATATTCTATGAATAAAATAAATAGTGAATTGCATAATACATTTGCAATGTCGTTGACAAACTTTCATTTGATTCATGTAATGCCATCATGGTATGCTATAGGTTCAAAATTATAAATATGTATTTTTATCTTTATATAACTCAAATTTTAAAAGTATGATTTTCAAAGATATAATTGATATTGTCACATATAATACGCTATTTTTATAGTTATTTTTACATGTAATTAAAATAAAGAATAAATAATACGTTATTGTTCATCCAAATAAATAAATTTTCATAAGTTGTAAAACTTTATTGTATATGGAACTTATTTCGAAGCATATTTCGAGCACTCTTCAATTGCAATAAAAATTATAATATTGCGAATTTGTAACAAAAGTTATATTCAATTTACATAGTATAATAATTTAGGTTGTTTATCTAAAATCAGAATGTAATCTTCACTTTTTTTTTTTGAAAGGAATGTAATATTCACTTAGCCAAAACCTTATATGTATTTATATCTATGGTGAACACTATTTTTTTTTTAAAATTAAAATTAAAAACAATAACATGACATGCTTAGATGGAGCTATCTATAATATTCTAAGATTGTTTTTTAAAATCAAACTCTAATTTTTTCGTCATCCAAAATTCTAATATATATGTAACTTTATAGCTATAGATTTTAGTTTTTGTTGTAACGATAAATTTTACTTAATAATTTTGTTGCAATACTAAATTGTTTTGGTTCAGTGGAGCAATTAAGGCTGAGATTTTGAAAGATAATATGTCTAATTCTGTAAATTGGACCTATTATAAAATGATATAATCACATATTGTACACTATACTTATAGCTTAATTATTATTATATTTATCTAAAAGAAAGACTAAAAAATGTCTTACCATTCATCTAATTAAATATATTTTTATGAGTTGTAAAACTATATTGTAAATGGTTGTCATTTTGAAGCATATTTCACGCACTCTCCAATGGTAAAAAATTATAATGTTTTGAATTAGGTAGCAAAAGTTATATTCAATTTACATAATATAATAAGTTAGGTTGTTTATTCAAAACTAAACGTAAATTTCTCCATATTCAAAACTCTTTTTATGTATTTAAATATGTGTAGAACTCTATTTTTTATTATATTTAAAATAAAAATTAATGACATGGCAATCCTACGTGGCACTCTATATTCATAAGTTGTAGAACTATATTGTATATGGATCTTATTTCGGAGCATATTTCGAGCACTATCCAATGGTACAAAAATTATAATATTCCAAATTACGTAGCAAAAGTTATACACAAATTACATAATATAATAATTTAAGTTGTTCATTCAACACGAAACTCTAATTTTCGCTAATCCAAAGCTCCTTATATGTATTTAAATATATGTAGAACTCTATTTTTGTAAAAAAAAAAAAAAATTGATGACATGGCAATCCTACGTGGCGCGCTCTATGACCTCGAAATCTTGAGGAGCTCCCTATGCTCCCGAAAAGTTCATCCTTTATATATATATACTAGTTTTGAAGCCCGTGCGTTGCACGGGTTGTTGTTTATATTTTTTTTGCTAATTTTTTGTTAACATTGTTGATTTTGTGTTGCTATGAAATTAGATTTTTCAACACCATTTTATTTACATACTTTCTCCGTTCTTTTTCTATTGCATCATTGGGTAGTTTCATCTATTAGGACCACTCCACTTTTCGTTAAAAAAAGCAACTATATTTGACAATATTGCCATTTTATGTTAATAAAACCATAATTAATTACTCAAATTACCTCATAAAGTTGCGTTTACTTTTATTAAGGAATTACTTATCCTCCTTTTGTTAATTAAAAGGGGTACCTCTATGCTAAACTACCCATTTTTTTCATTTCCTTAAAAACCATGCTAAACCCCATTGTCAGCAAGTAGAAAAATAACGAAGAAAGTATTTGTTATTATACTCTAATTTCTAAATTTGTTACTGCGATATATAAATTATATTTTTTTTAATATTCAACTGAATATTGTAGCCAAGTCTATTATCAAATGGTATCCCTATAATTGGTATGACTAACAATATACACAATTTTAACATGAAAAATACCCAAATGATACTTGACGAAAGTAGAGGGTGCTTATTTAATAGATGTAGGACAAAAGAGAAAAACATGAGTGTCAATCACAACTTTAACTTTTAATGGCACATAAACACTATAAAATATGACCATAATGATGGTATCATGAATAAAATTAATTAAATATAAAACTAATCTCTATTAATAATTGAAAATACAAATTAAGAGAAAAAAATACCTCTTCATCCATCATGATCATATCAAACTTTCTTCCCCCTTTTTTATGATCCGTGACCTCAAATAGTCTAGTAACGCTGGACCTTGATTTCCCTAATTAGTTTTAGTAGAATTAAGTTTATGAAGAAAATAATAAGATCTGACATATAGATATATGGAAAAGACAAACATAAATTATTATGTATACGATAAATATTATAGGAATAAAATACTTAGACAATTACATAATATCTTTGCAATGTTGTTGGCAAACTTTCATTTGATTCTTCATGTAATGTCACCATGGTATGCTACAGGTTCAAAATTATAGATTTATATTTTTTATCTTTATATAACTCGATTTTTAAAAGTATGATTTTGAAAGATATAATTGATATTATCACATATAATACGCTATTTTTATAGCTATTTTATATGTATTTAAAAATAAATAATAAATAATATCATATTGTTCATCTAAATAAATAATTTTTCATCAGTTTTAAAACTATATTGTATATGGAACTTATTTCGAAGCATATTTCGAGCACTCTCCAATGGTAAAAAAAAAGTATAATATTGCGATTTATAGCAAAATTTATATTCAATTTACATATTATAATAATTTAGCTTGTTTATCTAAAATCGACCGTAGTAATCTTCACTTATCCAAAACACCTTATATGTATTTATATATATATGTTGGACAGAGTTATTTTTTTTTTTTTTAAAAAAAAATTAAAAAGAATGAGATGCCATATGGAGCTCTCTATAATTATTTTCTAAGGTATTTTTTTAAAATCAAACTCTAATTTTTTTCATCATCCAAAATTCTAATATATATGTAACTTTATCGCCATAGATTTTAGTTTTTGTTGTAAAAATAAAGTTTCGTTAATAAATTTTGTTTCAATACTAAATTGTTTTGGTTCATTTGAGTAAAGTTGAGGTTTTGAAAGATAATATATTTAATCTTGTAAATCATACCTTTTATTAGGTAGCCAAAGTTATATTCAATTTACATAATATAATAATTTAGGTTTTTTATTTAAAACGAAACTCTAATTACTCCCTATCCAAAACTCCTTTTATGTATTTAAATATTTTTAGAACTCTATTTTCTAAAATATTTAAAATAAAAATTAATGACATGACAATCCTACGTGGCACTCTCTATTTCATAAGTTGTAGAACTATATTGTAAATGGATCTTATTTCGGAGCAATTTTCAGAGCACTATCCAATTATACAAAAATTATAATATTCCAAATTACGTAACAAAAGTTATACACAATTTACATAATATAATAATTTAGGTTGTTCATTCAAAACCAAACTTTAATTTTTGCTTATCCAAAACTCCTTATATGTATTTAAATCTATGTAGAACCTCTATTTTTGTAAAAAATAAAAAAATAAAACCAAACTCTAATTTCTCCCTATTTAAAACTCCTTTTATGTATTTAAATACACAAATTCTTAAAAAGACGGCCTCACTTTAGTCTTAATGTGAGACCCGTCTTAGTCTAAAAGATATATGTTTTTCAAGACACCGACCGCATCTCACAAATTCTCACTGATATTTTTGGCTAATTAGTTAATAATTTTGGCGAATTAGTCAAGTATTTTAGCACAATAGTTTAGAGCCGGTAATCTATATGTAGACTTACATTATTTTTTAGTTAATATATCCAATACATTAGTTAGTGTTGTTCTATAATTAGTTAAGCTCTATTGAGCATTATTTAGTTTCCAATATAAACGAAGAAATAAGTTTTTTATAAATCAAAAATATCAAATACAAAAGACAACCCGAAAAAGAACTTAAAACAACCTAGCATTTGGAGTAATTGTACTCAATTTGAGTTTAGTTATAGGAATTTGTTTTTTTCTAGTCTTCTTAAAATTATTTTTCTTCCTTACACTTCTTCCCTTTAATTTGTTTTTGCACGAGCCGAGTCTAAAATAACCAATGTAGTCTGTCACTTGATGAGCATTGTTCTTCTATAATTGGTTTTGTAGTTAAGACTTTGGTTATACTTGCAGCAGATTCTTGTAGACTTCTTGCGTACCTTTCTTGCATCTTCATTATCTTGACTTTTGGAGAATGAGGATTGTAGAACCTTCTTACGGTTTCATATCGCCATGGGGTTACGTAGTTTGTAATTGCTCCGAGAGATTTCTCTATCCATTTCTCTTTTCCACACTTTACTTTTGCAAATCTAGTCCACCTTTTGCACATGTAACTATGTGGTATTGTTGTGATTGGACAAATAAAATGCGTTATAATCGGGTTTTTATGGTATAACCAATATACTTCATCGCTTAACTAATTTACTTCAACACTTAACTAATTCATCCGTAAATAATTTAAGGCTAGCATAACTAATAGGTTCAAGCGTTTTAACTAATTTCCGGTACTCGGTTTGATGCACGCGCATGATGTCAGATGACATCACCGGTCTCACTTTAACACTAACGTGAGACCGTCTCTTCAAAAAACGAACTCATTTAAATATGTGTAGATCTCTATTTTTTAAAATATTTAAATGAAAAATTAATGACATGGCAATCCTACGTGGCGCTCTCTATTTCATATGTTGTAGAACTATATTATATATGGATCTTATTTCTCGGAGCATATTTTGAGCACTACTCAATGGTACAAAAATTATACTTCATTCCGAATTACGTAGCAAAGTTATACACAAATTACATAATATAATAATTTAGGTTGTTCATTCAAAACAAAAACTCTAATTTTCGCTTATCCAAAACTCCTTATATGTATTTAAATCTATGTAGAACTCTATTTTTGTAAAAAATAAAAATAAAAACCAAACTCTAATTTCTCCTTATTCAAAACTCCTTTTTATGTATTTAAATATGTGTGGGACTCTATTTTTAAAATATTTAAAAGAAAAATTAATGACATGGCAATCCTATGTGGCGCTTTCTCTATTTCATAAGTTGTAGAACAATATTGTACATGGATCTTATTTCGTGAGCATATTTCGAGCATTACCCAATGGTACAAAAATTATAATATTCCGAATTACGTAGCAAAAGTTATACACAAATTACATAATATAATAATTTAGGTTGTTCATTCGAAACAAAACTCTAATTTTCGCTTATCCAAAACTCGTATTTAAATCTATGTAGAACTCTATTTTTGTAAAAATAAAAAATAGAAAGAAACTCTAATTTCCCCTATTCAAAACTCCCAAATATGTGTCGAACTCTATTTTTGAAAATATTTAAAAGAAAAATTAATGACATGGCAATCCTATGTGGCGCTCTATTTCATAAGTTGTAGAACTATATTGGATATGGATCTTATTTCGGAGCATATTTCGAGGCACTACCCAATGGCACAAAAATTATAATATTTCGAATTACGTAGCAAAAGTTATACACAAATTACATAATATAATTATTTAGGGTTGTTCATTCAAAACAAAACTCTAATTTTCGCTTATCCAAAACTCCTTATATATATTTAAATATATGTAGAACCTCTATTTTTGTAAAAAATAAAAATTGATGACATGGCAATGCTACATGAGCGCTCTATGGCCTCGAAATCTTGAGGAGCTCCCATGCTCCCGAAAAGTTCCTCCTTTAATTATATATATTGATTGATTAACTAGTGTATTCTTATGCAAAACCTTTATAATACCGCGCTTTTTTTTATCTACACACTTTCTTTTTTGACCGTTTCTTTTTGATAAGTTACATCTGTTTTATTCTTTATCTATATAAGGTAAAATGTACAATTAATATTTTCTACTTTTATCCCCCATGTGGTTTTCACCAAATAAATTAACCCATTTAAAACCCCCAATCTACCCTATTTTTCTCTTTCCTCTATTTTTTTATTCACAAATTATTAGGATAGATGGTCCAGCTTTTTAATATAAAATTAGACAAATACCACAAATCCAAGCCAACGTTATCTTAACAAGACCATCACATCTCATTGTAACCCAATACTATTGCTATACATCTCGCACCAACCTAGTCGACTCTTTTCTTCTCCTTCATTTGTATCCCTTCTAATCCCTAAGTACATCGACAATTTTAAAAAATAACTCACGGCTGTCTAACAAAATGAATTAAACTATTCACTAAATACAGCTTATAATACCCTCACGATTGTTTTAAAGAGATTTAGCGTTAATACTCATTCTAACAAAATGAATTTTTCTCGCTAGGGAGCTTTATATCCTTAGTTTCTCCGCGATTAAGCGTGTTGGACCGAGTAGTCCAGGGATGGGTGACCTCCTAGGAAGTTTTTCGTGACGCACATGACGTGAGGACAAAATGCGCGTTCTCTTTCTAATATTGGGTTTGGCCGTTGTCAAATTTTTTAGGCAGTCTCTTACAAGACCAACTGTTTTTTATTTGTATTTTGTACTTCTTACTCCCACTTTTCATAATTTCTCTCTCTCTCTCCTTTTGTACTTCTTAGGCTCATTCTTTTGGACTGAATAAATGGAAATCGGCCCGTACGTATCGGGCCCGCATCGAACCGCCCGCAGATTGGCTCGGCCCCGCCTTAGTTCGGGCCCGCATCGCTCGTACTTATCTCGGCCCGGGCCGTCCGGATCGATCAGCGCACGTACTACAACTTATTGATTTTATTATTATTATTATTATTATTATTATTATTATTATTATTATTATTATTATTATTATTATTATTATTATTATTATTATTATCATCATCATTATTATTATTATTATTATTAATATTAATATTATTATTATTATTACTATTATTACTATTACTATTATTATTATATTCTTCTTCTTCTTATTATTATTATTATTATTGTTATTATTATTATTATTATTATTATTATTATTATTACTATTATTATTTTTATTATATTCTTATTTTAGCATGCTATTGTTACTATTCTACGATATTAGGCGTGAAACATGCTATTGGTTTTCAGATATATCGACTCATAATCAAGAATCTTGGAGGAAAATATTATATTAATAATATTATTACTTCATATCATTATTATTCTACTTGTTATTATTAATATTACTCAATTCATAAGAATATTATTATGCATATTATTAGTATTAGTATTAATATTATTATTATTATCATTATCATTATCATTAGTATTTTAAATTATTATCATTATCAATGATGATAAAAATATTACTCTACTTGTAATTATTAATAATACTCAATCTCGTATCGCCCGCCGCATCGATCGGGCCTCGGTCTGTACCCGCCCGCGGCCTCGGATTTATTCATTTCGGGCCCCTTTCGCTTGTACTTGATTCATTTCGGGTCATTTCGGGCTTCGGGTCAGACTTATTCAAAAGTAAACAAACGCTTTACTCCCCACTTCTTCATAATTGCTTTCCTTTCTCTCCTACTTTTTTACTTTTTTTCTTGGTTTCTAGTGAAAAGCAAACCTCGTAGATTCAACAGGAACGGAGTGCAGATGATTTGCTCGCATCACGTATCACGCGTAGGGATTAAAAAGAAACGGGCAAGAGGGAGTATGTGTGATTTTATTGGACCGATCTAGAGCCGCTTAGTGGTTGGACATTGTTTTTCCAGACCTTCGTGCCGTGATTCAATTCCCACTAAGAAGACTTCGGAGGCAGGATTTCCCTATCATCCCCCTATTCTCGGGAGTGTACTGCCCCGCTAATCCAGGATTCCGCACCGACTGACCCATGTGAGGTCTAGTTCGGCATGGCAATTCATCCTACCAAAAAAAAGTGTGATTTTTACGGAGGGACGGTGTAGTCTGACATATTATTTGTCCGAAAGTTGTGGGCACCCATCAGTAGTTGACGGGCAACTAATCATAGCGTAGTTCGATTTATCGATTACAGACAACCCTGCATTTAGCTAGATATATAAACGTAGCAAATCTGGAAAATGATATCAGTATGTGACTAGGAGAAGGGAAGATAATTGTAAAACATTTTGAGAGAGGATAGAGAAAGAGAGCTTAAAACTAATGGCAGCAGTGAGCAGCTGTAATACTAATATTCCTCCACCTTCAACCCAAAGGTATGTTAATTGGACTAAAAAGAGGAAAAATAAATCATATCATATCACTCTTTCTTTTAGCTTAATTGCATCATAATTCCACTACTTAGTTTTAGTTATAACTCATGTCTTATATAACAGTTGCCAATATGATTTTAGTGGTTCTTTATTGTACCTATCTACAATTGTTGAGTTTACTGATTTCCCTCACTTTCATTTCAAGCACAAGATCAAGATGTTTTTGTTTAATTGATGTATCCTATCTGTCCAAAATTATTGTCCTTATTTTTAAATGAGTTCTCTAAAATCCCCTATTTTTCCGGAGGTGTGATAACGTTATATTGGATTTGGAGCTATAACGTATTCGTAACTGTTATAACAGTGGATTTTGGGAAGACAGTTGGGGGGACAATAAAGGGGTTTTGAGAAGAGTGTTAAACATGTGAGTGTTTGCGTGTCTTATATCTTATAACAGTTATAAATTTTGAGTTTCTCTTTGTGTTGTTACATACTTACATAGTGTTATTGGCTTCATAAGTTAGTCTTGATGGTGGGTTTCCAGTCTTTGACCCATCAGATTCTACAATAGTGAGGAACTCAAAAGTAATTAAGACCTTTCCTAATTTACTTAATTTGCTAATTCCTTCAAAATCTAAGCCATATTTCAATTCCTTTTGTCTAGTTGTAATCCATTGGCCACATAGTAACTTTTCAGAAATGTTTTTCTTTTCTTCTGTGTGAATTGTTGTAAGATTAATATTTTTAACTACATAGTTGTTCCTCTACTCTTGATGGTTGCTATTTAGGACACGTTTTCTTCACTTGAATTTTGATGATGAGCTTGTCTTATCTGAACTTGTTGAAATTTATTTGAATTTGTTTGTAATTTTGTTTAGTAGATGAATTGATCGTGCTGATGCTATTAAACACAGAGCACACACATTGTGGTAAAAACTAGAAACATTAAAATAGCAGCTTTCGGTTTTCCTATGTGTAATGTGTTACATCTTCGTCGCTAAACTTCTTTCAATGGCCCTAGTCTAAGAAGGCAAAAAATTACTTGCTCTCAAGTCTCAACTTTGCCACAGTAGGACTGTTGTATTAGAGTTTGAGGGTAAACGTCATAAAATTATCCTCCTTGTTAGATTAAAGGAAAGCAACATCATTTTGCCTTCTTTGATTAACTAAATAGCTAGGGGAAGATTAATCCCAACCTTTCCCTCCAAACTCCCCTATTGAACACTCTTATGAAATATTTTCTCCAGGTTACTAGGGAAAGTGGCACTCGTGACTGGAGGAGCCAATGGGATAGGAGAAAGTATCGTGCGTTCATTCCACAAGCATGGTGCAAAAGTATGTCTAGTAGATATTAATGACGATGCTGGACAACGCGTTTGTGATTCCCTTGGTGGTGACGCGGACATATGTTTTTTACACTGTGATGTTACCAAGGAGGAGGATGTTGAACGGGCTGTTGACTTCACAATAGAAAAATTTGGCACTCTTGATATTATAGTGAACAATGCAGGATTTATAGATCCTCCCTTTCACGGACATTCGTAATATAGACAGCTCTTATTTGGAGAAGGTGTTGGATGTCAATGTGAAAGGTGTTTTCTATGGGATGAAGCATGCTGCTAGAATAATGATCCCATTGAAGAAAGGCTCCATGATTTCTCTCTGTAGTATTGCGTCTGTCATGGCTGGCATTAGCCCTCATGCATATACAGCATCCAAACATGCTATTTTAGGCTTAACAAAGAATGTGGCAGCCGAACTAGGACAACACGGGATACGAGTCAATTGTGTTTCTCCGTATGCAGTTCCAACCAACTTGGCCATGGGTCATCTGCCCAACGACGAAGGGACCGACGATGCAATTGCTGGTTTCCAGGCTTTTGCTGGCAGGATAGCCAATCTGCAAGGAGTGGATTTGACAGCTGAAGATGTGGCAAATGCGGTGGTTTTCTTGGCAAGCGATGAGGCAAGGTATATAAGTGCAGAAAATCTTGTAGTTGATGGAGGTTTTTCATCTGTTAATCACTCTTTAAGAACCTTCAAATGATCTTATGTTGTCGAAGCTTTTAGCACCAATATAATATGTATAACAATGCAAAGCTTTGCACCGGATTTCATCATTATTAGTTGATAGATAATATAATTCTCTTCATATTCTCTGTCATTAGTATATGATTGGTTCTGTATTTCATATTTACATGCTTGGCTGCCACCATATTGCATTTCAGTCTCCAGAAGTGGGGTTGAGAAGGATTAAGCAAGACAACCAAGACGACTAATTACAATATTACATACATATATGATATACCTCTTCTTTCTTTTTTTCCCTCTGTTTGGTCCCGGTTGATGAATTAGGTCATTAGTCATTTTTATTGAAACATCCAGTGGAAGATAATTTCAGTTCACTACAATACACCAATTCGCGTGAATAGAACATAACCTTAATTGTAAATATTTTGGAGATAATTTCCAGATGGTGCCTGAAAAAACATTTGTCTATGTTAAAGATAATTTGAAGTTACAATTGCAGAAGCTCAGCTCAAAACATTACCTTCATGTTCTATTGAGAAGGTATATGTGCAAATTTTGCCTGAGGGGTACGAGAGATACTACTGGGATAAGACCATTATCTGTGAAAAGAATTGCCATTCCAAAACATAAATTTGTTGCTTGGGAATGGTGTCTATGTAGAATGGACTAAACACTACAGTTAGACTTTTCAAAGTGGGTATCTGCTCAAATTCTCATCAATACAAAGATCAAAATATTATGACTTGGCTGTTACTATGTTCATCTCAATGTATGTCTTTGAATATCTTTTTTAATATTATTTAAATTAATACATGATCGAATGCCTTAGAAATTGTAAAAGTCAAACAAGATAGTTAATAGCCATTTAAGAAACCTTTTTTTCGCTGTTTGACGATATAAAATTAAAAGCTAGCAAGAAGTCTTATCAAACAATTTAGGATGTAATGTTCAACTAATTTTTTTAAGATAAAATAAATTGGATAAACACGTATCTTCAACCGTTTAGAAACATGAATGAGGAATAGGTGAGTAGCTCATTCTCATCACCTTACATCCATGAGACAGGGGTTTAGACCTTATAGTATGTAGTGACATAAACTTTCGCCAAAAGGAAAAAAATCCCATCTAAGTGAGGCTTCATCGTAGTTAATAAACATGTAAATTCATGAATATACATGAATTTTCTCACTAGTATATGAACATATCAAGGTTAACTTATATTATATTAATTTTTTCAACGATTCATGTTAGCCAATTTCAAATCATTTTGAAACTAATGCTTTGTTGTTATTATTGTTTATTGGAGCTTCTCATGTATAGCCTTGGGCTTGTATTAGTTTGTATTATGTTTAGCATGGGCTTGAGCCTTGTAATATGTTTAGCTTGGGCTTGAGTCTTCTTAGTAATAGGATGTATATAACCTTTTGGGATCAACAATAGAAGACAAGGGAAATCATCTTAACCCTTTCTTGACATGGTATCGGAGCATCTGCCGAACCTGATCTGATTCTTCCATTTTTTTTCTTCTCGCCGGCGGCGATCTCTCGCACCACCGGCGTGGTTCGTGTTATTCGGATCATGGCGACGATGGCCGTATTGATGTGACCTCTCCCTTTCTATCTCGGAGTGCGGCGATCGGCCCGGAAACCTTATCACCCACGTTATACTCACTGGCGACAATTATGTTGTGCGGTCTCGTGCCATGACTCTCTCATTGAAAGCCCGCCACAAGTTCGGCTTTGTCGACGGAACTATCACCCTTCCTCTTTGAAAAGAAAAAGCTTTTAGGCGGGATCTTTGTAAATTCTATGGTCGTCTCATGGATCTTGCGCAGCCTTGATTCAAAACTTTCGGCTTCCATCCCCTTTCACGATGAAGCCCGGAAGCTATGGACCTATCTTGATCGACGGTTTTCCGTGGCCAATGGCCCACGTCTGCAGCAACTACGTTCTTCAATTTCTCATTGCCAACAATCAAAATCCATGACCATTGACGATTATTTCACTCGATTGATGGGGCTCTACGACGAACTCGATCGCATTAAACCCTTACACCATTGTACTTGTGGCCGGTGTGTGTGTGATTTAGCCTCCTAAATTTGCGCACGACAAGGAGGAAGAGAAATTGCATCAATTTCTAATAGGTATTGGTGATGACAGTGCGCACTGTACGCACCAACCTTCCGTCTCAAACTCCTTCCCAGTCCTTGGATCGTGTTTATCGAGGCATTGGTTCAAGAGGAGCGTTCTCGGGACATAGCACTTAACAAAGCGGTTGTAGAAGAGGCTCGTGCTTGTTCTCTTCAAGTGCCCAGGAATTCTATCAAGTTCGATCGCCCAAACAAGTCTAAAATTATATGCTCCTACGTAAACGTCGGGGACATGATAAGGCCTTTTGTTTTAAACTTCACGGCCTGACTCAGTGGTATGAAGCAAAGTATGGCAAGGTGGTCTTGCTGCCCCCATCGAGTCCTCTTTGTCACGGTGCTTGCATCTTCCGCCACTCATTCTCCTGTAGTGGCTACGGGCCGTCCACTGCTGCCGTGCCAACTCGTGGGCGAGGGGAGTCGGTGACTTCCACGGGTCTTGGTGGAACCCCCTGTCGACCTCACTCTGACCAAGTTCAAATCTTGTTAAACATGATTAATGCTTGATAGGATGACGGGTGACATTTTTCTATGGATTGGATTATTGATCTGGCGCTTCCCATCATGTTCTTGGGGATCGGTCGTGTTTTGATATTCGACCTATTGTTGCTTCCCATGTTGGTCTCACGATGGTCAAAGTGTTGTTGCCACCATGATTGGGCGTGTTATTTTATCTCGCGGACTTTCTTTGCACCATGTTTTATATGTCCCTTCTCTTGCGTGCAATTTAATTTCCGTGTCACAATTAATTGATGAATCCAATTGCATTGTTCGCTTTACTGATTCATTGTGTGCTATACAGGACCTACCTTCGGGGAACCTCATTGGAGCGGTGAGCGTCCGCAACACCCAGATAATTCTCTCTTTTCGAAATGCCTTTATAATATAAAACTTAGAGAATTACCCAAGTATTATCGCCGGTGTGATAACGTATCGGCTTATTTAGAATTTTACAAGCGGAAACATCAAACTAAACTTTATAAATAACTAAATAAGTACTTCATAAAAAAAACCACTCTATAAAAGTCTATCAAACCAACTAACAATAACAAGTTCCTCTTGATGCGAGAAAATATGATATATAAAATTTCACAAGCTCTCCATTCCCATATCCCCAATGATGCTACATCTGCGAACCTGTAAATGTCAATGCTCTAGAGAATCTGCTCACCAAAATTGGGTCATCACGGGATCAATAAGGCAAAGCCATGATCCACACACATCAAACAAAAACGCGTGTCGGCAAAGTGGGTACTACATAACAATACATAAGCAATCCCTAATCATGATACTAAGGAATAATAACGAGTTAAATAATAATACAACAATATAACATCCTCTGAGATAACTTCTCTTGAACTAAACTTTAATCAACTTTTATTATATTAAATGGAATAGTTATCGGATAGGAGTTATCCTAACTAAAAACCAGCCTTCACCTAGGAAGACGAAATACGGGCGCAACTCAGGTATTCCATAATGACTGCGATATCGAGGAACCTTTGAATAAAAAGAGGAATGGTGATCAATCAATTCCTAGAAAAAGCCATGGCACGCTCACCATGTACCTCGACTCCCGATTGTCCAACTTCGGACGTGCACCATTCTAAAGCTTATTACTATCCAAGTTACACTTTACGTGATTAACAATTTATTACTTGTTATGACACACATACAAGCAACACAGAATATAATTCAAACATTCACAACTGAACTTCTTTTATCTTAGGATTTAATAAGTGATCACACAACTTACAATCCAAGATTACTTTCTTTAATTTCAACCTTTCTTACTTTGTTGAACCTAGCCAACAATCAATCTTACCTTTCAAAGGCATAACTTGTCAACTTACCAAATAAGGCCACGAGTCCTCATAAAGTAGTGAAATACAAAGGGAGAACAATGATCAAACATGATCCAATACTAATAAATATATTAATTCCCCATGTGAATTAATAAATAAAGTTCCCAATCCAATTAACATGCTTGCATCAATATTCCATACAAACATGATATTCTACTCATAATCAAATATTATAATCAACATGTTTGCACCACAGGCATAAAACATGCAAAATCCATCATAATAAATATCATACATGAACTCAACATAGTTCCTATACATGATACTACATAATTCTCCTTCATAAAATCATGATACTATCTCAATCATCACATAGGTATGTACGTACCTTGTGTAAACTAGTCGGTTCGGCCACTTTAGCCCCTTTAAAAATCTCCTACGGAATACTCTCCGCCTAGAAATCAAATATAACTAAAATCAATACTCTTAAGTAAAAAGACAGTAACTTTAAAATATTTAAAATCCCCTTTAAACATATTCAAAAGTTGATTTTTCTACCAAAACTCCAATTACTTTTAATTCCTAGCATAGTACTACCATACTAGTAATTAAAATTCTTAAAACTCCCTAAATAAAATACTTTCTGAAATTCCAGCAACTTATAAAATAATAAAACCTTCTTTAAACCCACTTAAACATGCTTAAAATCATAAATTAAATCAAACTCATAGTATATAATATGCTACTATGATTTTCTAATAATTAACACCCTAAAAATCCATGCTTTAATTATTAAAACTTCAATCTAACAATAATAAACAAATCTGAATTTTTATTCTTATAATATAATATATATATGAATCAAGATTATTCATTAAAACAGTAAATTAACATTGATAATCATGATTAACATTAAAATAAAGCATAAAAACATAGTCTTTAATGGAAAACTTGAGGAAATTAAATAGGGAAAGAATTAAACCAACACAAAGAAGAATCAAGAACACGCGGGAAGTGGTGGCTCACGGCGGCGGCCACGGTGCACGAACTTGTGATCTTGGAAGCTTTGTGACGTTTCTTAGCGAAGAAGAAAGCGTTACTTGAGGAAGAAGAAAAGAAAAGCTTGAGAGGAAGAAAATTTGTGAAAGCCGTGAGTGAGGAGAGAGAAAGTGGCGTGTGATTTGAGTGAGAGGAGAGAAAATAATTCTTGTGTAGGGTAAAATAATTGGGCTTAAGGTATTTATAGTTAGGGTTTCGCTTTTGGGCTTAGGAAAAGGAGATTGAGTTTAAATAGAATTCGATGACGACTAGGATTGATAAATGAGGGATTTCTAGCATCAATATAACTCCTCTTTCCCAATTGACTTAGAATTTGGATTCCTCAAGTCCATTAGACTTCTTTTCTAATTCAAATTCGTATTTCAAACCTTTTTCAAAGCATGCCTAATTAAAATATTTTCAACTTACTTAAATCCTTAAAATAATTTCCTTTGACTTTTAAAATAGTCGACCTTCTATAAATAATAAAATCATTTAAACTAAAATATAAATATACAAATACTAAAATATATTTATAAAATCCTTTAAAATTATGGGGGATTACGGTTTACCCCCTTAAAAAGAAGTTTCGTCCCGAAACTTGACACGAAAACTCACATATTTTTCAAAACTTGAACTCGACTTTTTCAAAAGTTTACAAAGAATTGTGCCACTTGTGCACACTTTTGCTAACTTAAAACACTTGTGTTACTTATGAACACGCTTTCTTATGCGGAGAGTCTACTTCTTTAGCACTAACATGTGCAAATTGCTCAACATAGGCATACATATGCATAAAAATCTCATAAAAATAGACAAAAAGCGCGAAATTTATCGCATGCTATCCCCCTTAAAGAAAACGAGTTACGCCCTCGTAACTCACCTCGAGGAACAGTCTGGATACTTCTTTTTCATCTCATCTTGGCTTCCCACGTTGCCTCTTGATTCGTGGTTAGACCAAAGTACTTTCACGATATAGACATCCTTATTGCGTGTACTACACACTTTTACGTCGAGGATCTGACGAGGCCTTTCCTCATATGTGAGGTTACTATCGATACGAAGTCGTTCGGGCTCTAGGACATGACGTTCATCGGGAATATAACGCTTAAGTTGAGAAATATGGAACACATCATGCATCTTCTCAAACTCCATTGGCAATGCCAATCTGTAGGCAACTTTCCCAATTCGCTCCAGAATCTCATATGGGCCTACATACTTAGCACTTAACTTGCCCTTTTTCCCAAATTGCATGACTCCCTTAGTGGGTGATACTTTCAAGAACACCTTATCACCTATAGCAAACTCATCATCGCGTCGCTTCAAGTCGGCATAACTCTTACAATCTATCTTGCGCGACTTGAATTCCTAACCTGAATCGATCGACATTCTTAACGGTTTCCTCGATAAACTCTGTCCCCAAGACTATATTTTCGCTAAAGTCATTCCAACAAATGGGGCTCCTACATTTCCGTCCATATAAGGCCTCAAACGGTGCCATCTTAATGCTCGCATGGTAACTATTGTTATAAGAAAACTCAATCAGGTCTAATTGGTCCTCCCAACTACCTTGAAAATCAATAGCACACGCTCTCAACATATCCTCCATCGTCTGGTTAGTCCTCTCGGTCGACCATCGGTCGCGGGGTGAAAGATTTTGTACTCATCTTCAATGTTGTCCCAAGATTTAATTGGACCTTCTTCCAAAATTTCGAAAGGAATCTAGAGTCACGGTCAGAAATGATATCCTTTGGAACTCCATGCAGTCTCACCACATGCTTAACATATGTCTTCGCAAGTTGCTTCTTCTTCCATGTCTCCTTGATCAGTATAAAAGCGGTCGACTTTGTCGGACGGTCCCAATAACCCAAATAGTATCATTACCACTCCTTGTTCTAGGCAAAGTAGTTACAAAATCCATCGATATGGAATCCCACTTCCATCCCGGAACCTCTAATGGTTGGACCTTCCCCATGGGTCGCTTGTGATCTATCTTCACCTTCTGGCAGGTTAGGCGCCTAGACACATACTCAGCTACCTCTCGCTTCATGTTTGGCCACCAGTAGATCTGCTTAAGGTCCTTATACAGCTTGTCACCCCCAGGGTGCACAGAGTACGGTGTACTATGTCCCTCATCCATAAGACGTCTCTTAAGCCCATCACATTTTTGTGGTACACACCACCTTCCTTTAAATCTCACGCTACCATCATCATGGATCCGAAAATCACTTTCCTTACCTTGGCCCATCTCGCTCCTTAATCTTCTCTAAATGCTCATCCCCAACTTGACCCTCTTTGATCTCGTCTAGAATTGACAATCCCAATGATAAAGCACTCAATCTTGCCTCGATCTCCCCAGGATTTAGAATTTCTAGGCTAAGCCTTTGCATATCTCGACACAATTCCTCAGGAACTATCAAGGCGTTCATGCTATGACTCGACTTCCTACTCAGCGCATCAACGACTACATTTGCTTTCCCCTCATGGTATTGGATGTCTAAGTCATAATCCTTTATCAACTCCAGCCATCTCCTCCGCCTCATGTTGAGGTCTTTCACGGGGTAAAGATGTACTTCAAGCTCTTTATGATCGCGTGAATATCTTCTAAGTCACCCCATACAAGTAGTGTCTCCAAATCTTCAAAGCGAACACAATGGCGGCTAACTCTAGATCATGGGTAGGGTAATTAGCCTCATAAGGTTTCAAGCGGCCGCGACGCATACGCAATCACCTTCCCATTCACGTTGTAACACACATCCCAAACCATTCTTGAAGCATCACTATATACCTCAAATCCCTCATTCCCATCGGGTAGGGGTCAAAACAGGCGCGGAGGTTAAACGATCCTTCAAAATCTGAAAGGCTTCTTCACACTTTTCACTCCACTCAAATTTTGACTCTTTTTCCATCAAATTGGTCATAGGTCTTGCTATCTTCGAGAAATCTCTCACAAATCTTCTATAATAACCCGCTAGACCTAAGAAACTTGAATATCGGACACATTCTTCGGAGTTGGCCACTCACTCCACCGCTTGAATCTTAGCGGGATCTACGGAGACTCTTTCCTTAGACACATAGTGACCCAAAAATGCTACCTTCTCCAAACGAAACTCACACTTAGAGAACTTGGCATACAATTGATTCTTCCTAAGCGTCTCCAATATGATCCTCAAATGCTCATCATGCTCTTTCTCGTTCCTCGAATAGATCGGGATATCATCAATGAATACGACCACAAACTTATCTAAGAACTCATGGAAAATCCTATTCATTAAGTCCATAAATATGGCGGGTGCATTGGTTAACCCAAAAGGCATTACGGTGAACTCATAATGACCGTAACGAGTCCTAAATGCGGTCTTAGGTATATCCTTGTCGGCTACTCTCATTGGTGATACCGGAACGTAAATCAATTTTCAGAACACGCTCGCTCCATTTAATTGATCAAATAGGTTGTCGATTCTAGGCAAAGGGTACTTATTCTTGATGGTTACGTTATTCAATTCCCTATAATCGATACACAACCTCATACTCCCATCTTTCTTCTTGACAAACAACACAAAGAGCTCCCCAAGGTGATGCCCTAGGTCTAATATAACCCTTATCGAACAATTCTTGCAAGCTGCGTCTTAACTCACTCATTTCCGGAGGTGCCATTCTATAAGGTGCCTTAGATATAGGAGGCAGGTTCCGGGAGCTAAGTCTATGGTGAACTCAACGGACTCTAACGGGCGGCATACCCGAGATCTCACTCGGAAACACGTCCATAAACTCATTCACAATTGGAACATCTTGATACTTACCCCTGACCTCTTTACCCACATCTTGCACACTACGAAATATAACTCACACCTCTTCTTCATCAACTTCTTCACTTGCATTGCGGAGATAACCCCAAAGCTCTTGGATTTCCCAAACGTCCATACGAAGTCGGCTTACCCGAAGGATTTCTTAAAGTTACTTTCGGAACTTCACAATCTATCTTGGCCTTGTATAAACTTAGCCAATCCATCCCTGAATTACATCTAGGTCTCCCAGTTAAACTCTATCAAGTCGGAAGGAAAAACACAGTCTCCTATCTTTAGAGGCAAGTCTCTAAACATCTTGGTACACCTTATGGTCTCACCAGTAGGTATACTAACAGGCAAATTAATCACTTCAAAATCTATTAACCCCAGACTTTTAATAACAGACGACGAGACAAAAGAATAAGTCACCCCCGAATCAAATAATGCTTTAACTAGCACGGTGTTAATAGAAAAAGTACCGGACACTACATCGGCGGTCGTTCGGCTTCATTTCGACTCATCACGAACGGCTTTCCCGAGCCTTGTTACGGTTGTTCTCACTACTTGGAGCTTGTTATAGCTTCCTTGATTGTTCTGTGCCCTCGGAGCCGAACCCGATTTCTGTTGGTTGAATCCAGGCCTCACTTAGTTACTACCCCCATTGCCATTTTGCTCCTTCTTTTGCTTAGCAAAGCACTCATACTCCCTATGGCCCTTCTTACTGGCGGTAGTTACAAATCCTTTGGGTCCCCCTTACGGTCTCTACCAGGGTGGTTGTTGCTACACTTCTTGCAATGATACACTCTTTCAGCTCGACCCCTGCTGCGGTTATCCTGATTATTATTTCCTTGGAAATTCCCATTACCATTCCTACTCTTCTTGAAATTCCCCTGGTTTCCCCCAGCATTAAAGTCCTTCCTTTTCTCACCTACCACTGGATTCTTTTTATCCCGCCTCGATTGGAGTCCATAAATATGGGCGGCTCTCCCATACACGATATCTAGGGATGTAAAGGTCTCCCCTCCTAATCCCGATTGTATCTCGTCGATCGACCCTTGCTCGAATCTACGAGCCTTCAACTCCACAGTAGCTACGACCTCGGGTGCAAACCTCGACGGTGCTATGAATTTCTTGTAGTACTCGGAAATGGTCATACGCCCATCCTAAGGTTAATGAATTCCTCGGGCCTTCGCTTCCTCATAAATGCGGGGTAAAACTTCCCCCTAAGGCATGGACACAAAAGCATCCCAATTGAATCCTTCTATAGCACTCAGTCTAGCTCCATTCTCCCTCCACCATAAATCAGCCTCATCCTTAAGGTACAACACGGCTGACCCACTCTCGAATTTTCGGGGCGGTTTACAACCTCAAAAAGTTTCTCAAACTCCCTAATCCAGTTTTCTAGGAAGGTAGGGTCAGCTTGCCCCTTATAGTATGGTGGCTTAACCTTTGCTAGCCTTTCGAACAAATCCCCGGCACTCTCAGGACGCTCAGCTCTCTCCTGAGTCAATTTCTCCGCCAAGAGGCGGATAGCAGCAGCTAGATCGTTGTTGTTAGCCATTCTACTTCGGGACCTATAAGTAATATAACTCTACTTTAGGTTCCAGCATAACTCACATTTCCATCTAGGAAGGCAACATTTGATTTGATCATTAAAGATCGCATCAACAGACAATTTCTCAACTAGTTCCAAGTTCAACATGAAATGTTCTCTAATGATCACATAATCATCCATGTAAAATATATTCACATCAACATGCAAATAGAAACAAGCAAGCAAGAATATAATTGCCTAATGAAAATAAAAAATATTCCCATTACGTGCCCAAAAATAAATTTTACTCGCTCATATTATTAAGTAATAACTTTTATTCTTCCATAACGGGTATTTAAATGAAATAAATGTTGCTATAATATTATACCTTCCTAAAAGAAAACCATGATTGTATATATATATATATATATATATATATATATATATATATATATATATATATATATATATATATATATATATATATATATATATATATATAAAACTATGCTATCACTGTTGGTCGACTAACCAACTGATTATAATATTATTTCCTCTATTTGCTAAGAAGAATAATAAAAAAAATAAGTAAATAGTAACCTAAGGTATCACATTATCATTTTTGTCCTCAGTTTCTATGTATAGCCCAGGTACGAAGATCTCATCTTCAGACTCATCTGTGTCCTCATCATAATACTCGACATATCTCCTTTGTCGTTTAGATCTCCTCGAAGGTTGAGGCTCTTCATCCTCGACTACGAATCGGTTTCAACCCCGAATGATGCATAGTAAATGTCCCTTTCCGGTTTGACCCCTAGCACGGTCGTACTCCACAATAAGCTCATCATCACTGTCTGCTCCTGACCTTAATATTTTACGCATAACCCACTCGAAACCGGTATATTCATTATCAATAGGTGCAATGTCCTCATCACTTTCATCGTCACTCAGAACAATGGGGTTATAATAGCTTCCTAATCTGGCAGACATGATTAATGATCTACAACAAATACATATATTCAATAACATTTTTAGTACTCTCCCTGTACGTAATTCCCAACAGTAACAATAAAAAGATGCCTTTAACATCATAGGCACAAAATATAACAATCAGCAGGGAAGAAATATATAAACAGTTTGCAGGGAAGAAAAATAATCATGAATAGTTAGCAGGGAAGAAAAATATTAACATACTGAACTAACTATTCAATGCAGACATATAATATTGTTATCCTATATGCCCTTCCTATGTTACCCATTCTCACAATATTACAAGTAAAACTTCAAAGGCATGAAAAATAATGCAGACACTTTTATAAGATAATAAAAATTAAGTGTCTAAAAAAATATTTCATCATAAAAAAAAAATTTCGAACATATAAAAGTCGGAAAAAAAAAAAATTTCGATTAAAAAAAAATTCGGCTATCCTATAAAAATAACTTCGAATTTCGGCTCTAAAAAAAAAAAAATAATTCGACCTCTAAAAGGAGCAATTCTAAGAGTTTATTCAAATAACTAGTAAGTTAATTAGGCGCCTAAAAGTTTTGAAAATAACCTAAAGCTCTCATACCACTTTGTAACACCCCGATAATTCTCTCTTTTCAGAAATGCCTTTATAATATAAAACTTAGAGAATTACCCAAGTATTATCGCCCGTGTGATAACGTATCGGCTTATTTAGAATTTTTGCGTGCGGAAACATCAAACTAAACTTTATAAATAACTAAATAAGTACTTCATAAAAAAAACCACTCTATAAAAGTCTATCAAACCAACTAATAATAACAAGTTCCCTATCGATGCAGAAAATATGATATATAAAATTTCACAAGCTCTCCATTCCCAGATCCCCAATGATGCTACATCTGCGAACCTGTAAATGTCAATGCTCTAGAGAATCTGCTCACCAAAATTGGGTCATCACAGGATCAATAAGGCAAAGCCATGATCAACACACACAAACAAAGCACGAATCGGCAAAGTCGAGTACTACATAACAATACATAAACAATCCTAATCATGATACTAAGGAATAATAACGAGTTAAATAATAATACAACAATATAACATCCTCGCGGATAACTTCTCTTTGAACTAAACTTTAATCAACTTTTATTATATTAAATGGAATAGTTATCGGACCGAGTTGTCTAAATAAAAACCGAGTCTTCACCTAGGAAGACGAAATACGGGCGCGACTCCGTATTCCATAATGACTGCGATATCGGGGAACCTTTGAATAAAAAGAGGAATGGTGATCAATCCAATTCCCGGAAAAAGCCATGGCACGCTCACCATGTACCCCAACTCGATTGTCCAACTTCGGACGTGCACCGAGTCTAAAGCTTATTACTATCCAAGTTACACTTTACGTGATTAACAATTTATTACTTGTTATGACACACATACAAGCAACACGAATATAATTCAAACATTCCCAGTGAACTTCTTTTATCTTAGGATTTAATAAGTGATCACACAACTTACGGTCCAAGATTACTTTCTTTAATTCCAACCTTTCTTACTTTGTTGAACCTAGCCAACAATCAATCTTACCTTTCAAAGGCATAACTTGTCAACTTACCAAATAAGGCCACGGTCCCCATAAAGTAGTGAAATACAAAAAGGGAACAATGATCAAACATGATCCAATACTAATAAATATATTAATTCCCCCATGTGAATTAATAAATAAAGTTCCCAATCCAATTAACATGCTTGCATCAATATTCCATACAAACATGATATTCTACTCATAATCAAATATTATAATCAACATGTTTGCACACAGGCATAAAACATGCAAAATCCATCATAATAAATATCATACATGAACTCAACATAGTTCCTATACATGATACTACATAATTCTCCTTCATAAAATCATGATACTATCTCAATCATCACATAGGTATGTACGTACCTTGTGTAAACTAGTCGTGGCCACTTTAGCCCACTTTTAAAAATCTCCTACGGAATACTCTCCGCCTAGAAATCAAATATAACTAAAATCAATACTCTTAAATAAAAAAGACAGCAACTTTAAAATATTTAAAATCCCCTTTAAACATATTCAAAAGTTGATTTTTTCTACCAAAACTCCAATTACTTTTAATTCCTAGCATAGTACTACCATACTAGTAATTAAAATTCTTAAAACTCCCTAAATAAAATACTTTCTGAAATTCCAGCAACTTATAAAATAATAAAACCTTCTTTAAACCCACTTAAACATGCTTAAAATCATAAATTAAATCAATCTCATAGTATATAATATGCTACTATGGTTTTCTAATAATTAACACCCTAAAAATCCATGCTTTAATTATCAAAACTTCAATCTAACAATAATAAACAAATCTGAATTTTTATTCTTATAATATAATATATATATGAATCAAGATTATTCATTAAAACAGTAAATTAACATTGATAATCATGATTAACATTAAAATAAAGCATAAAAACATAGTCTTTAATGGAAAACTTGAGGAAATTAAATAGGAAAGAATTAAACCAACACAAAGAAGAATCAAGAACACGCCGGAAGTGGTGGCTCACGGCAGCAGCACAGTGCACGAACTTGTGATCTTGGAAAGCTTTGTGACGTTTCTTGGCGAAGAAGAAAGCGTTACTTGAGGAAGAAGAAAGAAAAGCTTGAGAGGAAGAAAATTTGTGAAGCCGTGAAAGAGAGAGAGAAAGTGGCGTGTGATTTGAGTGAGAGGAGAGAAAATAATTCTTGTGTAGGGTAAAATAATTGGGGCTTAAGGTATTTATAGTTAGGGTTTCCTTTTGGGCTTAGGAAAAGGAGATTGAGTTTAAATAGAATTCGATGACAACTAGGATTGATAAATGAGGACTCCTAGCATCAATATAACTCCTCTTTCCTAATTGACTTAGAATTTGGATTCCTCAAGTCCATTAGACTTCTTTTCTAATTCAAATTCGTATTTCAAACCTTTTTCAAAGCATGGCTAATTAAAATATTTTCAACTTACTTAAATCCTTAAAATAATTTCCTTTGACTTTTAAAATAGTCAACCTTCTTTAAATAATAAAATCATTTAAACTAAAATATAAATATACAAATTCTAAAATATATTTATAAAATCCTTTAAAATTATGGGGGATTACAGCGTCGGGATGGACTCTACTACTTCCGAGGGGTTCCTACTCTTCATCTTTGTCCTTTGTTCTGGCTTGTGCGAGTTTGAGTTGTGGCATCGTTGTTTGGGGCATCCTTCGGATCGTGTTATCAAGTTAGTTCCAGCTATTCGTAACAGTAGTTCTAAAAAGAAATTAACTAAAGCATGTGTAGTTTGTCCTCAAGCAAAGCCGTGATAGTTTTCCTATTAGTGATACTAAATCTAGCAGAATTTTTGAGATGATTCATTGTGATTTATGGGGCCCGTATCGAACTGCCTCTTCATGTGATGCCATATATTTTTTGACTTTAGTGGATGATTTTTCCCGTGCTGTTTGGGTTTATTTATTATGTGATAAGACTGAAGTTTCAAAGGCATTCTCATATTTCTTTGCTATGGTTGAGGCGTCGATTTGAGACTACTTGTTAAAATTGTGAGTAGTGACAATGGAACTGAATTTAGGTGTATGTTGGATTACTTTAATTCTTGTGGCATGCTTTTCCAAACTTCCTGTACGGGCACTCCCCAACAAAATGGCAAAGTGGAACGTAAACACCAACATATCTTAAATGTGGCTCGTGCTTTGATGTTTCAAGCTCATCTTTCTATTCGGTTTTGGGGTGAATGTGTCTTAGCCATTTGTTCATTTGATAAACCGTACTCATTCGGTTTATTAGATGGCAAAACTCCATATGAGGTTCTTTGTGGGCAAGAACCTAATTTTGATGCCTTGCGGGTTTTTGGGTGTTTGTGTTTTGCTCATGATCAACGGGCAAAGGGGAATAAGTTTGCTCCTCGTAGTCGGAAATGTATCTTTGTTGGATATCCTAATGGGAAAAAGGGTTGGAGGTTGTATGATATTGATTACGGTGATTTTTTTGTCTCAGTGATGTCCGGTTTCATGAGAACGAATTCCCCTTTGCTCCGAACTTGTGTCCTCCACTTCGCCTGCGATACGGTGCCTCCGGGTTCGGACTCTGTTTTCTTGGATGCTCATGCTTCCATTTTGGATGATGGGGAGGCTCATCCTCCTCCTATTATCGACCCCATTACCGACGTCGTTCCTGACGACGTTCCTACTGTCACTGCTTCTGCTTCCTCTATCACAGACGAGGTTCCTTCTCCTTCTCTTGATCTTGGTGCTCCTACTGGTGATTGCGTGTCTCTAGGTCGTGGTTTACGTGCCAAGAAGCCCTCTGTTCTTCTCAATGATTATGTGACTAATAATGTTCGGAAGTTGAGTCCCTCCCCGCAATCTCCTGTCTCGACTTGTTCCTCGGGTACTCCTTATCCTTTAGCACACTTTGTGAATTATGATAATTTTCCTGTGCGCCATCGTGTATTCCTTGCATTTATTCGGTGGTATTGAGCCTCGAGTTTTTACGAGGCTATGAAGATCTTTGGTTGGCGTGATGCTATGCGAAGGATATTGGAGCTCTTGAAGACAATGACACCTGGGTCATGGAGCCTCTCCCTGCTGGGAAAAAGGCTCTTGGGAGTAAATGGGTGTACAAGATCAAGTATCACTCTGATGGGTCCGTTGAGCGACTCAAGGCTCGTTTGGTTATTTTTGGTAACCATCAGGTTGAGGGCATTGATTACCATTGAAACTTTTGCACCGGTTGCCAAAATGGTTATTGTGCGTGCCTTTCTTGCTATTCTCGCTGCTAAGAATTGGGAGTTTCATCGGATGGATGTTCACAATGCATTTCTCCATGGTGACTTAGATGAAGAAGTTTATATGAAGGTTGCCTCCAGGGCTTCACTCCTTCTACATACGATGCGGTATGTCGTCTTAAAAAGTCTTTATATGGTCTTCGCCGAGCTCGTGGTTGTTGGTTTGCTAAGTTGGGTCGCTTCTCTGTTGTCCTATGGCTTCTCTCGGTCCTACTACGATTATTCCTTGTTCACTCTCTCTAAGGATTAGGTTCGGCTCTTGTCCTTGTTTATGTGGATGACTTGATTATTTACGGTAATGATTCTTCCATTTGTTCATGCTTTTAAAGCATATTTAAGCCGGTGTTTTCATATGAAGGACTTAGGTCCTTTGAAATACTTCCTTGGCATCGAAGTTGCCCGTAGTCCCGATGGTCTCTTCTTATGCCAACGGAAATAAGCCCTTGATATCATTCTTCGAAGCCGGCTTACTTGGTGCTAAACACCGCGACTTTTCCTCTAGAGCAAAATCACACTCTTGCTCTTGCTTCGAGTGCTCTACTCTCTCGATCCACGAGTCCTATCGACGCCTTGTTGGCCAGTCTCATTTACTTGTCCCTTCACACGCCACGACTGGCATACTCGGTTCATATCTTGGCTCGGTTCATGCGGCCAGTCTCGGCAAGAGCATTGGGATCTTGCACTTAGGGTTGTTCGGTACTTAAAAGGGAGTCTTGGTCAAGGTATTATTCTCGGCTCTCATTGTGATCTCACTTTGTCCGGATGGTATGACTCTAATTGGACCCAGTTGTTCCTTGACGCGTCGTTCCTTAACTTGGTTGGCTCGTGTTTCTTGGTGGTTCTCCTATCTCTTGGAAAACCAAGAAACAACATACCGTCTCTCGCTCCTCTGCGGCCGAGTATCGTTCACTTGCGGATATTACTTTAGAGTTAAAGTGGCTCGAAGGCCCTTCTCCGGAGCTTAGGGGTTCATCACCCTAAAGCTATGCGCCTTTTTGTGATAGCAAATCGGCCTTGCACATTGCTCGAGAATCCCGTGTTTCATGAGCGCAGCAAAGCATATTGAGGTGGATTGTCATTATGTAAAGATGCCATTAAGGGAGGGTCTCATTGATCCTCATCATGTTTCTACAACGAACAACTAGCGGATATTTTTCACAAAGGCTCTTGGTAAGAGTCAAATTTTATATCTTCTTGAGTTGGGCGTTTGTAATCTTGTGGTTCCGGCTTAGGGGGTATTGTAGAGCTTCTCATGTATAGCCTTGGGCTTGTATTAGTTTGTATTATGTTTAGCATGGGCTTGAGCCTTGTAATATGTTTAGCTTGGGCTTGAGTCTTCTTAGTAATAGGATGTATATAACCTTCTGGGATCAGCAATAGAAGACAAGGGAAATCATCTTAACCCTTTCTTGACATTGTTGTATCAAAAACTTATATTGATTATCAATTCCACTACTCTAATTTTCAGTTTTAAAACATATAACTGAGATCTCAAAACTTATGGAAGTATTAAGAAAAAGATGATGTATGTCCCCCACTGAAACCGAAAAAACAAAAGTGACAAAAAAATTGACAATAGGAAATACACCGACCCACATGTAGCAAAAACGTGTCTTTTTAACGCTTTAGATTCAGTAAAGATGAAAGACACTTGCGTTTGCGTCTCACTGAGAAATAGAGTCAAAAGAGAGAGAAAGGAGCTCCACTAGTTGACGGAAGGGCTAATGGAAGCACTTACAAGCTCTGTCAATCCTCCGCCGCCTACTCAAAGGTAATCTCAACTTCTGTTTTTTTTTTATTATTATAATTGTTATGAAAAAAACACTCTTTTTTGTTACAGCTTAATTTTTATCATTAGTTTGATCTTTTATCCCTGCAAATCTTTTGAATGAACTGGGTTTGAAGATTGTAACTTTAAATTGAGATTGGTGAGTTATAAATATTCTTCTATGTTGATTAAAAAGCTTGCTATTTTTTTTTTTTTATTAATGTTATCACTTCTTTGTTACTAGAATAAATTCTAAATTAAGTTGATTTATTTCTCCAAGAAACTAAATATTGGGATGCTTTGGTGCCTGCGTGGAACTTGACTACTTGATGAAAAGAAATTTATTAGTCTGTTTTTTTTTTTTTGGGTTCCTTTGCTATCAAAGATTTAAATGCACTATTTAATCATAATTAAACAATAAATGATTTCCTCTATTATTTGGAATGTAGAAAGTTTTTTTTTGTACTTGAGCTGTAGACTGACTTGAGGATTTCTTGTGTTGGTGGAATGATGACTTGCTAGTGAGATGTGTAATTAACAACTACAAGTATGTTAGTCGGACTACTCGTGTTGGACATTGGTACATATCAAGTGTTATGAAATTTTGTTTGGCCTATAATGAGGTGTCAAAGTGTCCATATCGCCATATCGGAGTGATGTAGGTTGGACACGAATAATTGATGTGATATGAATGAAGGGTCCAAGTAACATAGATTGTCAGATAATAGTCGGTTTCACTTGTCAGCACAATTTTGTACTAATACTTTGCCTATAGCTTGAACAAGAGTTTACAATATGAAGCAATGGTATGATGCTTTGTGTTTTTTCTTCATTTTCATTGTTGCCACTGCACCTTTTAGAGTTGACTCTCTTATGTAATTATAATAACACCTTCAAACTTCAGTTCATTTTTAAATCTTCATGCTGATGCTGTGATTTGTGACATTTAGCTGTAGCTTAAATCAGTATCTGCTTCTACTGTAAAGTGTTGGTTTGTTACATAGTATAGTTTATATGCCTGTATAACTTAAAGCCGATGGGACACTATATACCTTTGGTTTTCCATTATTTTCTTCCAACTTGTGATTTTTGGGTTTCCAAAATTTCAAACGTAAAATCTTTTGCTCCACTGATGTAGTATGTTCGATTTTGAGTCAATTGTGGTGAGAATTTGAGTCAATGCACAATTGCATTAGAGGGATCTTCAATTTTTATTTTTCCACTTGTTAGTGTAGATTGAATATACAGTTCCCATTCTTTTATGGTGCACTCGCTTGAAGCTTCCCTCATATATTCCTGAAGTTCTTCGTAGTGGCTCCCTTCCATGCCTCATTTCATATGCTGAAAGGTACGCATTTGTTACGTTCACCATTCCTTTAGGTGGTTCTCTCAATAGTCTCTTGCCCAATTTCCTGTGCTAAAATAAAAAATACAGAGTCATTGGGAATTAATATATAAAATCTCTGCTATTCCGATCATTCCTTTGAAACTCTTTTTAATTCCCCTTCCATCTGGCTCATTGTGGTCAGTTTGCCATGGACTATTCTGGGTCTGAACAATAGTGTTGGTGAAACGCTCCCCTCATCTTGGTGTTCTCCCAGTAGTTTTGCCTTTGATTCTTTCTGTAAACATAATGATCATGCTGAAAATGAAGCACAGTCCTGGTGGTAAAATCTAGAAACAGCATATTGGCTGCTTTCACATGTATAGCATCTTAGTTTGCTTTGATTTATTAAGTATTGGAAGGTCCCTTTGATTTCTATGCACCGCCTCAATAGTCTTCCCATGATATGATTTAGCTATGAGAGAGACAGAAACCTAGCTCACCCATGGTATGCTGTATGCAAGGAAGATTTTCTATATTACTAGAGATCTGCATATGGTGGCTGAGGTTAGTTATGGCTACCCATCTGCATTTGAGTGTAATGACTTTTGGTACTCTTCTCAGCTATTGAGGGCATTTTCTTTTAATATCTTGTGAGCATCAAAAGAGTACGTGAAACAAATCCCTGAGTGCAATGCATGTCAAAATATCCATAATACTTTTATTGCATGTGTGTGTACATGAGGCCTAAAAGGGTTCAGAAATGCGTCCTTCCGTATACGTGGTTAAAATAGCTGATCATTTTATTCATTTCTATGACAACTTAAGACTAAGAACATGGATGATCTACTAGAAGTAGCTTAACTGTTGTGTATTAGATAATGGGTTGATTGGGAACTACATCTCCATTTTTGTAGGGACAATGCTGTATACATCCCACCCCCTTTACCCTGTCCACTGTACCACTGCAAGTGCTTCTTTCAATTTACTGGGTTAGATCTTGTTGTAAATGATGAATGAGAAGCTAGTAGTCTTGGTTTTTTAAAGATTATTTTGGCCTCTTATATGAGAGTAACATTCACAGGATGCAGTGTGAATAGTCCTCAATGATGTGACTGTAATTTGGCCGTGCTGGCTGTGGATGATTTTACATGATATTGTTTCCATCAACTCAACTAACATGTTACTGGAGTCAGCAAAAGTTAGATGTGCTTCACAATTTAATTATCTCTATTATATATGGGAACTCTTGAGCACTTTGGTGTCCACCTGAGTTCCCTAAAATACCCTTTATGTTTTTATTCTTCCAAGATAATTAATAAGGGCAAAAAAGTCAGAACTTTTTTTTTTTAATAAAGACTAATGTAACTGCTAGATTTTTCCCCTAAAAAACCACCACATTTTTTTAATGAAAGTAACTTCCATATTTTTGAAAACAAAATAAAGATGTACAATATCACCGCGATGTTCGCGCACGCATCGCGTGCAAAAAATACTAGTCTTTTGATGGCCGGATGTGCTTCATAATTTGTTACACCTTATAAATTTAACAAATAATCTGGAGCATATATTAAAGTACGGTGATGAGGTCACAATGAAATAAAAACCCCAAGAGGTTCTTGGATTTGCATCTTGGGAATGTAGTCCAGATTTATTCGGGACACTGATATACTTTTGTAACATATGAAGTAGAACAGAAGGAATCCCGGTTATTGTTCCATAATTTAGTATCAAGCTCTGACATTGATGAGGAATATCTTCATGTGACAAACTGCATATTATAGTGTGTTGGACTACCTATTTTCATACTGAAATGTGTTTGTTAATTGGGATTGTATGTTGAAACAAGAACTTTGGCCTTTAGGAGATCTTGACATGTCCTTTTATCATGCCTTTGTTTCTCCAGGTTACTGGGAAAAGTGGCATTGGTGACTGGAGGAGCCACTGGTATAGGAGAAAGCATCGTGCGGTTGTTTCACAAACATGGTGCAAAAGTATGTATTGTAGATATCAGTAATGATGCTGGTCGACGCCTCTCTGATTCCCTTGGCGGTGACCCGACAATTTGTTTCTTCCATGGTGATGTTACTAAAGAAGATGATGTTAAACGTGCTGTTGACTTCACGGTTGAAAATTTTGGCGCTCTTGATATTATGGTTAACAATGCAGGGATCACGGGTCCTCCTTGCGACGACATTCGTAATGTGGACCTCTCTGATTTCGAGAGGGTATTTGATGTAAATGTGAAGGGTGTTTTTCTGGGGATGAAGCATGCTGCTCGAATAATGATCCCATCAAAGAAAGGATCCATAATTTCTCTTTGTAGTGTTTCGGGCCTCTTAGGGGGCTTGGCCCACATGCATACACAGGATCGAAACACGCTGTTTTGGGCCTGACGAAGAATGTGGCAGCTGAACTAGGATTGCACGGTATTCGGGTCAATTGTGTATCTCCCTATGCGATTCCAACGAACTTGGCCTTTCCTCATTTGCCCGAAGATGAGAGGACAGAAGATGCTATTGCTGGTTTCCGGGCTTTCAGTGGAAGCAAAGCCAATCTGAAGGGGTTGGAGTTGACAGTTGATGATGTTGCTAATTCTGTACTTTTTTTGGCGAGCGACGAGGCAAGGTATGTAAGTGGAGATAATCTTATGGTTGATGGAGGGTTCACAGTTGTGAATCACTCCCTACAAGTCTTTAGATGATTTATGTTGCCTAGTCTTCTAGCAGGTGATTGTTCATCACATTGTTTAGATTTGAATAATTGGTATGTAATTGGTGATTCAAATGCTGGTATTTGAAATATCCAAAAGTGTCACCCATTCTTTAAGAAAATTGCATATGCCTCGGGTATCATTTAGTATTCAATAGTTGATAAAATCAGTATTATTCAAAGTCGTTGAGTTTTAGCCGCCAGTATCAAATGGTCCGATTTGGGGGTGATAGTGAGTCTGGCATGTTCGAAAACAGTTCGTGATAAGCTCGGTCAAAACTCGGTCAAAGCTCGGCTCGTGCTGGCTCGGCTCAGATTCGGACTCGGCTTGAGACTTTAATGAGCTGAGCTGAGTTAGGCAAAGTTCGGCTCGAAAGCTTGTGAACGGGCTCGATTATACTTTAATATAGAAAAATAATATATTTGTATATATACATAAATATATTAGCCTAGATATCATACAATAATAAGTTAATAGTTTTATTGTCTAAAGGATAACCTATAAATCTCAAATAGTTAAAAAGGAAAAACAAAGAAAACATGTAAAAACTAGGGGTGATAAAGAGTGACGCTTTGAATTGTTCGAGTTCGAGCTCGTTTAACATTTGGCAAAATTCGGTTAGAACAAAGTTCACCCGTTAAGTTTCGAGCTCGGCTCGAGCTTGAATAAACTTAAACAAAGTCGAGCATACCACGGTTCGGGCTCAACCGATGCCGATAGCGGCCCTAGTCCAATCAATGAGGTTAAATGATAGCATTGACGTGATAACAAATTGGCGCTTGATCATTTGTTAACTTGAACATATATGTTGACAAACCCTACTATCAATTCGACAACATTCTATAATCAATTTGCCGACATTAACTATAGTATTATCAGGGCCGTCTTGGAGATTTATGAGGTCCTGTTCTAAAATGGAAATTGGGCCCTTTCCAGTTAGTGAGAGAAGAATACTACACTTTTCCATAGAGAGTAGAGAGAATCAATACTAATTGATGGATTGGTTTTATTTTTGATAATTATGAAAAATATTGATGATAATATTTGATGGAAGAAGTTAGAAAGTTAAAGATATGGAAGGTTGAATTTTTGATGGAAGAGATTGAGGAAGATGATAGGTGATAGTGTGTATTATGGAGTGTGGAGAATGGAAATGTGAAACGCTTACCGTTTGCCGTTTGTGGTTTACAAAGCATCATAATTTTTCAAATTGTTGAACTATGCCTTGAATTACTTATCTGGCGCTAGGATTAACCTAGCACGGGGGTCTCGCTGTTTAGTTTAATTACTAGGGTACTATATAAACCCTATTATTAACCTCGCCGGTTTTTACTACGTTATCCGTGGATGTGGTAAATACATTATTAGTGAACCACGTTAATGTATGTGTCGATTGTTCATTGTTATTTGTTTCGTTAATTGCATCTGTCACAGCACAAATCCATATATGTACCAAAACTATAATTTTTTAAGATCCACCACTAATTAACATCTAGATTTTCCGGTTTCACTACCCTCGTTCTCAAGTTACGTGGGCGGTGGGAGCCCTTGTTTACAGTCCCCAATTGAATGATGTCGAAATATCCAATTTTCAATTCCTTAAACTAGTGGTGCAAATCAAATGTTGATGCAAGCCCCCCATTTTTCTTCCTAATCTTCATTTTGTGTTATGACCTCCACTTTCAATTTCTTGTCTTTTTCCCTTTTTTGTTGACTTTTGGGTGAGATGAGGAAATATATGATCCAAATAAATATTTTGAACATAACATAATAGGAGTATTATTTAGATGATTACAGTTCTACTAACCAAAATATAATACACAGTAATTGAAGTATTATATACCTTTGAAAGCAACTCTCAGTGGAGAAGAGAGACTACAACCAAAATCTAAATATAAATAATAAACTACTTCCTCAGTCTAAAATAAATGAAACACTTACTTATTTTAGGCGCTTTCAAAATAAGTGAAATGTTACCTTATTTGGTATTCGACTCCTCTATCTCTCTTCTCATCACATGGGTCCCTTCTTTTTTCTCTCTCTATCTCTCTCCTATTCTAAATCCTCGTGCCAAGGCCCTACGTTTCATTTAAAACAGAACGGAGGAAGTATATAAGTATAGGATCTGGAAATCCGTATTCGTAAAAAATATTCCAAAGATTCTAATAATTTTAAGAGCAAACTTGGTATTTTAGAAATAAAGTATGGTATTCAATCCATCAAAAAGCAATTGAAGAATATAATAAATTATTGGGTTTTTTGTTTAGAAACAACCTTTAAAAATTACTTTTGAAAGACAACACATTTTAAAAAATTCGGCAAAACACAACCTTAAAGTAAATTTTTTTGGCACGAGACAACCTTTGGACGGATTTGAGGGTTGACTGGCCGGATTCGGGCGTTGACCTAACCCTAACCCCCACCAACCCGACCCCACCCCCCCCTCTACTCCACCGCCGCTGCCCCTACCCCATCCCCCACGGCCCACCCCATCGATTTCCCCACCTCCCCCCTCCCCTTCGAACACCAGGCGCAACACCAGACGACGCGGATCCTCAATCCCCACCTCTCCCCTTCGAACACCGACGCAACACCATTTTCAAAAAACACACAAGATCCAACTCAGAATTCTAATTCGAAGGGTTTTGCGAAAATTGAAGGGTGGGGGGGCTGCAGAAATCGCCGCGGAGGGGGTTGCTGCAGAAATCGCGGGGGAGGGGGCGCTGGGCAAAGGGGATGGTCAACGCCGGAATCCGGCCAGTCAACCTTCAAATGCGGCCAAAGGTTGTCTCGTGCCAAAAAAAATTAATTTAAGGTTGTGTTTTGCCAGATTTTTTTAAATTGTTGTCTTTCGCAAAAAGTAATTTTTAAAAGGTTGTTTCTAACAAAAAAACCCTAAATTATTTAACTGAAATTGGGGGGAGAGAATAAAAAACAGAGGAAACGAAACCTATTAAAGATTATTAGAAGAACATGGTCTTTAATCATTGATTTTATTGAAATGTAACAACAACAAAAAACTATTATTTCATTAAAATGTACATAATAAGACACAAATAACCTGATCTATGGCTGATTGGTTATCGATGGTTGTCCTAGCATGCGCTCTAATGGCAATGGCAAACAATATGGCAACTCATGAACAATATCATTGATGAGAAATAAACATTCATTTTAATTAATTGATTATTAGTGATATTATAAAAGAAAAAAAAAAGTTGATATTTCGAATATATATACTTTGAGCAAATCGCATAACAATTTACATTACTTTATCTAGCTCTTCATTGTTTTTGAAACCATAGATATAAGGCTGATAGTTATATTTAACGCATAATTCATCTAACAATATCATTGATGAGAAATAAACATTCATTTTCACTACAAGAGGTGTTCTCCTGAGAAACTAAAATGGAAGCGTTACTCCCCTAAGTATCTTTACATTTTCCAAACCCCCAATAGGAGCAATAAAATCAGAAACGGATTTGAGTAAATCATACATCAACCGAATGAACTTTATCGTTCAAATTTGGCAACGAACCTTCCCATAGCTCCATCAGCTCGTTCCTTATCCAAGAGGTTACAATTATTGGACCTAATGTTGAAGGAACCTGGATCAACCAAGTACAAAATAACTTCAAACCAAAGGACAATAAGGATCGAGAAGCAACATTTTATACGAATAATCAGAACAATTATGATCATAGACGTCAACACTTAATCAGGAAAAGAAAGGCGTCAATATTCCTATAGTAGAAAGTTACTAGCCAGATAAGGCGATCAAGTCAAGCATATCGATGACATAAGTATGAAACCACACCTTCAAAATATCATAAATTCCACCAACGATGCTGTATCCTTACAACAATATTGTAAAAAAAAAAATATTGATATCTTACCAGGTATAGAAGGGCTGGCTGTGGTGAGTGAGTCAAAATTCCAGCAGCCAAAGCTGTTATAAGGCCAATAGCATATCCAGAAATAGCATACCATATGTACTTGTGCCCTCTAGAGGATGCAAAATCTAATGGGCTGACTGTTTCCCTGTTCTTTCTGTGATCAAAGCAGAGAACTAATGCCAAAAGCATGGCGGGGATAGCCTGAAAATCAAAACCATTTATAATTAGATTCACGAGCGTAATTTCTCCGATATGAACAGATGAAAGTTATAATATCAAGAAAGATTCAATTTTCTATAGCACAAGAGAGAATTCTAACTTAGCCAATCATGAGGACAACCGGGAAATTTAATACTACTAATGGAGAGAAGGCAAGAAAAGATACAGTGAACAGTACAGTTTCCTATGACCTCTCCAATACCTATAAGTATTTTTAATTTATTTGTTAATGGACAAAGGTCAAACCAACCCTGTATAAATGAACTAGAAGTATTGAACTCAGTAGTCAGTGTCAACGGATCCGACAATGGCATCATATACATCTCTTGTATGGATTGAGAAGTGCGTCTGACTTTCTCAATAGATGTATCATTGCCGATGAACTGCTAGCAAAAAAGATTTCATCTAGCCAAAAAAATGCATTGATTAATGATTACTAACAACTAAAAGAACTTGGACTTCATGAACACGAGATTATGAAACAGACGCCTCAATACATAAGGCCTGACGAAAGCCAAAGGCTTGGATGGGATAACTATTCACAGCCATAGGCTTGCTCAATGATGTTATTATGACCTTGCAAGGCTTGCTCACTCCAATCATGCGAACTGTGAAGGGGTAATTAGAACAGTTAAAGGCAAGTGCATATAACTATTATCATAAATTTACGACAAACAAGGCTACCACCAGCAACAGACAAATGTGTTATTTAACAAGATTGACGCATATAAATAATATTCTATTAACTCAAGAATAAAGACATGAATATAAATGTCAGCCACTCCAAAACCGCAATGGCTGATTAGATTGCAAGAATTTTATACCATGTCTCCTAGTCCAAGCATCATGAAGTCCGCTGCATGTTCTCCTGGAATAACTCCGCCTAACAAATTCCTAGGGAAGACGATCTTCACCGGTAGCTCCAGTTTCTTAGTGATCATTTGCAAACCAGGAAGACTCAAACTATGAGCTACTGTATGAACTGGATTAGATGCCTGTTGAGTTGCTACAGAGACCATTACATTCGCACCAAAAAATCTCTCCGAGTAGAAAACCCAAAAAATGTCGTACAAAAACAAACATGCAAGAAGCATCGCACATACTTTTATATTTGGAAGTCTTACATGACTTACAAATGCCACACAGATGGAGATCCCTAGCAAGTTGTTCAATATCCAGTGTCCAGAAACAAGCCAAGCTGCCACTGTACACAAGCACACAACCAAGAGGAGCCCTTGAAGCCTGGTAATTGACTTGGAACAGCACCGTGATACAAACGGGTCAGCCAACCCAAGTTGTGACTTCACACGGTTAACATATGGCGATAGGCAAAAGAAAAGAGAGGAAGCAGAGGCAACTGCTGTGAAGGCAGTCAAGATTTGTCACACAGAAGATAACAAGTAAAACATCATGATCAAGCTGAAAGAGCTCATTATTGGTATCATAAGTGCTTGAGACCTGTCCAAGGTTATTGATGCTTCCGATAAGTCACGGTTACGCTCCATTTCTTTTCCATAATTTAGAGCTCTAAAAGCAGATCCAAAAGTCACAGCAACTGCTGTTATAATAAGGGTTATCGGAGCAGGCTCTAACAAATACAGAAGCTTCCACAATGATTCCATAGGCATAGCTAATTCCACATGCAAAACCCTTCAAATAAACCAATCAGAATTCAACTCCACAAACCTTGAAAACTTGTTATACTTGATACTTCACAGCCAAGGCTGCAGTCTTTCTCCGGTATAAACTGGACCAGAGAAATTATGCAACCTGAAATAAATCAAAATAGAAAACATCAGATTCATTCCAGCCAGCAATAGAACCAGCCGGAACAAAAAAAACGAACACCCCCCTCCCCAGTCTGTACACTGTTTCCCATTTTGATACACAGTTTCCCACAAACACCTCCAAAATCTCTACTTCTGGAATCAGCCATCAACGGTTCATTACCCAATATAAGTTCAAAGGGTAACTAGGTGAGTTGTGCATATCTGCCCATCACAAATTACATACAAAAAACTCAATCCTGATACCAGTCCACCTAAGGCAACTAAGGACAGTCAAGCTCGGTGATATATCCATCAACTATCATGGATTCTTTTTTCTTCTTTTTGGTGGTTAATTCATGAATTATCCTGGATTAATTAAATTTATCCCTTCAATCCCATTGCACAATACTTCCAGTATAATCAATTGGCTTGACTTTTTCACTTACCCAAATTCAATCTTACAAGTATAATACTCTTCTTTATACTCTTCTTTCATATTAAGGCTTAATTATGTAGTCATCAAACATTACAACATAATAAATCATACAAATTCCAAAATTTTCATTCAATGACACTGTACTACAAGAGAAATGAAAACCAGGACAAAAATAAAAGCAGCTATGATCAGTTATCAGTACAAATATTAATCACAAAATACCCAGATAAAAATTTCGTCCATTTTTTCCAAATTGACCAATAAAACAAATATGAAACAGTACACCAATTACTTTAGGGATTGCAATTCAAGAATCCCAAATAATTCTTCATCAATTTTTCAAAATTAAACAAGAACATAACACACAGATCAAATAAAGAAAAGGGATCTTTTATATAGAACAGTAAAAATGTAAGCAATAATCTTCAAGAAAATGAAATTTAGAGCTTCGAATTTGGACTTACCTTGGACCTGAAGGAGATTGAGGAGAGAGTGGAAAAGACTTGCTATTCTCGGGAAATGTTTTATTAAAGTAGTCAGAGTTTCCTATGGATTCAATTTGCTTTTTTGGTCCTTCTTTCTTCTGAATTTACAACTTTTACCCTGATATTTAAAGAATTTCAAGAGCTTTTTTGGAGGTTGTAGGACCAGATTGATTTTGTATTTTAGGTATGGGTTTATGTTGTAGTTGGTTGGGCTATATTAAAGGTTTGTTATGAACATGCCCGCCTGTTGCTCCGGTTCGGTTCGGTTTGTAGTTCATTTCGATTAGTCAGTTGATTCGGTTCGCTTCCTAATTTATTATCTTTAGTTATTTTTAGTTATAATTTAATTCGGTTCGGTTCGATTGTTTTTACCAATGAGAACATACCCTAAGTAGGATTGGTGTTTGGATGAATTGGATAATTGGACATTGGAGAGAGATGGGGTAGATAAAAATCGATCCGTTGGAGATGGGAATTTATTTAGTCCATTTTGGTATTCTATGTCACTCGGTCCTAAGATCAACATGATTCAATTCGGCTTTTGAATAGCCACCCATCTGTTGTAAATAGGTTCTATGTCACTTCTAGATAAGAGTCTTGTCGAGTTTTAAGTACCCAATTCTTAAGGGATGAACTTTGTTACTTAATGGAATCAACCTTGGGATTTGAATTACTCTAGATGGTTAGATCTGGTCTATTTTAGCGAGGAGTTTTATCCTATTGATCTCAGGGATATGGGTAGAGTAGCATATCCGGTTGCATTTTCTTAATAAACCCAAAGCAATAACAATCCGTCTTGTGTGGACCGGTTCCACGGTAAAATTAGTGTGCACCGGGCTCACGCACGTGAATCGGGACACACACTACTATAATACACATAAACCCACTATATCACAAACAGATACACTATATGAAAGAGAAATACACTATATCATAAACAAATACACTATAGCACAGAGAAACACTATCACAAATAGACACTATAGCTCTTGCCAAAAAAAAATCAACACTATAGTACAGAGAAATACACTATACCACATACAAACACACTATATCGAAACTGACTATATTATCCTAATCTTCTATAACAGGTTCAATTGTACAATCAATTGCAATACACAGAAACACACTCTATCACATACAGATACACTATATTAGAAAGAAATACACTATATCACAAACACATTATAGCACAAAGAAATACTATCACAAATAAACATACTATAGCACAGAGAAACACACTATACCACACAGAAACACACTATATCGAAACTGACAGTATAATCCTAATCTTCTATAACAGGTTCAATTATATTGTACAATCAACTATATCACAAAAACAGATTAACAGAGTAAGAACTTCAAGAGAGAGAAAATGAAGCAGTTATGAGAAAGAAACTGAAAAAGCAAGGAAATTTGAGGAGAGAGAAAGACAAAATTGTAGAAGTTGTAATCATTACAATCTACATAACATCTATTGGGTGCACACTAATTAGTGTGCACCGGGTTCATACGAGTTTTTTAAAAGCAATAATTGTCGGACTTATTAAATTTAGTATCGTACTTTTTAAAAATCTAATCTATCTATACAAATTTATTAAAAGGCGTTCCTAAACAAGATTCAAGGTACCACGTGGCGTTGTCCAGTGAGGGTGTTTTAGTCCATGTAAAACACATACTATAAAAGAATTTAACAAATGCATTGTATAAGATTTGATCTCATGATTTCAAGCTTATATACTAAGATATTAACCACAAATCAATGATATTTGGTGTTATCGTTCTAAAGTAAAATACTAAAAAATGAAACATATAAGTACTTGGGGTTATCGTTTCAGCCCCAGATAATTTATGGGTAAGTCTTGTTAAAAAGAAATATCTTAAAGGGGAAAGTTTATTTAATTATAAAATTAAAGCTAATGTTTCTTGGCAATGACGTAAGCTAATGAATCTTCGTAGTAGTTTCAAAAAAGGAGTTAGATGGAGTATAGGGGATGGTCTATCCATCTCTTTTCTGGTTTGATAATTGGGTTTATGACTATTCATTAGCAGATAAATGGCAGGTTATCGTAGGGTCTGAAAGCTTTCTAGTTAGTAATTTTATTACTAAGGATCGGCAATGGAATTTACATAGTTTATCACAACTGCTTCCTGGGGACATTATTAATGATATTAAGAACATTTATATTCCAAGCAATCAAATGCCGGATAAGTTGTTCTGGGTCTTTCCCCTGATGGTAACTATTCGGTGAAGTCAGGGGTTAGCCTGCTTCAGGGTCTTAATTCCCAGGTTTATGACCATTCCGTTTTCAATTGGATTTGGAAACTTAAAGTCCCTCCAAAAAATAAGTTTTTCCTTTGGAAAATTTATCATAATGGGCTTCCTACAAAAAAAAGGTTGGAGCTTAGTCATATTTTTCTTCCTTTAGAATGTCTTTTATGTAATTTCCATTGAAGATGTTTCTCATATCTTTTCTCATTGCCCCATAGCAAGAGATGTGTTTGAAGATCTTAACCAAAAGTTAAATTTGCCCAGTCCGAATTTCATTAGTGAAGATATGTCTTTTGTTGAGTACTTAGCTTCTCTTAAAAAGAAATTTTCTATGGTAGAGATAGAAATGTTTGTTATTTTGTGGTGGTTTATTTGGCACAATAGAAATGGTGTGATCTTTCGGCAAGAGGATTGTTCTGCAGCTAAGGTTAGTAGTATGATTCGTGTGTATTTGGACAAAATTAGTAAGGTAGGAATGTCTAGTTGGGAGCATGAGGGGTTTTTTTATTTCTTCTGGTTGGAGGAAGATTGCCACTTCGAGTGAAAAGAAAAAGAGTAGAGAGATGATTGGGTGGACACCTCCAGAATCTGGGTTTGTTAAGATTAATTTTGATGGGTCTAAACTCTCAAATGGCCATTATGCGTTTGGTTTTATCATTAGAGATGAGAATGGTAATCTCAAATTATGTGGTACTGGTGCTCTTAGTAGTTCTAACTCTATTGTAGTTGCTGAAGCCAGAGGGTTACGTGAAGGGATTAGGGGGACTCTTTCTTTTGGAGTGAAGAAAATTATTATAAAAGGGGATAACTTGGCTGTCATCCAAGCCATTAAAAATATCTGGACAATTCCGTGGACAATTAATTCTACTATCCTAGATGCAGGTCAAGATCTCAAAAGGTTTGAAGAAGTTCAAATTCAACATGTGTTCCGGGAAGCTAATGCTGCTGCTGATTGGTTGACTCATCGGGGTCATTCCACAGCAAATTTCACTTATTGGTTTGAAGTTTCTGATTTCCCTTTTTCTGTAATCATCCGAAAGGATGCTTTAGGGTGGCCCACTATGAGTCATTAACTCATTATTCATCTAGTGAGTGGTTCGTTGGTCGAACTTTCGACCCACCAACTTGAGTAGACCTAAAATTGCTGGAACTACATGATTGACATATCAATTTTAAGACATTTGACTAAATTTGATCCACCTCCCAACCATGGATGTCCTCTAAGCTGGCCCACCTTACTACTTATATGTGTTGAGCCTGTGGCATGAATCTCCAAGACTCCAACCTAGCTCGACGCACTCAAACAAGGCAATGACCATGACTAGCCCCATCATATAATTAATCTAATGAGCCAACTTTACTTTTTAACCGCAAAGAGCATATAAATAGATTATATATTCCTTTTGTTTCTTTTAATCTACAAATTTTTTTTTGATCCGTTTCTTTTTAATTAAAAATATGTAGTTTTTTTTATCTTTGGTAATATGTCCATCTATATTCTCCTTTTTCATCCACTCATGTGGTTTATATAATAATCCACCTTATAATTTGTCTCTCCACCTTTTTAGTTTGGGAAATTCCACTTAGTACCACTGTACTTTGGGCTTTTTCATTTGGTACCCAAATTCTTTTTGGATTCTATATGATACCACTGGAGTTTGGACTTATTCTTTATTGTAACATTATGTTAAACAAAACATTAGTTTGGGGTTTAAATAGAGTTAGGGATTGTCTAATTTTGCTTAATTAAGGTTTTGAGAGTCATTTTTGTCCTTAACGACCAAATTTAAGGTCCAATTTGGTAAAAAAAAATAAGTAGGCATTTTCTGACACGTAAAACGAGGTTCTAGTCGTTTTTCTCAAATTTGGACTTTAATTTTGACCCATAAGAGCCAAAATGAATCTCAAAACTTAGCTGCACAACTCTCGATGCACAATGCACATAGACGAGGCAAACTACTAATCCTATTTAACCAAAAACTAATGTTTTGTTTAACGGAATGTTACGGTAGAAAATAAGTTCAAACCATAGTGGTACCATGTAGAATCCAAAAAATAATTTTGGTACCAAATAGAAAATTCCATAGTACAATGGTACCAAATGGAATTTTAGTTTTTTTCTCACTTTTGTACGTCCTTGGTTCTCCCCTAAAATGATGTGAGTAAATTAAAAAAAACCAAGAGAGTACAATTCAAGGTTTTACTAATTATTTTTCGTGACTTTACCACTAACAACAAGTTTCTATGCGGCTAGCCGCACAGTTAATAACTATGTGGCCGCACACAGTGGCGGATTTACTTGTGGTCACAGGTGGTCACGTGACCAACTAATATTTCCGGAAAAAAAAAATTCATTTGAAGCGTCATTCTCTCACACGCGAAAAAACCCTAAGTCTTCCTCTTTCTCCTTCGCCGCTTCGCGAATCCCACGACCCAGAGCTTTCCTTCCTTCGAAACTTCAGATCTTCAGATCTTCAGGAGAACCCTAACTCGCCGGTCAGTTTGTAATTCTTTCTGTCTTTTTTTGTAATTCTTTCAGTCTTTATATCATTTTTCTCGATCTTTTTTTTTGAAGGAATTAGGGTTTTGGTAAATTGAAATTATTTTGTTTTGTTTGATTTTGTTAGGGTTTTGGACTGATTGGTAGGTTGTGGTTCGATTTTGCGAGATCTAAGTGTACTGGTTTTATGAAGTAATTTTGTTGAATGTTTGCGTTTTTGTTCTCGTTTCTAGTTTTTGTGTTGGTCGTTGTTTGTCTTCACTTCTTCATTTCTTGTTCGTCGGCAGGGGGCAGCGAGCAGGCGACAGCGGCGGCGCGCCAAACCCGATCTTCGAGGTATTCTTCTAATTCGACCTTCTTAATCTTCGTATATTTTGGTAGGAAAACACTTTTTTTTTGGAATTGGTATGTTCAATGAATTATGTTTGGACTGTAGAATTGTTGAATTTGCATAGTGATAAGTGATTGTTTTGTTTAAAATGAATCTAGAACTTACTACTACTGGCTTATTCGATTTTGATAGAGGGAGTGCAGTTTTAGGACAACTTCTTAGTGGACGTGTCTATGATTTTGTAGTATTGAACTTCAAATTGGTCGGTTTCCATAGGGGATGCAATTTTAACTATTTAATCATGATAGGTATACGCTGTGGAATGCGGAATATCGAATATCATTGGTGAGGAATTTTGAACTGTCTATGGATAGTTCGGAATCACGCAATTTTGAGAAGGGAAGTGAAGCTTATGGGTTCGACTTTGAGGGACGAGAGTGTGAAGGTGCAAATATCGATCTTGGTGTAGATAGTCCTGAGCAGATTACTTCTCATAGCTTTAATGGTTTGTCTCCAGAAGCTTTGAGATATATCCAACGGTTGGAAGCAGAGTTGAGTTCTGCAAAGAAGGTAAGAATCTATGCATTTGAATGAATTTGTGCTTAATTGGTTTTCAAGTAAGATTGTTTAGACACTTAGTTGCTGCCTTGCTTGCTTATGTTGAGATATATATTATTGTTGGTAATTGCTGATATAACATATATTATTGTTGTAAATTTATTGTTGTTATATTATTGACTTATTATTGTTATATTTATTGTTATTAATTTAATATATTTTGTTACAGTGGCTAATTGGTGAATGATGACTATGACGTTATGAACATTGGATTAGCTTTGAAGGTTTGATTGATTGTGTTCAGGTAATGCACTAAAACCCTTGTTTTAGGATTTTTAGAATTGGACCTATCATGTGAAGTTTTCGGAGAGGCCATGAATGAGCCTTTGGTTTTATGTGTTTTATGTGCTGGTGGAATTAGTTGGAGATGGATAGGATTCCCTCTAATGTGAAATTATTTGGTATATATGCATAATGCGTTGATATGAGATTAAATTTGCATCGTTTAAGTGAATTTGATTGATATGTTTAACAAATTGAATTGTTATATCTAATTAAAAATTATAATTTAAATTTCAGAATTTTTAGGTACTATTTTATTGTAATATGAACTATTATTAGTCATAAATTGATTTTATTTGAAGTAGCTTTTTTTTTTCAATTCATGGATTATCCTATATGGGTACGCCGCACGCGTATCCGAACCTGTACCCGAACCTGTACCCGTATCCGTCTTTGTGCAACCTAGTCGGTAGTGACCAACCTTTTTATAAATTCCTGGATCCGCCACTGGCCGCACACATACGAGACAAATTAATTAAGACGTAAGTAACTCCTTAAATTTGCTTATAAATAATCACTAATATATTAATTACTAACCTCAAAATAAAACAAGTAACCTTATATGTGGATTGACCATACCTTATACTCCCTCGGTCCCATAATATAGTGGTTGTTTCATTTTATGTAGGTCAAACTTTAAAATCTTTGACCAAATATTCTCACTAATATATACGAGAAAACGTATGTATGTGGGATCTTGTTGGATTCGCCTCAATATGTAGTTTCATAATATCAACGTTTTATATTTTTTATTAATAAGGAATTGAAGATATCGAAAGTCAAAGGTCCGTCTTGAAAATCGTGTAAAAAAGAAACAAGCACTATATTATGGATGGGAGGGAGTATTAGAGCAACTCCAATGGTTGGGGTGAAGGACTTGCTAGCAATTAAAAAAAATATGGGGTGACTAGCTTTACCATTGGAGTTGTTTGCTAAAATTAGCTTCGCTTAACAAGTTAGCTGAACTAAGCGAATTCGCCCAAGGAATTCTACTGGGCCCATGCTGAAGTTGTTGAGAGAGACCAAAAAGATGTGTGAGAAACACGCCTCTACTGTTTATGGAAATGCTGGAGTTGGTTGATGTACACGCACAAAGAAATGGTGGAAATGCTCCATCAAACCAAAAAGTGGGATGGCCCCCATTAATGATGCATAGAATTTACATTGCAATGTAGTATAGTTCAACGGCTAGGAACAGTGGATTGGTATGATTATTTGTTCAAATTTCATTATTTTTGTAAAGGTATATAATTTCATATAACGGATAGTTTTGGTAAATTTTTTTTAATAAATTAAAACAGTAAATATTTTGTGTATATATAGTAGAAAAATCAAGTATAAATTTATCTGCACTTCTAAATTATTCTCTCTACAAAAAAACTAGCTTACTTCATTTCATTAGAAAAGTTCCATATTCTATAATATGGACAATTCACAAGAATATTATGCTCAATACTACTCCTACATAGAAAATTCTCCCAGTTTAGATAATCAAAACACCCAAAATCCAACCCAGAATGTTTCACCAAATCTCCAAACTTCTCCAATTCGTCCAACTCCTCTACATTATAATAATCAACATCACTCATTTCCTCTTGACTCGCAAATTTATTACCACCCCGGTACTATCAACCACCAAATATTATGCCGGTTAATCCTCCAATGAGGCCAGACTACTACTCTCGTGCTCCGTATCCTCATGCACCATATACAGTTCATGATAATTCAAGAAGGGAAAACTTTAGAGGTAGTAGCGTGCATCAAGATTCCGAAACTCCAGCTTCGAGTAGTGAGCCTAAAACTCCTCAACATGAAATCAGTGAAGAGGACAACGTCGAAGTGATTGAAAAAAATAACATGAAAGGCAAGGGCAAAAGTGAAAAAAGGGTCAATTGGAGTCCGATATAAGATACAGATTTGTGTTATGCTTGGTTAACAACTTCGAATGATGGTGTAAAGGACTTCATGATGATGGCCCGGGTAGGCCCACTTAATCCGCGGGTGAAAAGTTTGAGAGTTGTTAGCTTTTTTTTAGTTATAGTTAAAGTTTGTTAAGTAATCGGTTATAAATAGAAGAAGACCTCCTTCTTCTTACTTCTCATTCTCTCAATTTCTTTCTACACTACTCTTCACTCTAGAACTCTAGAATCTCTTCACGCATCATCATCTTGCTGCCAAGACGCCATGGCAAAGAAGAAACAAGGTCATTTTCTTCTTTTCTTTTCTTTTTTTTTAATTTTTTGTTGTAATGTTGTTACTACCATTTTCGGATGTCAAGTAACATTTATTGTGGTACATTGAATCAAACCTCAAAAGGTTTAATTTACGCTTTAGCATAAGGGCCCAACATGAATATGAAGCCCATTAAACGAAGTCAACAGAGGTCAAAGTCACCAAAAGAAGATCATCAAGATTATCAAGAGATGAAAGTCAAAGGCAATAAAAGAACAGTAATCAAAGGAAGATAATCAGAGGATGGTTCAACATGAAGACAAATGTGCATTAGACAGCAACAGTTATTCAGTGCCAGCAAATGGTTAAAGTTTGAATCAAATATGATTCAAATATTTTCCCTCCCTAGCATGCATGGAAGTTACATGTTATGTTTTTCCATAAATAGAGAAACTATTATCAAGCAAAGGACACACGAACAATCCATCAAAACTGCATTTCATAATTCCCTATCGTAGCTTAGCGTTAACATAGCCCAACCCCCTTCTGGGGTTATAGTTTAGTTCTTTAGATTTAGCTTTGGCATCAGAGCATGTTTTGGCGCCATTAGACAAGATCTCTAATTCTCTGATTGAAGCAAGGAACAATGGAGGTAACAACCTTCGTGTTTCCCCTTTAATTGTCCAGACTGGCTTATCCCTTGTGTGTTGTAAAATCTATCTCTAAGTTTGTGGCATGTATGAGAGTTCTACACTTTAATTAAAAGTTTACTTATTTTTTGCTCTATTTATTGCTTTTCGCCTGAAATTAATTTGTTGTAGTTTGATCATTAATTAAATTGCAACAGAGTACGTTAGCAAGGTAACCCCCAGGGACTAAGTCTCCCAAGGCATTCAATACTAAACTACTGGGTGTCCATTGACTTGTTTGCAAGGTCAACGAACTGATTTTGCATGCACCAATAAGTTTTTTGGCGACCACAGTGGGAGAAGGAGATTCATAATCAAATTGTGAATTTTCTTCTTCGTACTTTTAAAAATTAACTGTAGAAAACGGTTATTGTTGTCTATACTAAAATGCCGGAAACACTTCCTAAGAAGAATAAAGAAGTTGCTCAGGGTGAGTCTAATTTCCACAACATGGAAACTAGATCTTCGGTCCCTCCTGAGACAAGGGTGCATGGTAGCAATGGTGAACCAATTCACCATAGTCATGAAGAGTCAATTGGAGAAACCCCACCAAGGGATGACTCATCTCCAAGTAATACTGGTCGTGGACTTATACACCAAATGTATGGAAAATTCACTGAGGTAGTAAAGAATTTACTATTAGAAGCCAGAGAGAGTCAGATACAACAATTTGACTTTAACTACAGAACTCTAGCCCATGAGTCTGCCAGAGTCTTCACGGATATCCTCCAAAGGATAAGTGAGGAGAACAGAGATGTTAACTCTAGGAAAATTGATAGGATACTTGTAGATATCAATGATAGTATGAGTGCAACTTTCACGGCAATGTCCAAGTCTCTTGCCACTGAGGTAGTTACTCGCCTAGAACCACTAGTCGAAAAACACTATCAGTTAAATGAGAAACTAGTTAAGGCCTTAGAAGAGGTTCCGTTAAATAGAGCAAGGAGAAGTTGTGGCACATCGCCAGACGTTCCTCCAATAGGTTACCCTACAAGGGTACATTTCTCCCATCCTGTAACAAGGGATCCAATTATCCCAAGCGATCCACAAACTTTCTCTCATGTGCATCAAACAAGGGCAATACCCATGAGCCATGGAGAAGGTAATCATGGAAATCTTAGGAGAAGTGATGGAATGGCAGCGGGCGTGGAGCCAAGCTGGCACCAGGCGTCAGGATATCATCAACCTTCACTTTCCATGGGTGGTGGACAAGTTGGTGACAACACACACCAACCTGGACCATCACAAGGAGGACAGAGACAAGGTACTTTTGTTGCAAACAACAATAGTATACCATATGCCTATATACCTCCTAACCAACCAACTATGGCTGGTACTCCTTCTACACCATACACCTATATACCTCCTAACCAACCAACTATGGCTGGTACTCCTTATTATGGGAATGTTCAGGGTTCGGCCAGCCCAAGCTCCATTTGCTCAAGCAACTGATGCTTATCATCAAGGGATGCCCACAAATGGAAACACACTTCTGCCACAAATGGCACAAGGAGCTGCCAATCCTACCTTCATGCACAACCAGCAAATTCCCATGGGAGGTTATCAAAATCAACCTTTCAACCCTAATCCTAACCCTGCATATGATCATGCAGGAAACATGGGATATGAGAATATGGGATATCCATGAAGGCAAGATGCATTGGCAGCGTAGGTTGAGACACTAGTTCAAAGATTAGTGGGTGATACCTCTAGGAGAAATCAAAGGCAGATAGGTCAAAAGCCCTACCCTGAATGAATTGATAGAGCAAATCCATTTCCTAGAACTTTTAAGATACCTGACTTTACTTTGTTTTATGGAAATGATAAGAGTTTCTGCTAAAGAACATTTAGTTAGGTTCAATTGTCAGTGTAGAGAAGCAGTTGACAACGATTTCTTAAAACTTAGAATGTTTTCCATGTCTCTTACTGAGACTGCCTTTTGGTGGTACACCAATTTACCACCCAATTCCATTCACTCCTGGCAGGACATGCAAGTGCAATTTACAAATCATTTTGCACGCACTGAACCAGGAGTGACCCTAAGTGATTTGGCCAGAATCCAACAGAAGTTTGGAGAGTCTGTGGAAGACTACCTATCTAGATTCAAGATGGCTAAGATTAGGTGTCATGCTAGCATTCCTGAAAGAGAATTTGTACAAATGGCTCAAGAAGGAATGTTAATTCAGTTTAGAAAGAGGTTTGATGGTCTTGCCTTTGGTGATTTTGTTGAATTAGCAGAATTAGCCGTAAGGTATGAAAGAAACCTACAAGCTGAAAGTGCAGCAAGACACCAAAGTTTCTTTGCTCAGAATGAGGAGCCCTTCCACTTTGAAACTACACAAGAAGTGGACATGGCAGAAATCATTCATGGAGTACCTTACAAATGTTCTCCTTTAGAGAAGAAAGAGTTTATGGCTCCAAAGGATATGAAATCTAGACAAAAGAGGACATATACTTTTGATGCCAAGAAAGCTAATGCTATTTTCGACTGGTTGTTATCTAACAAAAAGATAAAATTGATAGGGAGACATAGATTAAGAACTGCTGAAGAAGTTAAGGGTAAAAAATGTTGTAAATGGCATGATGCAGTAAGTCATGGTACTTCTGAGTGCATTGTTTTTAGAAATAAAATCCAGGATGAAATTGATAAGAAAAATATCATGTTTCCTAATGATGAAGATGTGAATGTAGTTGGAATGGATGAACCATTTGAACTTTTCTGTGGTATGGTAGAGGCTAATAGTGTGTTTACTCTTACCTTGCAGGCATCTCAAGCTACTGAAATAGGTAATCCGCTCTTCAACAGATTGCTTGATGAATGAATCTTGGTTATGCCAAAAATAGTCAATGAAGAAGGGCTAGAAGATATGTGCAGATGGCACATGAATGGGTCACATACAACAGACCAGTGCCAAGTGTTTAGAGGATTTCTAACTAGGCAATTAAATCTCAAAAGATTGGTTATCTCTGAAATGGAACAACATGCCATGGAGCTAGAAGAATATAAGGCCAACTTAGCCAAAGCTAAGGCGCCTGCTAAGTCTAATCCAACTCCAAACTCAGTAATGCATGAGGAAAGAGCTAAAACCTATACGGAAGCTGTGCAAAAATTCCCATTGCAGACTAGGGCAATAGAAGGGTTGAGTGCTCTGAGGAACAGAATGTGCTCACAATGTGCAGACTGGCTAACCTTCGAAATGGTTATCAGATCATTCCAAATGATCCCACTTATGTGACTGCTTATCAGCGTCCATTCCAGAAAAGGTCCAGAAGTTAAGGACCAAGAAAATATGACAGTTCCAATTTAGGCCCTTCCTCAAAAGGAAAAGAAAGGGAGCCAAGTCAAACTCCTGTTCCCAAAATTCTTAAAAGAAGGGTGAAGTCCCATAGGGACCAAGGGGAGATAAAAATCAAACCAGCAGTTAAGCCATTACCATTACAAGATGTCCAAAATTTACCTAAGAGTAGGACCTCAAAGATGAAAGAGCTAAGTGCAAAAGCTGCTGCAGCCAGGGCTCAAATTAGCAATCAAAATATGCAGGAGTCCCTTATTACAAATATAAGAATTAATGAGGAGGCACTACAAGCTAGCATCACTAAATTGTTACCTCTGGAGGAGGAACAATGTGGTGAATCATCTTCAAAGAATGATGACCAGCAGCCTCAAAGAGGTGACTCTCTTATGAAAGAGATACCAAGAAATGGCTTTAATGAGGATTATGATTCAGAGTTTGGGTCTGAAGATTTAAACTTATTGGTGTCGACCGGTGACTTGATGTTGGATGGAGACCAACCGATGAATGAGCCTCAAACGATATTTAGGAGAGAGCCAAAACGTGCGGTGTAACGTGGTCATGCTACCAACGAGTTTAAAAAATCGGAAGATCAATCGAATTCCGCACCAACACCACATCATGGGCGGATGAAGTTAACGAGAGAAGAGAGGGCGGTGTAAATTTAAAGTTACTTCTTCCCGAAGTTTGTCATCTTATTTAAATGCACCTCACAAGAAAGTGCCTAACAAGACATCTCTAAAAGCCAACCTAGAGAAATTAATCATAGATAAAATCTTTAGGTCAGTTGATGTTGACAATAAGCACACTAAGGCTTTATTTCTAAATGTTGATTTTGAGGGAGTTCGTTTAGGCAAAGAATTGGTGGACACTGGAGCTACTGTTAATATTATGCCACTCTCTGTGTTTAGAAAGCTAGGAAAAACTAGAAAGGATTTGCATAACATAAAAATCAACGTAACTGGTTTTTCTGGTTTGTCAGAAAAAGTGGAAGGAATGGCTATCCTAAAAATTAGAGTAGGAGCTAAAACTACTTATCTTGGTTTCTTCATAGTCGAAAGTGACACTAATTATAATGCAATTTTAGGAAGAGATTGGTTACATCACAACTATGCTATTCCATCATCACTCCACCAAGTCTTAATTTTGTGGAATGGTGACACTTATGAAATGGTTCAAGCAGATGAGGAAGTTTGTCTAATTACATCTCCTGATTATGTTTTTATTAGGGACTCTTTAAAGTCAGTTCCTACTATCAAAATTGAGGTTGCTCTACAACTTGAGTCACAAACTCACCAAGAGATAGAAGACTCAGGTGCAATCCTCATCGAAGAAGTCGAGGACGTCCCAGAAGTTGAAGACATTCAATCAAAATATGAATATGTTCAACAGGCGCCAGACTATGATCAACCCCTAGCTCTTATTAGTTTATAGAGTTAGGATGTATTTTTCTTATATAAGTTTATTATGTTTATAAACCAAGAAGAATGATGTAAGGGGTTTACCCCTATTGTTGATCAAGTAATGAAAGATTTAGTTTTTAGAATATACCAAGAGGATTTTCTTATAAATTCTAATGTATGTTGCTCAACTTTATACGAAACTGAATCCTTAGAAGAGGAGGATTAAAAAGTATGGGCGAAAAGTGAGGATATTAAACAGGAGGTTCATGATCCACTAGAGGAAGTAAATTTAGGGGACAATGAAAATCTGCGTGTTACTTACATAAGCCAGCTCCTCACTAACCAAGAAAAACAGGAAATAATAGAAATTCTAAATGAATTTAAAGACTGTTTTGCATGGGAACATCATGAAATGCCCGGCATTGATAGGCAAATAGTAGAGCATAAAGTACATATCAAGGATGGATTTAAGCTCGTGGCACAAAGCCCTAGGAGAGCGGCGCCCGAACTAACAAAGCCAATACAAGAAGAGATAGATAAACTCCTCAAGGCAAAGTTCATAAGGTCATGCCAATATCACTAGTAGAATAATTGCTTATTGTAATTTTGGTGAATTGCCAGGTTTTACCCATACGCAGCAATAAACCACGTCAAAAGAAAAGGAAAAATCGAAAATCAACCTATTGCTGCGGTTCTGGGTAGAAACCACAGCAATAGATGGCAACGGGGATTTTTCAAAAATGTTTGACTGGTTTGACCAGAGCTATTGCAGCGGTTTCCACCCATAACCGCAAAGAATAGATTAAAATATTATTTTTTTAATTAAATTTTAATATATTCTTGCGGTTCTTGTGGGAACCGCAACAATAGATCTAAGATCTAAAAAAAAACACGCCATTAGATTCATTAGGGTTAGTTTTTAGGTTCTTATAGTTCTTAGTGGGCCTTAGGGCACCATTTTCTTTCACGCCTTCTTTCTTCACTCTCATTCCTCTCGTTCTCTTCTCCTTCGTTCCTCTCGCTCATCTCGCCTCTCTCTTCTCTCATCATTCTTCTGCTTCACCGGATCTATTTCGAACATCACAAAACTTGAAACTCCCGGCGCAATATTCGAACATCACAAAACTCGAAACTCCGGCGCAATATTCGAACATCACAAAACTCGAAGGAGAGAGATGAGTTGGCGCCGCACCAACATCCTCGTCGTTCGTCCATCCAACAAGCTCGGCCCGCACCGCACTGCGAATTTCGTTTTGATGTCCTTGGTTCACTTTTTCCTGTTTAATTTGTTCGGATCTAATTTTTCTCTTTGATTTTCTATGTTATGTTAGCTGACTTTTGTTATACTATTCGAGTTAGAAACAAATATTATTAGGATTGTTACCTACAACAAATTGCAGATCTAATTACATTTAATTTTTTTTGTTTTGTAGCTCAAGATTTAATTTCATTTCGGTTTTAGTTCAAATGTAATTGATTTTCGATTTTTCAGCTTTTTTAGGGTTTAGGGTTCGAAGGAGAGAGAAGTAGATCGAAGGAGAGAGAGAGGAGTTCCGTTGTGGAGGAAGAAACTCCCGGCGCCGCACCGCGAATTTCGTCCGTTGTTGAGATTGTCTACTCATCTTCCCGAGTTAGCGTTCAATTCGTTTTTTTTTTTTTTTTTTGTTTTTTTAAATTTTCTAAATGTGAGATCTGGAGAAGAAATGTACTCGACTTCTTTTATTTTCATGAACGAGTCTTTTCAATACTGAATATGTCAGTAAGATTTGGTGGAATTGTTGAATACTGAATTACAGTTCTTGTTTTCTTTCATTTTTGTTCTTTTTTGTAGTTAGATTTTATTTTTATGTTGATTTTTTATATATTTTATGTTTTTGTATAAGCATTCTTTGTCATTACTTTCAATTTGTGTGTTTTATTTTCTTCTTGTATTTTTTCCTTTCAAATTTGATGGCAAAGAGTAAAAAAAATAATTTTTTTTACCTGTACCAGTACCTATTGCTGCGGGTCCTACCAAAAACCACAGCAATAGACTTCATTTTTTAATTAAAAAATATATTTGTTGCTGCGGTTTTGGGTAGGAACCGCAGTAATAGGTTGCCCGATTGTTGCGGTTAAAAACCGCAGCAATAGGTAAAACCGCCGCAATATGCCACTTAATGACCGCCGCAATTAGCATTTATTCTACTAGTGTATGCTGACTGGATCTCCAATATATATAGTTCTAGTGGTTAAGAAAAATGGCAAAATGCGAATATGCATTGACTTTAGGGATCTAAATAAAGCTACACCTAAAGACCAATATCCCATGCCAGTAGCTGATCTGCTAATCGATGCAGCATTAAGATATGAATACATATCATCTGTGGATGGTTATGCAGGGTATCACCAATTAAGGATTGCACATAAAGACTGTAACAAAACAACCTTCAGATGTCCAAAGTCATTAGGCTTGTTTGAATATGTGGCCATGCCATTTGGATTAAAAAATGCTGCAGCCACATACCAGCGAGCAATGGACGCAATCTTCAAGGACATGATTGGTAAAATCATGGAAGTTATGTGGATGACATACTTGTAAAGTCAAATGACTTTTTAGGACATAAAGAACATTTGGTTAAGTCATTCACCAGAATGAGAGAATATCACCTGAAAATGAATCCACTCAAATGTGCATTTGGGGTTAAAGCTAGTAACTTTTTAGGATTCCTCATTCACAAGAATGGAATGGAAATTTACCAGAATAAGGCAAAGGCAGTATTGGCAGCCAAGCCACCTTCTAATAAAAAGGATTTACAAAGATTCCTTGGACAGGTCAATTATATCAGAAGATTCATGGCTAATTTAGCTGGAAAAACTAAAAAGTTTTCACCTCTGCTAAGATTAAAACATGAATCAGAGTTCAAATGGGAAGAAGAGCATCAAAAGGCCTTTGACCAAATGGAGTTTGTCATATCTAGAATCTGTTTCCATGCCATCAGGTACTCTTAGCTTTTTCTTGACAACTTTAGCTAAGAGGCAGAGAAAGCACAAGAAAAATTTAGTAATGCTCATTCCTACTGAAAGTTATAAAAATAACTGAGGAAAGAAATTACTTACAGCCCAAGAAAAGTTGATTCTCAAAGCGCGCCAAAGCCTCAGAACATGTTGAGTTATCCGGGAATACATGATCCCACCATAAATGAAAACCTCGAACAGCTTTGGTGATCCATTTCCAAGGAGAAATGGACATGGAAGTAAGGTTGAGAGTTTTACTTTGTAGGGCTCTACCCTCTTCAAAACGACCCTTGAGGTCCAAGGATCATTGCGGATCAAGAAGTAAGGTATAGCTAGCGTTTGGACCAATCCGAATTGTCTAGCTACCAGTTATGGATGGTAGGCTTCAAAGCCAAAATACTCAGGCTCAGCAGCTATTAAATCTCTAGACCTAAGAACACTACTCCAAAAGTTTCCACTCCCTAAGGAATTAGAGTGGATGTCAAGGAATTGTAGCCAAGTAGGCACTGCCTGATGGCGCCAAGCTTCATCCTCAACATAAATAGTCATTTTACTTGAAAAAATGTTCCAGATACCAGGATTTGACTTAAAAACCAAGAAGTACAAGAAAATCAAGCTTGGATGCCAAACTTCATCTGGAGAAACAAGATTGAAGCTAACCTCACCATAACGACTACAATCATCAAGACTAGAAAGGAACAGAAGGGGATCAAAAGAAGGATCTTCCTCCTCTGAACCCTTAGGAGCTTCAAAAGCAGAAGGGGGAATGAGGACCATCAAACAAGGTAGATACATGTGGCCCCAGCAAGTCAAAAGTCATAGGGGTCCAAATCCCTTGTTAGTAGAGAATATGGGGGACTCAGAGGTATGAATTCCAAAACCTTTAAAGGACCCTCTACTCCTAAAAAGACATCTATAAAGTTTTCCCAATAGAAAAGGAGCCAAAGCTACCTCTTCAGAAGTATAGGAGATGTTGACAGCTAGAAATAGCCATAATGTTACAACTCCTCCAGCTCTAGACATCATTAATTTGGAAAAGGCAAAGGTAAGAAAAAGTACTTCCTCTTGAGAAGTAACTTCCTCACTGGCGTCCTTACTAATGAAGAAATCAACAAATTTTTGAAAGCCACATTTACTGGCACTTGCAGTAGGATTAGCAATTTGGCGAAAGGTTGATAAATATTGACTATATAGTTGATTATATTCTTTAACATGGTGAAAGATAGTAAGATCAATTCCATATTTACTTGTTGGAAAAGTCCCAATAATAAAGGCAATATCAGCTAAGGTTACAGTCATTGGACCCCACCGGAATAAGAAGCAGTTGATGGCAGGGTCCCAACAAGCCAGTAATGCAGTGGACATAGCCCCATCAAAGGGAATGGTTTCATAAGAAGCTAGTCTCAAGAAGGACAATATTTTGTTCTTGAACCACTTGTCATAAAAAGGTTTCATTCGCAAAAACCATGCTTTTGCATCCACCCCTGATATCCAACCTTAAAGGGTTTGTTGGCTAAAGGCCAATTCAAATTTGGGAGGGTTTTTGGGGCAAAGGGAAGTGTTCTAAACTTGTAATCCTCCAAGATAATATGGTCCAAGAATGGGTAACATTGTTGCTCTAAGACTATTTGGCGCTTTGGTTTTTGAATCTTGAAAGAAAAGTAGGGACCAATAGTGGCAATTCTATCCTCTAAAGGAGTGTTAGGATCGAGTATTCTTGTTCACATACCAAAATACTTGAGATTTATAAGTCCCAAGGTTCACTCTAATGGCGTTGCATATTTGATAAGGTGCTTCAGATTGCATGGCGTCACGTTTTTTAGCAAGTGCTTCACAAATCTCATCTTCACGAACTCTTTCATTAGACATGGTGAATTGAAGTTTGGTAATGGTTGTGAATTCGTAAAGAAATGTAATAAAATTGTCTGAAAGATCTTAATTTTCCTAAAATTATTGAAAAAGGTATTAATGAGGAAGACAACTGAAATAAAACAATAAAAGAAGAATACACATGCATAACGCGTGGTATGTTTCATTTTGGGTCATGTTTCTTTGGGCCATGTTAAAGCCAAGTTTTAATAAATTAAAACGCAAGGTCCTGACGTCATATTAAAGAAGCCCATTCCAAAGGGTGCGTGACTTAGAAGCCCGTTCAAAAGAATGCATGACTCTTCATTTTCCAGAAGACGGTAAAAAATCTATTTATAAAAAGGGGTAAGTGTAATAACAATGCCACACTACTCATCTCTTGATCAACACCCCCAAACTTTTCATCTCCCAAAACCTTCTCAAAAAACTTTCTTCTCTGGAAATGGACGCTCCCCAACCATCAGCGGAGTCCAGCATCACTGGACCCTAGGAGGTCAACCTATACCCACAAGAGGTTGACTAGCCCTTCCTTCCTCCTCCAGAAATACCGGAGGAAAGAGAGGAAGATGAAAAGGAAGAAGATGAAGAGGAGGAAGAAGATGAGGATGATGCCTCTCCATCATCAGACCCTAAGTCTGATGATGATGATGACGAACCCGCCACCAAGAGGAGGAGGCTCTCAGATTACCCTGAGGATACCTCCAGTGGAGAAAGCGGTTCTGCCCCTTCTGGGGATGATGATGATGAAGATGGCCTTCCTCCGGCGCCAGCCTCCGAAGAGGACTCGGACGCTGACAAACCGCCATCCCCAAAGGACATAGTAAAAAATTTAGGCCTAGAGTTTAGAATTTAGAAATTCTAAACAATAAATTGTAAATTTTTATTCTAATATAAAAATTTCAATCCTAGGTTGTAAAAAATTCTTATTTAATGAAGTTTATTTTTCTATCTGTTGTTCGAATTTCCATTATTTTATCCCATATTTGCATTACTTATTTTGTTCAATCAAAATTGTTCAAATTAATATTTTATCTAAAAAAAAAATAAACTGTCAAATCAAATAATGCACACTCAACGGCCTAAATTAAAATGAAGAAAGATGGAGTGTCTCTTGGGATACTAAATCTATTAAAATTTATTAATGAAGGAGAAAAAGTTACTTCAAAATTAATAATTACCTTCCAAACTGCACACGCCATTAATGGCAAATTCTAAAAATGAAATGACACATTGAGGGGTTAATGGGCAAACCCATTTTACCCACTAGGGCCTTAACTTAAAATGGTTGAGGGTAGTTACAAAATTATGTAACACGTCGCTTGGACATATAACGACCTATTCCTCACATACCCTAAAAAATAGGGACAGTTATAATGGTTGTATTATAAATACATCATTCTAACTCTGAGGTTTTTTGCCCCTAACATTTTTGTTTTATCATCAAAACCCAAAAATCCTTGAATATGGCTAACCCACAAACATCTCTCTTGTCTTTTCCTGGGGAATGTTGGAGACATCGGTTCAACGTTGACATAATACAAGAGGATTGGGAGGAATTCAAAAATGAGGAGATGAGGATGTGGCAGTCTAAGGTCACGAAACTCTTTGGAAAGGATCCAAAGATCCAAGCTGGAGATCCTAGGGAACAAGGGTCCAATGCTACTATCATTGGAGACAATGTGGATTTCTTGGCATTGAATCTTTGGCCAAAAATGGAAAAAGATGAGCTATTGAAAATAATGAGTGTCTGCAAATCATGGGGAGAATGCATTGTCAAAAAGTACTTTCTCCCCAAACTCACACTGAAATACCACAAGTCCATAATTTGTGACGGCAGCTTGGTCGTATTCAACAGAAAATATAGGGTAATCCAACTGGGATAAAATAAGAGTTTCAAAAAACTCATACAGTACAAGTGTACTTGCCTATTGTGGTATGAACGTTTGTTGGAAAAAGGCATCCCTATATTCCTTGGCGAAGACTATTCGGATGATGATGATCCTGACGTTGATGAAAACGAGGAGCCACAAATCATCATTAGTTTTGCCCATCTCCGTGCTTGACATATCAAGCAATATTTTAAATTTCTTAGTGATTCTGGTGATAGTGCGTAATTTAGAACCTGTCTAGGAAACTATGTATATGTTGACTTAGTTAAACTTAGTTAGTGAATATCTTCTTAAAGATGTTCATGATTAGACGAGTTTACTTCATTATGAAATAATTTTATTTTGTTATCCCTTCCGTCAATGCATCTCCAGATATATAAAATTGTGAGCTTAAATGACATTGTTCATAAAATGAACAGTAGACTCAAGGGGTTAGTCTTAGGCACAAACGCCTAAAAGATGGTATATAAAGTTTTAGATTTATCAACAAATTGATAATTTTAAAACATTAAAACAAATGATAATTAAAGAAATGAAAAATTGTTTTAAATAAGCTAAACTTTAGGCCATCTTCCCAAAATAAGTGATTCTTTGGATTATTCAAGAGTAAGCTAAACTTTTAGGGGTATTTTTCTAAAATGAGAGTTGACCTGATGACAACCTGTTTTATAGGTTAATATGACACATGTAGTCATTTGATTGGTCTAACTTATTGATTTTAAATATAAAAAAATTAACACAAAGTTATTTGAATTTTGGATTTTTAATTCACTAAATTTATCAAACTTTATTTTATTTTTTTTGACAGAAAATTTTTATCAACTTAAATTATCAAATCAGAGTTTACAGCCTCAAGCACATCAGAAGATGCTTCCTTTAACCAGACAACCAAATCATTCAAAGCTAAACTCTTTTTTGCTAATAAATGAGCAACCAAGTCGCCATTTCTCCTAACATGACAAAACGAAATCAAAGAACACTGAGCTACCAGTGACCGAATATCATTAAGAAGCAAACCAAAAATAGAGCACTCTGTCTTCTGTCTTCTAAGAGCTTCTCACAGCACCATGCTATCAGTCTCCAAGCTGAAATTTCTGAACCCAGCTTCCATTGCAATCTTAATTCCATTGAAATCTCCATTAACGGACCTCCGATCACCCGAAAAAAACAGAAACAAAATGAACACAACCATTACAACATCAACCAAATTCAAATACACAGTCGTCGATCGAAACCCACCGTTTAACAAAGTCGTCGGTAACTTCAGCTCTCTCGATTACCTCCGTTTCGTTACAATTACCGGTGTTTCCGTCACCGTTGGCTATTTATCCGGTAACCCATTTTCTCTCTCCTCATTTTATCAAATACCCATTTTGTCAATTTCATCTCTTTTTAATTTAATTTTTGTGGGTCTTTTTTTTAGGGATTAAGCTAGGAATTAAGGGTCCATCAATGGTGACGGCTAGATTAATTGGGTTAACGGGTGGTGCTACTATAGGAGAGAGAAAGAGAGAAATCCTGGGTTTAAGGTGGAGCTTTGGGTGGTTTTGGGGCGATGTTTGGAAGTGACAGTGGTTGGGTGGTTGATTCCACCACGCAGCAACTCGAACCATGATGGTTGATGATGAGGATGATTGATGATGTTGATTCAAGATGATAGTGATTCGCTTGTGATAGCTGAAAACCTGATCTTCTTCCTTTAGTGCATCAAGGGTTGCAGTACTTGGTGGTGGTAGGGTATGTGGGTACGGCATAGGGGGAAGAGACTAAGGGGGCGTTTAGTTGGAAGTGGGAAAAGGGAAAGGAATCAAGTAAGGGTTAGGAAAGGAAAGGAACCCCAAACCCCCCAATTTACCCATGTGTTTGGTTAGACAAGAGAAAGGGTAACAAAAGTTGACCCTTTACCTCCATCCCCTTCCCTCCCCCCATCTCCTTCTCTCACTTCGGCGGCTGAAGTGGTGTTTCGCCGGCTGAGCTAGGATTTTCGGCGGCTGGCGTGGTGTTTTCGAAGGCTGGGCTAGGGTTTCCGGTGAGTGGGTCATTTTTTCGAAGACTGGGCTGGGATTTTCGGCGGCTGCCGTGGTGTTTTAGAAGGTGGGTTGGGGTTTTCGGTGGCTGGGGTGGTGTTTTTGAAGGCTGGGCTAGGGTTTTCGGCGAGTGGGTCTTTTTTTCGAAGGCTGGGCTGGGGTTTTCGGCGACTGCCATGGTGTTTTCGAGGGTGGGCTGGGGTTTTCGGTGGCTGGGATGGTGTTTTTGAGGGTCGGACTAAGGTTTTCGCTGTTTGTCGTGGTGTTTTCGAGGGTGGACCGGGGTTTCTGGGCCGGGGTGGTGTTTTTTGAGGGTTGGCGACTCGGGTGGAGGGTGGTGGCGGCGGCTCGGATGGTCGTGGTGGTGGTCGGTGGGGTCGGCCTGGTGGTCGTGGTGGTGGTGTGGTGGTGGTCGGTTGTGTTATGGTGTAGAGGATTTGGGGGTATCCAAAACCTTGGGGGCCGGGTAATGGATCTAAGGGTAAGGGGGGTAATTCTAAACTGAAAAATGGGTAAAGAGAAAGGAAAAAATCATCAACCAAACATCAAGTAAGGGAAACATAAGTTTGGAAACCCTTTCCCTTTCTTCACACCCCTCAACCAAATGCCCCCTAAGAGAGAGAGGGGCAGTGGTGGTGTTGTTGATGGAAGAGGGGGGGACGGTTAACCAGAAGCAAATGAAGGATGCTTAAGGAGAGAGAAAGGGGTAAAAGGGGTTTGGGTAAGCTCAAACATACATTTAACAAGTTCAATTACCGGTTAAACTGGTAAACCATCATTAAACTTAATAAAATTTAATCATGGTACAAAGTTAGCTTGCTCGGGAATAATCAAAAGTTTGCCTTATTTTGAGAAATTTTTCCTTAAAGAAAAATTAAAATTTCTTTAAAAAAGTCAAGCGTACTTAACCAGTAACCGATCCTAGAAGTTATTACAAAAATAACCGTTGGACAGACTACTTGGTTATTTAAAGAAACATAGCCACAACATGCTATCATAACATTTTCATTTCAAAACATCAAAATGGATAATGAAGCATATGCAAATTTGGTGGCTGAATTCGATGATGATTGCTTTAATCGTCGTCATGCCTTTAATGGCATAGAAGAAGACAAAGTGTAATAGCCACCCCAAAATTTGATTCTTAAATTATTAATATAGTTTTAGGATTATTGTCTGAGGTGTTAAAATTCTTAACTTGTCTTTCTAGTTACTTTTCAAGTACTAAGTAAGTATGTTTTTAATATTATAATTTATTATATTCGTCGTTTGAAAGTGTAAAGTTTATTAGAGATTAAGAGACGGATTATGAGAGTTAATAAAGGATTAATGATATATATACTTGGGGAAAATGCAATTTAATCAAGGATAAGTAAGAAAGCAAGTGTGGCATGACCAATAGGACTTATGAGTAATAATATTATTTGAGGAACTAGTATATCATGAAAGAGTATGAATATATTATGATTTTTTATGGTGTAAGGATATTAAGACCGATATGCCCTTACTTTGAGGGTAAAATCAAGGACAAAAGCGTAATTGGACTAGTGAAAGAGGTATACCACCCAACCCACGTTCATCCACCCTCACCCACACTCATTTTCAATTTACAAACAATCTCTTTACTCTCCTTGCTTCTAACACATTGAAGAAGAGGAAAATGTGAGCTTCCTCTTCTCTCTCTTCATATCTCCCTCATTCTTCACCAATTTTCACATGCAAATAGTAGAGTTTGATCCTTGACATGTCATCTACAAGGTATAAGTGTTAGATTTTAAAAAGGTGAAGAAGAAACGCCACGAATTGAGCCCAAAGGTTTACTAGGTAAGCTGAAATTATCGTTTAAAGGAAGCTAATTGTTGTTGTTCTTGAGTTTATGGTCAAGATATGGTAGAACTAAACTAAATTTTGCTAGATTGTAGAATGGGCTAGAAAATTAGAATTTTATAGTGAAGAAAAGTTAAAGATCTTACTAAGGAGTGAAGGTACACAAGTTATAAACTCTCTTTGGGTTTGAAATAATGAGATTTGGGTAAAAGTTTTGTTGTAAATAAGTGCATGCATGTGGGTTTTGGGAAAAATTATTTTATATCTTTAAATGTATATGTATATGTATTCATATTGATTTGCTTTTCTTGCATGTTTTTGGGGATGATTATATGTTTCTTGTTGATTTGATTGTGGAGTTATGAGTTGCAAGTTGAGAAATAAAAGTTTCCTTAGTAAATGGTTGAATATTTTGCTTGAATTTTTGATCTTGTGATTGAATCAAGGGTCATATTTTACTGTCAAAATATTGATAAGTTCTTCTTGATGGAAGAACCCAAGTGCATGTGAATTAGATTACAAATTGAAACATAAACTTCTACCTTCTCGTAAGAATTTGGACCAGTTATATTAAAACGTGTTTTTCGATATTTTTTGGGCATGTTTGGCCAAAATTCTATTTGACAAAACTTGTTCATATTAAAATTTTACTTGGGATAGGCATAAGAATAGTCCAATTTGGATTAGGAATGAGGAAGTTATGGTCATTTTAAAATCTGCTGGAAAATTTCATTTTGTGGGACAGTTTCGGTTTTTAATAGAAGTTGTGGTTACATTCCATATTTTTCAAAGAAATGTTTTAAACAGTATTTTAAGGATGAAATCATGATTTTGAATGTTTCAAAGGTTAAATGACAATTAGGTAAAATAGTAATAAGTTCCTTTATCAACAATTATTTACTTTACTTCCTAAAATTAAACTTTATTGAACTTGATTGACTAGTTTAATTACAACCATGTGTTCTGAAATTTTTACTTACCAAGCCATAGTTACTAATATCATATGTTAATAGTTTTCTCACCAAACTTTAAAATTTGTTATTCTTTTAACAACTCTAAGAGTAATAATTGAATAATTTACGTTTATCAAAACAAATACTTTAATCCTTATGTTGTAAGAAATCCTTATAACTTTATTTTTTTTATTATTTATTTCAATTGTTAGTTTCCTAATAATTACTTTTGTGAAAAACATTATGGAAGTTACACTTATATAAATCTTTCCTCAAGAAGCTAAGTCCATTTCTTACAAGGTATTCCAAGTAATGACTTAATAACAATTAAGAGGAATTAAAATTACTGATGTGCTTGTGTGATCACCTAAAAGAAGGGAAAGTAGCCGTGAACGGTGATGAACAACAATTGCAGGCGAGCGTGGTGTCTCGTAGCTGCCCGTTATTAAGTTGTAAAGTGCAGGAGAGCGTGGTGTCTCGTAGCTGCTAGTGGGGTCTCGTAGCTGCTAGGGACATGTCCTGAAAGTCTTGCAAGCGTATGGTAAATAGGAGGGTGACGACCCCCACAGTTTAGAGACAGTCGGTCGTGGTGACCCCTCTCTATTCGTGTTCACTTTCCCCATAAGACTAAATTATGATGACTGATAACAGTATTGATCTAATAGAGAGAACTATAATGGTATCAAAGGAAACAACGAGAATGCGAGTACTTGTTGTAACTTAAACAAGTTAAGTAATGAGTTGCATATTATATTCTTTTGGGAATGGATCTTTCGAAATAAAGTAATTGTGAAAGAAAAACTAGTTCCAGCCATCATAATAATTTCCTGAAATTGTACATGTGTACTCGGCTTTGTCGACTTGTGTTTTGTTCTTTGAACTTGTCCCGGTGGGGGGCGAGTTGATTGTGACCTTACGGTGACTATTGAAGTTATTCTTCTACTAGGAGATGCTTGGTTGTGCCTTTCAAGTGCTTGTTTGCATTATACTTTTGTATGGAAGGTTGTACTTTGAGAAGTAGTGTTGATGTGTTATTTTTCATCTGGAGTTGTAACGTTTAAATTGTATTTTTGTGATGAAATTTTAAAATGTTATATAGATGTATTTCAAGATATTTTGCTCTTAATCTTAAGCTTAGGCTTAAGCGGGTTCCAAGTAATAGCTCGTCCAATCCTTTCGGGCTTCCGCTATAATTATTATGTTATATAAGCAGGTGAAAATCGAGCGTGCTATTACACAAAGGGTCTTTTATTATAAATGAAAGAACCAGATGGATAAAGAAGATGGCATAGGTTTTTGGAGATGAACCTGTCGTTGAGCCAGAAGACCTTGAATTAGTCGAATCAAGCGCTAAAAAGGTTGGTTCTAATATGGATCTCTTATCCATCTACATTTGGCCTAAGTTAGAAGAAGAATCACAAGACAAACTGCAAACAGTTTGCAAAAAAGTGGGGAAGGGAGATCTCTACCACCTTCAACTTCCCAAGACCTCAAAGAATGGATTGGATGTATGCAAAAACTCTAGTTCTTTCCAGTACCAAGTCCTCCCTCAAAGTGGTTAGGATGGAATAGGGTCAAAACGAATATCAAGGGAGAATAATTTACTTTAAATGTTTGTGTGAATTGTGGAAGCTGCTTATCCAAGAAAGACACTTCCCTTCCTGGATGATCATTGCGCTGATTGATATATAGGAGATATGCTTGGGATGGCAGTCACCAAAGAAATATCTTTGAAGCGAAGTTCAAGTACTCCTTTGAAGATGGCTATTACTTAGGAGTTACCAAGAACAACGCGGGGTACGAGCTAGAAGCTAGAGAGTACAGGATGATGATAAAGATATTGTGTAGGGAACATTTTAAAATGTTGTCTCTAAATACAATTCATTTTAATCAAAATGTTCTTAGTGACTCTATCTCCAAGAAGATAAGTCATGGTACAAATGTAACAATGTTACCTCAAATGGTTGTATTATCAATAATATATTTTCAATGATTAATTTGCTCTAGCACAAGTTTTTGATTCACCAAATTGAATCAATCATACGCCCATTTATTAACTGTATTCCCTAAAAAATTGTTTTTAGCTTCCTACGAAATTAAGCGGTTAGGAAATAATTATTAAACAGTTAAAGCGCCTAAGTCTTTATATATGTGATATCCAAAAGATCTTAGACTTAAACCAAACTGGATTACACACATCTTTCCATGTTTCGTCAAACTGCTCCAAAAGATATGCCATACCCATCAAAATGCTTGAATCACCACAAAGCATTAAGTATCATATCTGGAGATAAGAATGAGTTTACTAAGCATGAATCTACAAAATGGACCTCCTCTATTCAAAAATACTTTGGAGACAATCCTGTTATGCAACAGAACTCAAAGAATAAAAGAGAATCTAAGGCCTTCCAAATAGGGTCTAATCTAGATCTCGTAAAAGAATTGATATTTCCAAAACTTGAAAGAACTGATCAGGTGACGTCTCTTCTAGTTTGCAAATCATGGGGCAAAGTCATCACAGAAGAGATATGGAAACCTAACATTCCTTGGAGATATCTGAAAAGACTCTTTGTCAAAGGAACTAAAAAGAAGGTTAAAGTTTACAGAATGGTGGATGGATCATCATCAAGAATCTTAGTACAATACAAATGTGCATGTCAGATTTGGTATGATCTCATGACCTACGATGTAAACCCTTGTTGGTTATCACCAAATAACCTTGCAAGTGTGAATCTTGAAGAAACTTTCATTATTGATTTAACAACAGCCAGAAAGAAAGGTGAAGGAATACATGAAAAGTTATTCTTCCCAACTACCTTTAGTCATCCAAAAAGAGCATTTATTAATCACCTTAGAACAATGAAAGAAGTCACATTCAGAGTACTACTGGATGATATTGGCTATAACCATTAGAAGTCCCTTTCTGCTTATAATTTGTGTAGTGCTGAGTGCATCACTCCACAAATCAGGGGGGCAATTTGTTACTACCATTTTCGAATGTCAAGTAACATTTATTGTGGTACATTGAATCAAACCTCAAAAGGTTTAATTTACGCTTTAGCATAAGGGCCCAACATGAATATGAAGTCCATTAAATGAAGTCAACAAAGGTCAAAGTCACCAAAAGAAGATCATCAAGATTATCAAAAGATGAAAGTCAAAGGCAATAAAAAAAACAGTAATCAAAGGAAGATAATCAGAGGATGGTTCAACATGAAGACAAACGTGCATTAGAGAGCAACGGTTATTCAGCGCTAGAAAACTGTTAAAGTTTGAATCAAATATGATGCAAACATTTTCCCTCCCTAGCATGCATGAAAGTTACATGTTATGTTTTTCAATAAATAGAGAAACTATTATCAAGCAAAGGACACACGAACAATCCATCAAAACTGCATTTCTTAATTCCCTAGCGTAGCTTAGCCCAACCCCCTTCTGGGGTTATAGTTTAGTTCTTTAGATTTAGCTTTGGCATCTGAGCATGTTCTGGCGCCATTAGACAAGATCTCTAAGTCTCCGATTGAAGCAAGGAACAATGGAGGTAACAGCTTCGTGTTTCCACTTTAGTTGTCTAGCTTGGCTTATCCCTTGTGTGTTGTAAAATCCATCTCTAAGTTTGTGGCATGTATGGGAGCTCTACACTTTAATTAAAAGTTTAATTATTGTTTGCTCTATTCATTGCTTTTCGCCTGAAATTATTTTGTTGAAGTTTCATCATTAATTAAATCGCAACAGAGTACGTTAGCAAGGTTTTATCTAATTAAAACCGGTAACCCCCAGGGACTAAGTCTCCCAAGGCATTCAATACTAAATTATTGGGTGTCCATTAACTTATTTGCAAGGTCAACGAACTAAATTTGCACCAACAAATGTATAGCTTTCTTGAGTGTGTGACTTATGGCTTGAACTTCTTGAACACTTTGTTCTATTTTTTAATGTAGTTGTGTTAGAAATGTGAAATTGTTCTTAGATGATTGTTTTATTTGCAAAATATTTCTTCTTTTCTGTGATTATGTATAGGTTTCTTGAGTATGTGGCTTATGGCTTGAACTTTTTGAGTGACGGTAATGTACAATGAAGAATTAAATAATGTAGTTATGTTAGAATTGTGAAATTGTTATCAAATTATTGTTTTATTTGCAAAATTATGAAGTTCCTCTTTCTTCTTTTCTGTGATTATGTATTAGCTTTCTTGAGTATGTGGCTTATGGCTTGAACTTCTTGATTATTGTAATTTATAATGAAATATTGTTATCAATATTGTTGTTTTATTTGCAATTTCCAAAGATATGCAACATATAAAGAAGACTGTCCTCTCTTCTTCTTTTCTGTAATTTGTATCTTGTTCTTATGATGATGGTGGTGGTGTGCAGAGACGGCGCTGAGCATGTGCGACATAGGCGACCGTACAGGGCCTCACAAATTTTTGGGCCCATATACTATTTTTTATATTAATTGATATGGATTCATTGTATAAAATATTTTTCATTGTTGGTGTAGGACTTATATATCATATATGCATAGTTTTTATTGCAGCAGTATGATTGATATGAAACTGGATAGTAAATTGATCAAAATACATTCCTGATAATCTGATTACGATTTTGATTCTCTTAAATTACTCCAAACTCAATTAATCAGACAGTAATTTTCTCCTAAAATTGAAGGTTTTTGTCACTCTTAACTGTGTAATAATTCAAAAGAATATTTTTTAGAAATTTCAAAGACACCTTTCATTAATACTAATAATAAAGCATAAGTCATAGGGAGAATATAACTCCTCATTAAGAGTAATGTAAAACCATGAGCTTTTTAACTATTAAAACATTAAAATAGATGATACAAGATAAGATTGTAACACATGGTTACTCATCTTACCTTGATGCCAATAAATGAAAGTCAATGGAGCCCAAAAATAAAGAGATAAGATTTTACTTCAATGATGTTAGATGTGTGAATATTTTTTATTTTATAATACAAAATTTAAATTTTCAAAAATCTTTGTACTTTTAATAATTAATATATTAATAAAGGACCAATATACTACTAACTGAACAGGGGCCTCCTTGATAAATGAACCGCCCCTAATAGTGTGTTTCAGCCTTTCAGGTAAGCACCGTAAAAATGACCAGCGTGTCAGCGTGGAATGTTGTTATACATGCCACCAAACGTTTAACAACAAAAGGCCCTCCAAGCTCATATCAGAAATAAACATGCAAAGAATCTGCACATTTGCAAGCACTGTGATTGTCGGTTCCGCTGGCCCTGTGATCTCGCAAAACTAGGGCTGGCAAAAGTTGACCCAACCCGGGAACCCGACCCGAACCTAACCCGAAATAAGCGGGTTCGGGTTGAAGTTTTCGACCCGTTTAACTAAATGGGTCGACCTGAACCCGACCCGAAAACTAAACGGGTTAGGTTCGGGTTGAAAATTTCAACCCAAAAATAACCCGTCTAACCCGTTTAAATTAATTGTAAAGCCAGACTCACGAAAAGAGAGAGTGTGAGAAAGAGAAAGTGGGAAGATGAAACTCATATATTTGCCTAATTCATATAAATTAAAATGGAAGTCATTGTTGCAGCCTTCAAATCTTAAAAATAAAAGAAGATACATGGCACTATACAAAAAGACTCAATCAATTATTGATAAAAGTTATTGGAGCTGAATGCCCCCAACTAATTATATATTTTTTCTTACTTAATTCTCATCATAGAGAACTTGCCCACCTATTCTTGAACCTCGAAAGAAATTTTAAAAAATCAGGTTAAACGGGTCGGGTTCGAGTCGACCCGTTTATAAACAGGTCAGGTTCGGGTTGGAATTCCTGACCTGTTTAGGTAAACGGGTCGGGTTCGGGTTTGGGGGTGCTGACCCGTTTATCTAAACAGGTCGACCTGAATTTGACCCGACCCGACCTGATTGTCAGCCCTACGCAAAACACTGCTGTAGGCATGAGTATGTTCTCTTGTAACTGTTCCTTGATTAATAATAATAATAACACTCAAATTTGCTTCCATGCTAAACTGACATTTTATAACTATCTCCAGCCATTCCAACTGTAGATAACATTGCGGCGATTATTCCTACTGCTGTTACCATTGCGGCGATTATTCCTACTGCTGTTACTATACATGAGATTCGCATGGCAAATAATGTTGCTGTGGAGAAAAGTAAGCCATCTCCTGCACCATATCTTTACTGTCAGCGCCAATTTAGATCTATTATTAACACAAACTTGCACCTTGTAACAGAAGTTTTGACATCAACAGTTGGCTCAAAAGAGGAGAATGTTGTTCAGAAGGCTAAGGTTTTTTACCTGACCTTTTTTGTATAGTTACATACTCGTGAAATAATTATGCCCTGAACATTGGTTAATTTGCAGATTAGGTTGTTTTCGAGAAGAATGACAACTCTGCTGTCTTCTACTATGTGATCTTCACTCAGCAAATCTTTTTCTTACAAATGTAAATAGGGTTGTAGTTCATAAACTCGTAATAAAGCAATACTGTTAGGGTAATATACTAATATATGCAACACTCTAAGTAGACAAAGGTAAGTAGGTCTGTGTTCATAAACTCATAATAAAGCAATCACTTTCTTGTACAAGCTGTACATGTACTCTGTTACTCGCTAAACAGTGAGATGCAATATAGATTGTCTTTTGCTTTTATTGATCTTCTATTACAAGCAATGCTATTTCCATTTCCTTCAGCATAGAGCATGCGTCCTCAAATCTCTCAGCCATACAAAGTCCTCGAATCATAGAGTTGTAGGTAAACACGTTTGGAAGCTGTCCATCTGCGATCATATCATTGAACAACTGCTGGGCCATCTCTAGCTCCCCTGCTGCTATATACCCACTGATCAAAACAGTGTAACTGACAACATCAGGCTTTAACCCATTTTTGCTCATTTCATCAAAAAAGTACTTGCAAGCATCCATATTCCTGCTCGGCTCAAACCATCAATCAAGGTAGTGAAGTGGAGGGAATTTGGACATATTCCAACTTCCCTGATCATATGATTCAAAAGATTGAGCGCAACATATGGTTTTATCACCTTTACCAAGAACATGAAGAAGAATGTTAAAAGTATGAAAATCTGGAGAAAGTCCATTGCTACCCATTTCATCCAGCAACCGATGGACACCTTCCATCATTCCCAGCCTATACTGTGCACAGATGAGTATGTTATACATTATAATGTCAGGCAGATGACTATCGGCAAGCATTTGCTGATAAACCCACTCAATTAACCTGTGTTGGTTAATTCTGAGAAGGCAAACCAAAATTGCATTGTAGGAATGCTTAAATGGACGGTAGTTGAACGTCTTTGACCTAATGAACCTTTCAACAACTGTTCTTCGCAATCCTATCTCAGGACAACTGCAAACCATAATATTAAAGGTTCTTGTAGTTGTCGGGTACCACTTCTCTGTCATCTCACCAACTAATCGCCACATTGCTTTAAACTCCTCAGCCGCTGCAAGAATTTTCATCAGCAAATGGTATGCGTGCACTGTGTGTCTGTAGTATTCGTGCAGTCGTGCTCGCTAGCCCATAAAAATAACTTGTAAGCCAATTGGCACACAAAGTCCTGTTTTCATCATTTATGATCTTCAAAATCTTCAAGAGAACCTGCCTGACAAGAAGGCCCGAAACCCTTACATTCAACTCCTGCAATTCCAATTTCACATTGAACCCAGGACAATCTTGCCTTAATACATCAAACAACCTATCTGCATCCTTCATGGTCCTTTCAAAAAATTTATGCTCGACATCAATTCTACCTCGAAAATTGGCTTTCGTCATCATCCTCTTTACTTGCTTGCTCTATCTAAACCCAGATCAAAATCCGAACTTGCCCAGGATTCTCTAATTAATTTCTCAATAGGACCAAAACCATGGCTAGCATTATCACTACCATTATCTAAACTACAATTACAAAAAGCCCTTCGACCAAATTGAGCTACAGACTACAGAGTTCATTATCAATAGGATTCAATAAGTGGGAAAATTCCATCATCGCAATAGTGAATTCAAGTAACCCAGATTTAAAAATTCAAGTAGAACACCAAATGTAATGATCCCATTAACAATAAGAGCCCCCAATTCATATAAGTATATCCTTCATTGAATAATCAACAGAATAGTATACCTATCTTCTATTTAAGTGAAGCTAAAGACAGAAACTTTCAAGAACTGGATATAGGAATGAAATTTAGGGTTTTAGGGAGGTATAGTATAAGTTAGGTGGGTTGATTGATTCTTGGAATAACTGGAATTTGCTGAAACAAGAGGAAAGAAGTTTTCTTTCAACATTATAATCTGTGTTGGGACTTCGCAAATTAGATGGTAGACACGAGTCTACCATCGTGTCTACCATGAGAATGGTGCGCACCATTCCATACGGCGTCGTTTCGCATTATAATACAATGAACAAAACAACATCCTCAATGAACAAACTAAGGAACATGAAGCAAAAGTAGAACAAAAGAACAACACACGAGACTCAATGAACATCTGAATTAGCAATGAACATCTGAATTAGCAATGAACAACAAGAAAAAAAGATGAACATAAGAGGAGATATATGATCGATGTTCATTGGAGAACATGTGATGTTCATTAATTTCGCGGTCCACTTAATGTTCATTGGAGAACATGTGATGTTCATTGGTTTCGCGGTCCACTTAATGTTCATTGGACAACAGTTGATGTTCATTGGTTTCGCGCGTTTTATGTTTTTTGGGCTGCGTTTTGGCCCGTGTCTACCATTAGGATGATAGACACGAGTCCACCATCTACCAATTGGTTGGGACTTGGGAGGAAACTGAAAGGTGCAAATTGCAATTGTGCAAAGATGAAATGCAGTGAAGCGGGGCTAATCTCAAGTGGCGGCAGTGCGGCACAAGTCCAATGCCTCTCTTTGCTTGGCTCTAGGAAGTACTCCCTCCGTTTCATTTTAATTTACTCACTTCACTTTGGGGCAAAATTAAGGAGAAAGTGTAAAAGTATGAGAGAGAAACTCAAAAGGTAAGAGAGAAATTGAAAAGTGAGAGAGAGAAACTAAAAGATGGGTTAAAATATTAAAAAGTTGATGACATGGGTGGAAAAAGATAATAAAGTAGATGTGACATGTTACCAAAAATAGAAAAAACAACAGTGTGTAGATTAAGGCTATGTTCAGTTCACCTTATTTTTACTTATTTCAGATCATATCAGATCAGATAAGTTCAGATCATATCAGATCAGATAAGTTCAGATCAGATCAGATCAGATAAGTTCAGATCAGATCAGACAAGTTCAGATTATACTTATATTTAAAAACTTATTATTATTATTATTATTATTATTATTATTATTATTATATTATTATTATTATTATTATTATTATTATTATTATTATTATTATTATTATTATTATTATTATTATTATTATTATTATCATTATTATTGTTGTTGTTGTTGTTGTTGTTGTTATTATTATTATTATTATTATTATTATTATTATTATTGTTATTATTATTATTATTATTATTATTATTATTATTATTATTATTATTATTACTATTAATATTACTTTATACAATTACTATTACCATTAATATTACTAATTACTAGTACATTTGTTCCAAAGGATGATTATTATTGTCGTTGTTGTACTTATTAATTATTAATATTGGTAATTATTATTAATGTCGTTGCTATTATTATAAATGTCATTGATATCACTATTTGAAGCTATTTGTGTTCAAGAAGAAGAATGTTCTTTTAACATTTGTACGTATTCTTTTTTATATTTATTGTAATTAATAATTTTGATATGCGATTTTAATTTCTTTTTGATGTTGTACATGTAACGAACATGACAATAGTATATGATGTTTATTTTTTTTAACAATTTTGACAGAATAATATAAAGTATATGTTACTAGTTTATATTAAACATGAGTAGCATGAGATAACCTAATGGTGTTGGCATCACGTTTAAAATTTTCCCTACAAGGGATTTCAACTTATCTTTAAAAATAAAGTTTATATAGAACAAGACAACGATATAAGAAGAATATTTAACAATTTTGTTCCAGATCATATGATTATATATATTTATAGTTTTATTTATAATAAAAAAGAACAATTTATTGATATAACAAAAAAAAATTGTTAGTTAAATTCAAACATATCATCAATATAAAAATAACATCTACCTTTTATTTTTAGAATGTGTTCTGTAAATAGATTTTGTATGACCTTTCAGCATATGTTTTTTTATTTAATATCATTATATATTCTTTTCATTACTACCTAAATTCTTATTATAAACGGACCTTGGACATGAACAATATGTTCTCTTTACCATGAACAATATGTTTTTTTTACCTAAAATATGTGTTCTTTTATTCTAAATTGTATGTTCATATACTAATGTGTTCTTTAAAAAAAAACTAATTATGCTATTATTATTATTATTAATATAATAATTATTATTGTTTATTATTTTTTTTTTTTTGAAGTGAATTATTATTATTATTATTATTATTATTATTATTAAAAGTTGTGCATAGTAATAAAATGATAGTAATAATAATACTAGTAATTAAATACAATAATAATAATACTAGATATAATATGTTTTATAAAAGATAAGTTCAGATCAGATCAGATCAGATAAGTTCAGTTCAGATCAGATCAGATCAGATCAGAAAAAATAAATTCAGATCAGATCAGATAAGTTCAGATCAGTAAATTTCAGTTGAACTAAACATAGCCTAAAAAGAAACAGACCAAAAAGGAAAGTGTGTAGATTAAAAAGAAACGGAGGGAGTAGTTTTTATTGAAACAAATCTAACTTAGGGTGCGATCTCTTCACCTTAATAAATTAAGTTTCAGGTCCAATCAGTTCAGTTCAATAATCAGGTTCAATAAGGTCCAATAAGTTACAATCAGGTGCAATAAGTTCCAATCAGGTCTAATCAGATTCAATAAGTTCCAATAAGGTCAAAATAGTCAATGATTAATAAATTTAAATTAAAATTAAAGTACCACTTTGATTATTATATAGTATTATATTCATAATATTGTCTATTATTTTATTATTCATATTACTATTAGCTAATTATGTTATTATTGAATTTTTAATTAAAGTATCACTATGATCATATAGTATTATATTTGCATTATTATCTATTATTTTATTATTAATATTATTATTAGCTGATTATGTTATTATTAAAAAATATTATAATCATGGTCAAATAAGGTTAACAATAATTATGATCATAATTATAATATTTTGCAATTCGTCTTTAAATAATTAGAGATAACATATTTTCGTTACTAATAACAATAAAAGATATAAATGTTATTAATTGATTTTCTACTAGTGCTTTATCAAGACTTCCTATTCTTGGGAATTGTTTTATTAAAGTAGTCAGAGTTTCCTATGCATTTAATTTGCTTTTTTGGTCCTTTCTTTATTCTGAATTTACCACTTTTACCCTGATATTTAAAGAATTTCAAGAGCTTTTTTGGACGTTGTAAGACCAGATTGATATTGTATTTTAGGTATGGGTTTATGTTGTAGTTGGTTGGGCCATATTAAGGGGGGTTGGTGTTTGGATTATTGACATTGGAGAGTTTCAGATGGGGTGGATCAAAATAGATCCGTTGGAGATGGTAATTTATTTGGTCCATGTTTGGTATTCTATGTCACTTCTAAGTTCTTGTCGATTTTTAAGTACCGAATTCTTAAGGGATGAACTTCGTGACTTATGGAACCAACCTTGGGTACAGTGTTACTTTGGTTAAGAACTGGACTAAAGAAGTCGTGTCCGATTGATCTCGGGGATATGTGTAGAGTAACATATCCAGTGGCCTTGTATTAATAAACCCAAAATAATCTATTATCGAACTTTTTAGACATAATATTGTATATTTTAAAATCTATTTTATTTTAAAAAAAATAGAAATACACCAAAAAAATGCAATAGTATATTTGATCAATGTGATAGTATAATTATTTTAAATTTATTACAAAAATGCCACCGAATGTGTTAGTATTCACATATCTAGGAGATCAATGGGTACCAATTCATCTAGTGAGTGGTTCGTTGTCGAACTTTCAACCCACCTACTTAAGTAGACCTAGAATTCATGATTGACCATATCAATTTTAAGACATTTGACTAAATTTGATCCACCTCCCAACCATGATTGGCCTCTAAACTAGCCCACCCTACTACCTATATGTGTTGGGGTTGTGGCATGAATCTCCAACTTGGCCCGACGTCCTTAAACAGCGCAATGTCATGCCTATTCCCATCAATATAATTTTTCTCATGATTATTTAACTAGAATAATACAAACTTTGGCCATTTCGCTCGAAATAATATAAACTTTCCATTAGTATATAATATAACAAACTTTATATCAAAATTTATAGAGTAGGTCAATGTGACTTGTAACCAACTGAAACAACCCCCGCCCCCCCACCGAAAAAGCCACCCTCACCCCCTCTCCCACTTCGAAACCACCTTCCCAGTCACGAAACCTCCCCCACCCGAACCCAACTCCTCTAAGAACTCGAAGAAGACCCCCTCTCCTCCTTTGACACCGATGACCACCCCCTTCCATTCATCCTCCTCCTCCTCTTTACGCTGCCATAAATCTCCCCTCATCCGCACCTGTAACCACCAAACCCATCATATAAGGAGGAGGAGCGACCGACAAAGCGACGAGGAGAGAGAATGAACGAGGAGGCAGCGTGACTTTCAAGAGGAAGTTGTTCAGGGATACGATGGAGGAGGGGGGAGAGAGTAAGCGAGGTGACTAAGAGGAGGAGAGTCAACGGTGGTGAAGAGGCGACGAAAATAGTCGGTTTAAGAGAGGGAGGGAGGGACACGATAGAGTATAGGAGGGACAAAAGAGAGTGAGTGAGGGAAGAGAGAGTGGTTTCGGGGTGGGGGAGGGTAGGGGAAGTAGTTTCGTAGGTTGGAGAGGGGGTCGGGGGAGGAGGAAGGCTTGGAAGAGAGATAAACGGTTGAGGGAAGGCTGGGCAGGGGCCAGGGGTGAGGTAGGGGATGGAGAAAGAGAGTGGAGGGGGAGCCAGAGAAGAAAGAGAATAAAGGAAAAATGTTTTTTTAAAAACCAACTAATAAAATAACGACACGTGTCCTAATGAGTGCCACGTTAGCTTGTTTACCTCCTACAACAAGTTACAACCAGTATCGACCTAATGGGGGAAATTTTTAAAAAGTTTGATATATTAAATAACTAGTTTTTAACCTGTGCAAAAATGCACGGGAGGTTTTATGTAGATATTATTTGGACCCATGCATAATGCAATGTATTGTTTTGTTTATTAAATAGTTGTTTTTATTCCAAATTTATTGATTCCATAATTTTTAGAATCCATGCATTTAAAGTTCAATGGATATAAAATGTAAAGTTATATTTCATGATATATAAAAATCCTTTGTTACAACATTTTAAATTTAAAAATCTTACGATCGTGATATGTAAATTTATAAATACGTAAACAAAACAAAAAAAACACATCAAAATGTACGGGAATTTTTCGTTTTATAAATTTAAGATTTTAGGATGTTTCTCCTTAAATCATGGTTTGAAAATTAGCTCGTGATTTAAAGTTTTTATAATCATATCGTGTATTAACAAAATATTTTAAAATCGGCTTATGACCCGTGCATTCAGTGACTCATGTAGCTAATGTCATGGTAAAACATGTGAGCAACTTTATTTAAAAAAAAAGTAAACTGGGGAAGCTTTTGCTATGCTCATTGCTTCATCTAGAGCTCATATAAAATTACATTTCGCACCACTACTGGTACTCAATCATGCAAGCACTTTCGTTCCCTCTCTCCTCAGTCCCGCTCAACCCCTCTCTCTTGTTGTCTTGCATCACTGATATTGTATTGAGAATAGTTAAAATTGGCTTATAACCAATGTGTCCTACAGCTATGAATTATATAAAACTTTATTTACAATGATTAATAAATAGTACTATTGTTATTACTTCCCTATAATTGACACCATAATCAAAACATGTACATTGAATCTGTATGTTATTCCATTTTCTCTTGCAAATTGAGACGCTCTGGAAGAAAATTTGCTTGATTTATGACTACACCCACATTACCACTGGTTTCGAAACATATAGAATACCCACCCATATATAAGAATAATGATATAAAAGTTAATAATATAAAAGCTAAATCCATATAAGTTTGAGAAATAACACTTAAAACGACATATTATAAATAAAAATCACATATGTACAATCTTCTGAGAGTAAGGGATAACTCAGTTGGTTAGAGCTCCCCTTCCGGTTTCAGGAGATCCTGATATTGATTCTCATCCCCGCCCATGTGGCTCCCTAAACACCAAAAAAACATATATACAATCTTCCAAGAAAATGGATGGGTGTGTACAGGAAATCAAAGATATCGTACTTAATATTTTAAGACATATTTGGAGAAAAAATGACTCGTTCTATGCTCCAATGTTGTTTTCTCAAGGTCTTGAATGAATACATTTGATAATTAGTTTTTTTTCATAATTATTCCTAACAAATGGATCCAAACATATCGTACTTAATATTTTAACACATACAATGTTTTAAAATTTGATTATATGAAATATTTCAAATTTTGACCTGGAAGAAAAGAAGTTAATGTAATCTTAGAGAAGGAATAAATATTTTTTACATGTAACTATCAATGCTGCATTTCCTATCGTCAATGTTTGCAAAATTTGAGAATTTCATTTCAACAATTCTAGATAATTTTAAAACTATTAGCTTGTTTTTCAAATAAAGTTTACTCCCTCCGTTCTTCTAAAATCTTTCCATTTACAAATTTGACACTATTCATAACCAAAGATAATCTTCTAAATTATTTCCAATATATAAAATAGTCATGTGAGGTCTTATTTGAATCGTCTAATGTACATTAAGAATATCAAATTTTTGTAATTTTTATTAATATGTAATTAAAGATATTAATCATACAAAATATATTGATAAAAGTGAAAGGTGCAAATAGGAAGATCTTTGTGGAACGTAAGGAGTATAGCCTAGTATTGAAAATATGATTTCAAATTGGTTTACGCCTCGTTCGTTGCACATTTTTGACTTATTACTTATTTATAATAAGTTGTAATATATTTATTATTTCTAGAATTGACACTGAAATAAAAACACGTACATTGCCTAGAGTAAGTTAATTAACTTTTACTAATTTTTTAGTGCTCAAACTTATCTCAAACTCAATTTAAAATCATGTAAATTTATATCTTTATTTATCATACTAAATTTAAATATCTATATCAATTGTGTTACATATAAAAATAATCGATTTCGATTTTTTCTTTTTCTATTGATTCTTTTTTGATTGAGATGGATTGTCCCATTCGATAATACATGGTGTTCAGGCGTGAGTGAGAAAAATATATGTTCACAATGAATATTATTAATCATATTTATTAAAAGGCAAAAAAATAAAACCCAAATTATTTCAATTTAATATATTTAATATGTTGTGATATTTACAATGAACAAATAAGTACTGAAATAAAAAGAAAGTTAGTGATGAGAAATATCATAGGTGTTCTTTAATTGGTGGTTTGCGTAAATGGTTTTTTCATATATACATAAGTTTGTGGAATATCTCGATTGTAAAACCTGATCTTGTTAATTAAGGCCATTATCATAGAAAGGTAAGACCTTTCTCTCTTCTCTTCGTGATGTATTTGAGCTTTTCGGGATGCAATTAGATGGTTACAATGGGATTAATTAAATCCAGTTATTGATTTCATGGTGTATTTATGTATATCAATCACTAAGAAAGTTTATCAATTATGGTTCAAAAATGAACAAATGGAAGAAATGATAATATAACCTCATTTTTAATGAACGTACTCCTTCAATGAAAATAACATTGCCAAATAAAGATAAAAATATTACTTATTTAAATATTTTCTCAAACAAAATTATGGTTTTGCTCTAGTGTGATAGCATCGAGTAACATAAATTTTGGGCAAGGAACACTATATTTTATATGCATATACTTCCTCAGTTTTTTATTAATTGCAATATATACTACATGGTCTTTTTCATAATAAAAGTTAGTCAAATGGACTAAATCACCCATTCTGAATCTAACTAATACTCTCATCAATGACCCACCCATTTAGGTACTTTTGTCCAACCCCGCGGTCTATTTTATTTCTTTGAAAAGTGAATTAAACTCATATGTTACTTAATAAAGAACAGAAAAAATAATAATATTTATTAACAAACTGAAAGCTCAATTACATCTGAATTCACTCATACACTCATATCTAATTTCTTTTAATTAGTGTGTACATTGAAAGTTAATTCAATTTTTTAAATTAGTATAATTTGAACGAAGAACATAGTAATATTTCTTAGGGTCTGTTCTGTTCAACTTATTTTGTCTTATCTTATCTTATCATATCTTATAAGATCTTATAAAATCTTATCTGATCTTATCTTATCTTATCTTATAAGATAGTTTATTGAGTGTGTCTAACATCTTATTTTATCTTATCTGATCTTATCTAATCTTATAAAATCATATATAAGTTAAAATAAGTTGAACAGAACGGACCCTTAGTCTTAGTTTAGACCATCAAATCTCAACATAGGTGAACAAAGGCCGAAAACCTTGAATTTTGTAGTAAGTGGTGGTCAACATCTTGACCGTGCGCACCAGCCCAAACTCCAATCTATCGCAAGTCCGCAATCGGTCCCGGATCAATTGCACTTCAATTGTAAACATCTCAATATAAGTTGAGGGAAAAATCTAAAGCCAAAGGAGAATCACTCTATACTTTTGGAATTATACTTGTCGTTTATTATCATCTCATCTCGTGCTATGTTTTTAACTTGCCGGAAAGATCGATCGACATTTTCATTTTGCTGGAAATTCTGCTGCTAGTTTACATCTTCATCGGAAATTTGATTTTGCGTGCTAACATCTTTACCGAAAATTTGACTAACTCGCTCGTCGTTTGAGTTTCGCCTTTGGAAGCTTGATTTTATCTTTTGAAAATTAGCCTTCAATGGTATTCATCTTAAATCTACACAATTTTGGGTTTTTGATTTGATCTTATATTTTCTTCCCCATTGTGATATTGTTCACAAATCCATTAATATAGGAGGTGGTGGACGGGTGGGTGTATGTTTGTCATTGTTTGATGGTGTAAATCAACCGTTTAATTTTCCTTCCATTTTTTTCTTCTGATTTTTGTCTAGAAAATATTAATTTTTTTGAGATTAATTATCCGGTGACTGCCATCAAAACGTGAAATTGGGTTTGCCAACCCATCTATTATATATAATCAATAATGTTCATATACAATTGCCGAAAATATAAAATATCAATCGCACATACTAATTACTATTGCCATATATTGTGGATTTGATTACGATAAAGATTAAAACTTAACAAATTTGACTGAATCCGGCGATATTCACGCCTAATTTGTCTCAATTAAGATTCAAAATCGACGCCACATGGCCATTAATTAGACAATGCATAAATCAGCAAGACTCTAACATGTTTAAGCCACGTGGCAAAAGCTCTTTGTTTAAACGACATGTTGGCGAATTCATTGGAAGCATGACACATAGGCCAATTGAACCTTGTTATATATATATATATATATATATAGATATAGATAATTGAAAGCTTGTATTATTGCGGGAGAAACAACCAAAGTTTATATTATTGTAGTTAAATAATCTTTTTTAATATGAGCCCACTTGAACCTTTAAGCCGCAAAGAGCATATAAATAGATGATATACAATTTAAGATTTTACTAACTAATTGTCATGATTTTACCAACTAATATAGTATTTTTTTTTTGAAAAAATATAGTATTTGATATACACTATATTTTGAATGGTATCATTAATATATATATATTTTTTTTGGCGACAAGAACAAACACAAAACAAACAAACTACATTGGAATCAAATCACCCACGAAACTACATTGGTATCATTAATATATGTTGTGGTCTTCCCGTGAGAAATTTTGTAGTACCCGTATGTTGTGTTAGAAAGTTTGGGGCATTTCCACCGAAAACTACAAGGTCAGTCCAGTGTGGAAGTTAGAGAGGAAGCGACAACCACGGTCTGATGGGGTTAAGATTAGGCGGACCTTTAACAAATCATCCTAAAATGTCTAGGAGTTTGTTGAGCTTCAACAACATCAAAGACTACCCAATTACCAATTCCTTTTTTTTCCAATGGGGCCCAATTACCAAACCTTAACTCATTCCTCCTTTGATCCCGATTCCAATCCCAAAAGCCTTTTAAGCAGTACGTGATACGGGATAGCGATATTAAGCATCATCTACGATCCCGATTCCAAAAGTCCTGCAAGAGAAATATCCAATTTGACTCCCTCCTTACAAGAGTGTTCAACTTACCTATCTAAAAATAAAATTAACAAACCTTAACAAAAGAATCAATTCCACGACACTACTAACCCAACAATGAACTCAAATGAGCAACCAAAGACAAAAATCAAAACAAAAAAAAGTTAGGCCCTGTTCTTTTGGACTTATTTTCAGCAAAAATAAGTAAAAATAAGTTCAGTTCAGCAAAAATAAGTCTAGTTCAGCAAAAATAAGTAAAAATAAGTTCAGTTCAAGCAAAAATAAGTAAAAATAAGTTCGGTTCTCAAAGAAAATAAGTTCGGTTCAAAGAAAATAAGTTTAGTATACTATAATGTTGTAATTATTATATTTGTTTTCAATATTACTATTAATATTGTTATTATTATTAATATTATAATAACGATGAATTTGTAATTATTTTTTATTTTTTGTTATTTTTTTATTTTTTTTTATTTTTTATTTTTTATTTTTTTATATTTTTTTATTTTATTTTATTTTTTTATTTTAATATTTTATTTATTTATTTATTTATTATTATTATTATTATTATTATTATTATTATTTATTATTATTATTATTTATTATTATTATTATTTATTTATTATTATTTATTATTTACTATTTACTATTTACTATTTATTATTTATTATTTATTATTATTATTTATTTATTATTATTTATTATTTATTATTTATTATTTATTATTATTATTATTATTTATTATTTATTATTTATTATTATTATTATTATTTATTATTAATATTATTTATTATTTATTATTATTATTATTATTTGTTATTATTATTATTTATTATTATTATTATTATTATTATTTTTATTATTATTATTATTATTATTTATTATTTATTATTTATTATTTATTATTTATTATTTATTATTTATTATTTAGTATTTATTATTTATTATTTATTATTTTTTATTTTTTATTTATTAATTATTAATTATTAATTATTAATTATTATTTATTATTTATTATTTATTATTTATTATTTATTATTTATTATTTATTATTTATTATTTATTATTATTATTATTATTATTATTTATTATTTATTATTTATTATTTATTATTTATTATTATTATTATTATTTATTATTATTTATTATTAATATTATTTATTATTATTTATTATTATTATTATTATTATTATTATTTTTTATTATTATTATTTATTATTTATTATTTATTATTTATTATTTATTATTTATTATTTATTATTTATTATTATTATTATTTATTATTAATATTATTTATTATTTATTATTTATTATTATTTATTATTATTATTATTTGTTATTATTATTATTTATTATTTATTATTTATTATTTATTATTTATTATTTATTATTTATTTTTAATTATTATCTATTATTATTATTATTTAGCAAAAATAAGTTCGGTTCAAAGAAAATAAGTTCGGTCAAAGAAAAATAAGTAAAAATAAGTTCGGCCAAAGAAAAATAAGTAAAAATAAGTTCGGCTCAAAGAAAATAAGTTCGGTTCAAAGAAAAATAAGATAAGTTCGGTTCGGTTCGCCAAAATAAGTTCAAAAGAACAGGGCCTTAGTCCACCTGATCTTCTATCATATCGTAAAACCGTCTAAACCGATCAAATCAATAATCATTTTCTTGACATTTAAGTATTTAAATATAATTATTTCCAAGTATTTGCACTATTAATTTTTTCAATCCGTCTTGTGTGGACCCGGTTCACATTAAAAATAGTGTGGACTGATGGGCTGCAGACACGTGCCCCACTACAAACTAAGTCACCCCGTTTCCAAAATCCGCGCGATTTTCTCTCTCTTCAATAAGATTCTCTCGCTCTAAAATTTTAACAAAAACGATTGTTCGGAAACAAACATACACTATATCATTTTAAAATACACTATATCATGTCAAAATACACTATCATGTCAAACACTATAACGATCGATTATGATAATTTTGTGTAATATACAAATAAACTACACTATAACATCTCAAAATACACTATATCATGATGTTAAAACACACTATATCATGCAACATTATCATGTCAAAAAACACAGCAAAACACTATCATGTCAAAATACACTATATCATTTCAAAATACACTATATCATGCCAATATACAAAAAAAACACAGCAAAACACTATCATGTTAAAATACACTATATCATTTTAAAATACACTATATTATTGTAAAATACACTATATCATTTTAAAATACACTATCAGGAGAGAGAAGTTTTCAGAGGAGAGAGAAAAGAGTGAAAGACTGAACGCGGCAAAAACGAAAAGTCAGAATCATTAAAACTCACGTGAGATGGATGAGCGGGTTCATATTAGTTTTTTTATAATTTTTTTTACTATCGTTTCGTTGGTAACTTTTACTGTTTTTGCTCAACTGCTAGTAAATCCAAGTCCCTCAAACCGTCTCATACAGAAATTTACGGGGACTAGCCACTAAATATCTCTCTACATTCCTACTGGTTCGATCCCTGATCATCAATCATTGTCATACCATACAGAATCGGGCCCCACATTTTCTCTCTCTCTTTTCTCTATGTCTATATCAACAGCACACCACATTTCTCTCTTCAACTCTTCATCTTCCTTTCTCCCTCTCTTCCCGCCCTTTTATTCTTCTTCCTGCGTATCTTATTATTAATAATTAATTCTCATAAGTTTAAAAAATGATGGTGTTAAGGTTAAGTGTAGCTGTAATGCTGCTGCTAACATGCGCATCGTGGTGTGTTAATGCAAAGTCGCCAGAGCATCGGCTTTTGGTGGGCATGACAATGGTGAAAAATACTACTGCAAAAACTCTTGGAGCTTGTAAGTTAAAACAATACTAAAATTACATTACTACCCTTTTCTCTTGAAAATGTACTGTATATTTTTCATTATTACTCAAGTATTATCATTACAATATTAAGAGTACTGAATTTTAATTGAATTGGTGGAATTATTTATGTGATTGAAGATTGCTTGGATGGGACTTTACCTGGATATCATTTCAACAGAGGATTCGGTTCTGGAGCACGCAATTGGCTTTTGCAATTTGAGGTATTTCTTATTTTAGAATTTTCCATTTTATTATTTTGCGTGCTATGGATTTTAATTCTACATTTCGAATCCAATATTTATCTTCACGTATATCTGTTGAAGATTGAAATTCGAAAAGTGATTATCCTACTCTACTTTTTTAGTAAAAAAAACAGAAGTGTACTTTTTTTTTTTTTTTTTGGGCCACAACTTACAAGTACATTTCGGTTCTTGGTATTAGAATTTCGAAGTAAAATTTTAAACATGTGATAGTTAGTTGTTTTTTCAATAAGTATGTACGAGCTAATAAAGCTCTTGTTACTGTTTGGTTGTTTCTGCTTGCTTATATTAGCATTAGGCTGTACTCCGATTTTTTAATTAATGTAAATTTTCTCGATGTCAAAAAAAAAAAAAATCTCAGTTTTCTTTTTTATCACTAAAATGTTCCCTGTCACTAAGATCCCGCAAGAATTTTACCTGAAATCATATCGGTGCTTTTATTTTACAATTGATAAAAGGAACAAGGGCTAATTGTTACACTTAACGTGAACTAATTTCACAATCATATACACTCCAATTTTTTTTTACAATCGAGTATAGTTTTTTTTTTCTTGACATAAGCCGACAAGCAATAAAATGAAATATAGTTAAAGAGACAATTTACCAATTATATGCTTCTACAAGTTCAATAAGTAAAATATTTGCAAATTACAAATTTCAATTTTCAACCTTCATAAACTCATTTTTAGTTTTGAATCAACACTATGCAAAAGTTGCAGGGACAAATCCTGAAAAAAAAAAAATTGCAAGGACAACTAAACAGTTGATTTATTTGACAAATGCAATGGCTGAGCCAATAACAATTCCATCGTGGAGATTCTCTTCTTTGTCTTTGTCCCTTCCTCTATATCTTTTTCCAACTTTAGCAATTTTGGGTTAATCCGCAATATCCTCAAAAGAATTTATTCTCTTGGCTTTTTTATGAAACTAGTTTGAACAAAATATCAGAAACATGAAACAGAATGTCAAAAAGGAACATCGAGTGGTTAAACCAGTCGTCGCATGCCCACTATTGTTCATCATTTCCGAAGGTCACGGCTTTAGAAGTGCTAATAAAGTTACTGTATGTTGCTCCATAATTTGCACATATCACATATGAACTCCATTTTATAGTTCAATGTTCCTGAGTCCTGACCGTACCATAATTTAGGAATTTACTAGTAGTATTCCCTTAAAACTAGATAACCTGTAACTGAAATGGAAAATTAAGGGGTAATTAAAGTACAATCTTACTTGCAATAGAACAAGTCAAAAATAAAACAATGACTATCTTGGGGGGGGCTAGTTGTGTTGTGCAGACTGCAGCGTGTGCTAGTCATACTCATACCTAGGGCTAAAGGTGGCCATTAGGCCTGGTCAACTCAAACCCAACAAGTCAACCTGGATTCGGATCACTGGTCTCGATCTAGACACAAATTGACTTGATCTAGGCACAACTTTGACCCGGCCATTTTGATTTAGAGTTTTGGTTTGGGTCGAACTTCTATATCCGCCAACTCGCTTCAACCGGCCCACTCAGACCCATATATATATATATATATATATATATATATATCCAACTTATCTTAAATCTAGATGATAGAGTGTGCAAAATTTTCTAACCATCAAACCGACCCTATATAGCTTAGCGTATCCTATGCCCAGTTTACCCAACCCAACCCACAAACCTGGCAACTCTACATAGAGCAACGCCTACGACACACCACCAGTCCACCATGAGCCATCTTGTGCTGGCACTAGGGGTGTGCACAAACCGGTCCGGAACGGAATTTGGACCGGACCGGTCCCCGGTCCGCTGAAAATCAGGATTCCGGTCCGGTCCAAACCCGGAAAATTCCGGTCCGGACCGGTTGGACCGGAATTTCTATTATTTTAGTAAAAAAAAAAAAGTTTATATGTTAAAAAAAAAATTTAAAAGGTAGAAAGTTAGAAACTTAAAAACCTACTATCTATTCTTGTAGGATTATTGACATTAAAATTATTAATTTTTAATGTATATAATTTATAAATATATTGAAATAAAATAAAAAAGATTTTTTTTTTGAAAAAAAAAAATTCCGGTCCAACAGGTCCAGGACCGGACCGGAATTTTTCCGATCCGGTCCCGGTCCAAGAAAACCCCGGATTCGGTCCACCGTCCAATGCCCGGTTCGGTCCGTCCGTCCCGGTCCTGGACCGGTGAACACCCCTAGCTGGCACTGTTGATTACAACTTCTTTTTTTTTTATAAATGTTTGACGTTTCGATTTAAGGGTTGCATGTCTTATCCGTCTTTATATTTGCTGCTAGGCTGATCCAGAGGATGTATTCGATGGGGCGGAATTTAAATTACCATATTTTAGTGGGTTTAAACAGTCAATTTTACAAGAAAATTTCAAAAATCGTAAATTATGTAAGGAAAATTTCCAAATTTTTCAGATTTAATGGGGTCATCTGACTCCACTAAGCACAATGTACATCCGCCCCTGCTTGCTGCCCAAACACGATCCTTAGCTTGCCTTATGTCTGCCATGCATGCATAGTTGCATGGGCCACAACTAGTGGCGGAGCCAGGATTCTTAATCAGGGGTAGCATAAAAAAGGTACCAAATAGCGGTAATAATACTGAAACATAATTCACGTTAAACACTTATAACCATTTTTTTAAAATACGATATGATATTAGTATATGAAATTTTTTCCCATGACTATTTAGTTTTTTTCAATTGTACTTGGAAGTTTGGGCTACTCGAAAGGGGTTATTAGGTGCTATTTTTCTCTATTCATACCAATTATATAATTTTTTATATTAATTCATGGGTTCTGTTCAATTGGTATAGAAAGTGGTGCAATTTGTACTACTGATGGTAAGAAAATGTGCTATTATGTTATTAACTTTAACAAAATATCAACTTTTCAAAAACACTTTACTAGTTTAATTTTAGATATATTGATAATTAAAATAGTGTATTGACAAATATGAAAAGTTTTTAAATAAGTGGAATTTGCCTTAAACAATTCCCTCCACATCTTCCCTTATTTTTTTTTATAGTAGTAATAGGACATTCCCTTAAGATGGAAAAGGGGAAAAAAGGAGAAAAGGGGTAAAATAAAAAAGGAGAAAAGGAAAAAAAAAAAGAACTAGAGATGGAAGATTTCAGCGACGCGGAAATCGAACCTGCGATGTTGCAACATCATACATGAATGTTGGGAATCAACCACTGCGACACGGATATCATACCAGCATATATTGCTGGATTGTTATCCCCTTGTTACTTAATAGATCCGCTCCTGACCACAACCACCCTTAATCCTACGTTTTGTTACCGCTATGTTACCCAAAATAATACTCCAAATTTATGTGAATTTAGGATAATGTAAAACCATAATTGTCTTACTTTATGATTAGTTGTAAGTTGTAAGTATTAACTTGATTATGACTTTGATCTCTTCATTACAATTCTAAACACTTAAAGTTCACTCAACAGACCTACCTGCACAGCTACGACCCACCCTTTAAAGAAGAGCATATTTAGATATTATCACGTATCATATGATTAAGTAGTTATGTAGTATGGATAAGATCTATCAATCTATGCATCAGCCGTCAAGTCATCTAAAATTGGGAGGTCTTACTTCTTGATACGTTTCAGAAACATATAAGCATTATTTGTTAGTTTATGATTAAAACACTGAATAAGGTTGTATACTTTAATTTGCGTGTATTATTTGCACATTTGCACTCTATAGCCAATCTTGTGGACCTGTCTGCTATTGACCCAAAGCTACAACTGCTAATAAATTCTATGCTGATCCATCTACTTGCTTTCATGGAATTATTGTATTATTTTCATATGCGTCGTTGTCATAGATAAGGTCCAAAAGAACCACTTAATTTCCAAGTTGATCGAAATTAAGGTCTACGCCTAATGGTCTATAGTAAATGTAACTAATCTAAAGGCAACTAATCAAATCAATCAATCAATACTTTATAAAGATTATAACTAGATTTTAAGAGGTAAGATATAAAAACTTCCAAAAACTTCTAATAAAAACACCTATGGAATATATAAAGTCAAAATTTTTGTCTCATAATTTGTGTATCTTTTGCATGCTATTTTTTTTTTTATTATTGTTGAAATAGAGAGTGGTAAGTTAGAGCACTGATAACAATCAATAATGTAAAGTGGTACATGAGTAGTATACAAATTGGATCTATAATTATGACCCTCGAAAAAAACTCTCGACTCATAAAATCGATTATGTCCTACAACATACAACATGAAATTTTAGATGTGACAGATTTTCAATAACCTAAAGCTCAACCTCAAGAGTTATTCTTAAAAAATGCTAGTCACCCGTTAAAGTAGAAGACTCACACGGTCACACCTATATTACAACAATATATCATAAATGTGTCTTATACATAATTTTGCTCGTATACAAAAGAAAACTCGAGGAGTGATAAACCTTTAACATGTAGATATATAGCTAACAAAATTATTTTGTGTAACAAATAGAATTTGTGTATATAACAAATAGTGTTTGTGTATAAACAAATAGTGTTTGTGTTCATTACAAATTTTAGAGCATTATAGAAACAAATTTTGGCAACGAACTTTTGAACCGTTGACAAATAGCAACATATATTATTTTTCTGTTGCCTATTGTAAAGCGACATACTTTCCACTAATTTTCCACCAAATCAAGGCAACATATTTTTAATTTGTTCCTATTGGAAACCAATAGTTTTACCATTTGTTGCTTGATGACATCATATTTCGATTTGTTTCTATTTAGCAACAAACAACAACGACAAATATATGATTCGTTGACATTAGAAACAAATAATTTTACTATTTATTTCTAGATGACATCTTATTTTCGATTTGTTTCCATTTAGCAACAAAATACAACAACCAAAACTTGATTTGATGACCTTAGAAACAATTAGTTTTCTATTTATTCCTGGATGACATCATATTTTCGATTTGTTGCCATTTAGACACAAACTACGACAACTAATATTTAATTTGCTGACACTCAAAGCAATTAATTTTACTATTTGTTGCTAGATGACCTCATATTCTTAATTTGTTGCCATTTAGAAACAAATAATGGAAAAGGCTATCTGATTTGTTGCTCTTAGAAACAAGATATTTTATTGTTTGTTGCGCAAACAACATCAGATTTTTTTAACGTGTCCCATATCGAAGAAATATGAGCTATAGTATCACTTTATAAGCCAAAGCACTTTCTCATACTATTATCAATTGCTTTTCATAACATCCTTCAGGCTTGTAAATGGACCGATTCTCGTCTTATTTATTGATTGGCCCTAACACATTTCTCTATTATCAAACAATTAACAGAAAACCTGTCACGACTAAATTGATTTATTTTTGTAGTGGTTGTTTGTATTTGTAGAGTAGCAAAATAAGGGGAAAAAAACACAAGAACTATTTGTTTATATACAAACACTATTTGTTATATACACAAAGCACGATTTATCATTTACAAAAAAATTGTTAGATGTATCTATCTGAGGTTTATCTCACTCCTCAGAGAAAACTCTTCGCAAGAAGCAGACGCATACTAGAGAGAAATTTATGCATAAGGTGCCTTTAAGTGGTGGTTACGTTCATGGTTGTATCAGAGGGCTAGGTTTGAAATCTTGCTGCATTCGAGGGAATTTCTGTCTTCTTTTTAAAAAAAAAACAGTAGAAAGACAAATAAAGGAACTTGCATTAACAAAAAAAAAAAGAGGACTTCAATGTGAAGACATGCATTACCTCTTTTAGTATTGTGTCCATGAATTTGAAATAAGGTTGCTTCGTAATGAGTGATCGGCTTGTAATGGCTTTCTAACTTTTTGTTCTGTAACATGTGTTTCATTATCATGCCACAATTATCTATAGGATCAAATATATATAGATCAAGATTAGTGTACATCTACTTATGTCTTTAGAGTCACTTTGAGGGTGTGTTCCTTTAACTTATATTACTTTGTCGAACTTATCTTAATGCATTCGAGGGAAGTATAAATTTGTCGAAAATCATATTTTATACTTATTGAAACTTATCTGAAATTATATAAACTTTTTTAACATATACTTCTATATGAAAAATAAGTCATTATAAATCAAAAAGAATTCTACCTAAATATTTGGAGTCTTTTATTTCTAAAAAATTAAGAGGAAAAATAATAAAGTGGAATTACAAACTCGAAAACACGGATTAAAAGCGTGAGAAGACACTTTTGTGATACCTAACTGTTACCACAACTGCGACTTTTTTTTTCCCTAAGTGTTAATAGAATTAGTTTTATTGTTCTATGTATAATTATGTGATCTCAAGAAATGATAAGAAACCAGGCTATTGTAGTAATAGTGGTCCTAAATTAACAAACCAGAAGTTTGATGAACTTTGACAATATAATGGACATCATTTAATCATAATGATGTAAATGATGATTAATTGGTAGGGTGGTGGATGGTGCAATGATCTGGAATCATGCTTGGACAGGGCTATCACACGCCGTGGATCTACAAACATCATGACTAAAGTGGAAATCTTTAAGGGGATTCTAAGCAACAATGAAACCCTGAACCCAGGTTCACATTCCTCTTATCTTATCTATGCTTCGTTTCTAAGACATGCTAAGCTTCTTTTATACTTTTTCAGTTAATAATCCTTCCACGGGACCACCACCTTCAATTATATGCTTATTAGTTGTTACATTCTACTCTAATTGTTAGGTCCATAACTTACTCATGATGATAGGTTTCTGCTTATATTCATACTCCATCCATTCGTTTCTAACTTACACATTTCCTTTAAAAACTTGTTCATGATAAAATAAAATGACACGCCTCTTAGACATGAATCTTAATTGTTTGCTTTACAATAATTTTAGATGCAATCACTTTTATTGTGTTTGAATAGGGGAATTTGGAGGAAAAGGAAGAAAATTGTAAGGATTAATTTCGCGTCCTCGTGTTAGTTATCCAAATTATTCCAATGTGTAAAGTTTTGAAAACAAAATGCAAGCTAACTAATGACTCATCTTCCTTTCTTTCACCAGTAAAAGTGAAACATATAAAGTTAGTGGCCATGTTGATGCATACTTTGCTAGACAGGACAGACTGGAAATTTGTCCATTTTTAACCAACATGTGCAAAAGGTTCCATTTTTACTTCATGTGACTAAAAATTAAAACTTTGATTGGCTCTAGCAGCTCTAACATTGACCCTGGGATCTAGATAGCATGAACGCTAAATACTTCATGGCTATGGAATTGACTATGATTGATAGTCCTTTGTCTTTGATTTGTGGGTACTCCTAAATCTTACTATGGTGTAGTCGTCCTTAGTCGTCTTAGCTAGGACAAAAATTCACTGTACCAGTTGAAAGTGTCATAAGTTGGTGAATTGTCCATGTTCATCACGTTGTATGATTTGTCTCTTAGCCAATTCTAACTTTTTTCCAACAAGATGAATTCAGCTCTCATATTAATTATTCTTGTTTCCAAAAAACATAATGGCATTTGAATAGTTTTATTTCAGAAAAAAAAGAAAAGTATCTGGTTGAAGTTAATAATGTCTACTAGAGATCTAAAAAGAATGTGCACTATTTATTTGCAAATAATTAGATCTGGTTTAGACTGTGTACTCCACCTATCAAGTATAGGATCAGGGTTCAAACGCGTGGCTTTATTCCTTTAAGAATATGGTACACAAAAATAAAGTATATTAAGTGGGTTAGGCGAAGTATTAAGTAGCCTTCCTAGCAATATTATCAGGATAATGAGGGTTTGGATCGATGATATAAGTAGGATCAAATCGGTAGAATTGAATTGTAGGATCGTAATAATCCACGAATAATTACTAAAACTATCCTATAAAATTAAAATTTACGTTTAAATCGATTATATTCTATATTTTTTCATTGAAAATTATTGAACTTGAGTATCTTCATGTGTACAACATATCTTAATAAGTAATTAGTTAAAATGATAATTCAAGAAAAAAGAATTGGAAGTAGCCTAGAATACCGTTTATGTAACTAGAGAAACATGGTTTCCTGACTTAAACTAAAATTTCAATAGTTTTGACATGGTCGACATCCCTAATACCTTATCATTTACTAATGAAAAGAGAAAATAGAGCTAACTTGACGTTCTAAAGTATCAATATCTCCTACTAATTCATTGAATATTAAACATATTAAAATTGTAGAATAAAAGGTTGAGCTTTATGTTCATCCATTTTAGGTGTTTTTATTTTAGGCTCGTGTCCTTTTTTCAAAAAATTGGCTTTAGCAAATATTAAACATTTTTATAGAACTATAGGACCATATGATCCTGAGTAATCCTGTGCAATCTTGCCCATTTTAAACATCTATGTGATCTCGATCAATCCTCTACCAACCACTGGCAATCTGATTCTGCACACGATGTGGATCATATTTGTCATATTTAGATCGTACGATCCTATGATCCGGAGCGATTCGAACAATGGTGCTTCCAAGTTAATGTTACTTTGAATAAAAATTGCAGCAGTGCAAAAAAGAACCACCAGTGCTGTATGGTACACTTACAAGTGTTAATTTTACCCCATATCTATGTCGGTCACTTAGGATATATGAGGTCTAGTTTACATAATTCAAGTTTTACGTAAAATTCATGAAGATGATGTTTTTTTTATTTTTTTTTTTGTTTTTGATAATTACTCATGAAGGTGATGTTTATTTTGGAAACATTATAGAAACTTACCTAGGTGCATATCCCCCTAATTTTAGGTAAAGTTCTTTTGATCTTTTGGACTTCTAGGTACATCAATATCCATCTCCTGTTTAGTAGTTAACCTGTCACTAAACTTGGATTTCTACTTTTGTAAAATTATGTACTTCTCAATCTCAACGATTTGTTGACATTTCATATTTTTTTGAAAATAGTGAATTTTAGTGTATCTAATCCTATCTAAGTGATTTAACACCTAATAAACCAACGAGGGGTTTCATACCCCCGCCCTTAAAAAAAAAAGGAAGTACATAACGACATATCGTAACTACAATTACCCTTTATATCGTAAACAAAAATACCATTTATATATCAATATATGGACTCTCGATTCAACATTCACCCCACTTGCTCTCTAAAATACTCCTATATGGTGAGAGAAACACAATTTTTTCCTTACACATGCAAGTAACTTTTACCCATTATATGAACTCTTAATCCACACACCGTGTTAGGTTTATAACTCCTTACTCCTTAGCAGGGTTGTAGGTGTGGGTGTGTAAAGAGCCCCTTTGCACAACCTCCCGTCCAAAAAGTTCTGTTTTCACTTGAAAGGCCCAATTTGAAAAAGTCTGATGCTTTGTAAACGGCAAACGCTCCACATCTCCATTATCCGGACTCCATAATTGACGTGATCACCTATCATCTTCCTCAATCTCTTCCACCAAAAATTCAACTTTCCATATCTTTAACTTTTTAACTTCTTCCATCAAACATTGTCATCAATTATTTTTCATAATTATCAAAAATAAAACCAATCCATCAATTACTATTGATTCTCTCTACACTCTATAAAAATTGTGGTCTTTTTCTCTCAATAACAAAAAAGAAAAGACCCAATTTTCATTTTAAAACAAAGCCCTATAAATCTCCAAGACGACCCTACTCCTTAGTCATTGTATATGACTATTTTTATAATGGTCCTATGTTAAGTCAGCATTTTCTTCCTTTTTTGTATTTAGCTGACTTTGGCATTCTTCTTTTCAAGGGTGTCACGGGTATTCTCTAGTAAGATATAATGCATTCTAGCTAGACAACTCAATTAAATGTCCCTTAGCCTGAGTATCTAGTTTATGAATTTGTTTGGCTATTGGAGATTCTATCAAGGATGTGCCCAGCCAACGACACTTTTTAATATCCTTGTATATTTTTGGTCTTGTATGTCCTGTCTTAACTCTTATGTTTGCAAATCGCAAGTGTTAAAGAGAATCCTCGAAGACACCCTTTTGGCTTAAAAATGATCTCAATTCTCAAATAACTCATCTTTGCAATGTTGCCATTTAAAAAAAAAAAATCTTAACCCCCCATTTTCGCCATCTTGCAAATCTGACCGTTGTATTAAGAATCGAAAATTATATTCTAGTTTACATAAGAAAGTATAGAGGAACTAGAACCATTTGTTAACAAGTAGCCTTGCCAAATTATGCAATGTTTTGTTTTCTTTAATGTTTTAATTTGATTCTAAATATATATGCTTCATCTTGTTTCATCAATAACAGACTTTTACAATTGGAACCGAATTAAGCTAAGATACTGTGATGGAGCTTCCTTTGCTGGAAATTCCAAGTTTGACAATGGGGTAAATTTAATTTTCCTAAAATAAACTTCAGGGCAGTCTCACTGATATGTATATATAAAAAGTTGTTAAACTCTTCGTTTAATTTGTTTATGGACAGACTTCATCGCTTTACTTTAGAGGGCAAAAGATTTGGCAAGCCATGATTTTTGATCTTCTTCCCAAAGGGTTGGCAAATGCAGAGAAGGTAGATTCATTTTTCAATTTTTTTAAATAACTTTTTTTTTTGGTAAAGTGAAATTATACTCCATATGATTACGCTATTTGCATATATCTGATATAAATTAGGCAAACCTTCGTAAATATATACTAGTATATCAGATCTACTCGTATTCTGCAGGCTTTGCTTTCTGGCTGCTCAGCAGGGGGTTTAGCAGCCTTCTTACATTGTGACAACTTTGCCAGCTTCCTACCAACGAATGCTACTGTCAAGTGTTTGAGTGATGCCGGTTTTTTCTTAGACGCGTGAGTACTCTTTTACTTGTTACATTCCTCCCGTCCTAACTCATATTGTATATTTAAAGATATTAAGAGCCAAAGTAGCACGTTGAACGCTGTGAAAATCAAACTGTTGTAACTAATATAGAACAGATTTAGTTAAATTTTTTATTGGCCTTTTTCCCCCCTACCTTACGCATGTTTTCTGATATCAAGTCCTGTTATTGTACTTGCAGAGCAGATATATCCAAGAATTACACAATAAGATCCCTTTACGATGGTGTTATTTCTCTTCACGGTGTAGAACAAAATCTTGACCAAAACTGCACCAGTTCTCTAGATGACAATCCTAAACTAGTATGTTTTTTATATAAGCAAAGAGTTGGACTATTTAAAAAATTGTTGTCCATTGAACATTTGAGAAGTGACAATTTGATATATGATCTCATTTGGCATGTGCCTCACATAATTCATCTTCTCTGTTCAGTGAAGAACAAGTTCTCCATTTAGCCTTTTTATGATCACGCAAACTGCTTGATATATCATCTGACATACTTCACCTTTTGGTTTCAGTGCTTCTTCCCACAACATCTGCTAAGTTACATTAGGACTCCCTTTTTCGTCTTAAACGCTGCATACGATATGTGGCAGGTAGTGTTAAATTTCTTGGTTCCTCAATTTCTTAAATTCATAGTAATTATCTTTCATTAAACATATATACTGGACATTGTTTGAGGTATTAATTACGACTTTGGCAGTTCCATAACATCTTTGTACCATCTTCTGCTGATCCACGAAGAGAATGGAAATACTGCAAGTACAATATAACAACTTGCACTGACAGTCAACTTCAAATACTACAAGGTCTAATATTATGTCATTTCATATACCAATTTCAAGCCTGTTATTAGATCATAGTGTAATTTAAAGTGATATGAGTAAATGCAATTATTAACAGGTTATCGAGTGGAAATGCTTGAGGCTCTATATTCTTTCAATAAACATTCAACAAGCGGAGGAATGTTTATAAATTCATGCTTTGCACATTGCCAAAGTGAGTCAAATGCAACCTGGTATGGAGTTGACTCCCCCTTAGTGCACAACAAGGTACTCTTTTCTAACACATCAATTCAGCTGAGAACTTCTAAAACAATGCACAACATTTTTGTTTATTGTTTGCTAATCAGTAATCACATACGTATATATACTAATACTTCCTTCATAGTTTTAGATGTTCCGCTTTGAATTTCACATTGTTCATTTACATAACTCACTTTGACCATATTTTTGTTTAACTCTGAAAACAAATCCACAATTTTATTTAGTTACTTATCACATACCCCAATTTTTACTATATTAATTTACTACACTAAACATAACTATGTAAATTGGTACTGAATTTCTCTGGATTCTATAATTTTACTAATAGATTGTTAAAGAAGATATCAACAAGTCTTGTGTACATGGAGTATATTGTACAAAAAGTTGCTAATCAGCTAACTCGAATCACATATATTAAGTCAATTTCATATACAAGAAACTATTTTGTGATTCAGGGTGACTAAAATTCCATTGTATACAAGTATATGAAGAATGTATGTTTGAAGATTCCTTGAAGCTCCGCTAGTAATTAATGATAGTTTTGACATCTTGCAGACCATTGCAGAGGCTGTTGGTGATTGGTATTTTGAACGAAATGAGGCAAAGTTGATCGATAATCCATATCCTTGCAATACTTCTTCCTGTCATAACCTGATACCAGCATAGACCAAGATAGAAGTAACACGGCAAATTACATACGATATTGGTGAAAGTTTACAGTTGAAGATTTAGATTGAATAGCTGCTCCTTGAGTAGATATTGATGGTTTTCGTGACGAATTTCGAAATCTTTATTCTATAGAACAACTATTATTTATAGTGACAGTGATTAATCTTGAGGCAAATGTCAATAGTTAAGGTTCGTTTTATCTCCAATTCATGAACTTAGCGGATTTAGAAATTGCTTTGTTGATTCTTAATAACACAATTCATTCAACAAAAGCTTTCTGCTTTGCTGATACAGAAAGATGGAAGTAATTTTTGATGTAAAAATTGCTGTAATATATAGAGTAAAGCTTTGTACCTGAATTGTAAGATAGAAGTAATCAATCATGAATTTTATTATCTACTCTTTCTTATAAGTTTTTATCTACCATTACCAGATCTATGTTTGTTTTGTGGTTCTTGAGTAGATGAATTAACATATCTTATCTTAATGTTTCTAATTCAAGTTTTTATAATGTTAGTGATTTTATATCCATGGATGGAGACAAACTTTTCTATAAGCCGGACTTACACATTACAATATGTTGGACCCCATTTTTCGTAATGGCGGTATTTGTTAATTTCAAAATTAGAAGATAAGGGGCTTTACTTATCTTGGGCGTATAAAATGTGTGTTGGGCCCCACTACTTCAACTACTTGAGGAAATAGAGGAGAATCGATTCTGAGGAGCTAGGAAGGATCCTATTTCTAAGCGCATAGTCAACGGTAACAAGGGGGGCTCTCATAGTCTATATATATGAAATGTAATTTAGTTTACAGTCATTCATTAGCTCTTAATTAATTACTCCCAACGCTTATAATCAGTCATTCTCTCCTCCTCCATTAAAATTCTGCAATCTTGTACTAGTCGCTGTTGTACTTACGAGTTGTCATTGACGGCGACACAACCATAGTGGATTGGTGATCAAGAGAATCACCCGCGTTTTTCCCGTCATTCGGGTTTCCGCGTCAACAATCGTTTGTCTTTTTTACTCTTTTAATTGCGTTCTTGTTAATCGTTATTTATTACGCATTTGTTTAAGTATATTGCTTCTTGTTGTGGGCTTCCTAACACCTTTTGCGTCTTGGTAGAAAATCAAGCATAAACAATTTGGCGCCCACCGTGGGGCCCTCAAGAAGATCTATATACACTTGTTATTATTTCTTCTTACTTTCTATTCTCTCCATTAGTTCGTCTGTGCCTTTTCCTTCTTTTTCGTGTTGACAATGGCGGGAGAATGGGTGACAACTCAAGAAGTCATCGACGAGCTCAACCGCGTCAAAGCAAAGAATGGCCACGCCGAAGGAAAGCTACGTTGCGTCTTGCATGGAGAATCGAGCCCGAAGTCCGCCCCCGGCATTCCAAGGGAGCTAGGTCCCGCAACGTTGACCCGCGTCCCCGTGGATGCCCAATCTAGATGAAGAGGCGTTCGAGACTCCACTGAACCGTAACGTTCCTTTGGACGATGATGATTCTGACGGCGATGCTGACGATGACGCCGTCGCCGCGCTTCAAGGAGGCCAACGGCGTCCCCCTACCAGTGATCCGATCCAGTAACGCCTCCAGCAACTAGAGGACATGATCACCAGGATCCCCGGCGTCCCCCGCCCTATGGAGAAAGCGACGCCGAACAGCTATGCGGATTCGCCCTTTGCTGACCCTATTGCAATGATCGAGGTTCCGAAGCGGTTTTCTGTCCCAACCATGAAGCTGTACGACGGCACCTCAGATCCCAATGACCATGTCGCTCAATACAAGTAACGGATGATAACCATCTCAATTCCTCGGAACATGCGCGAAGCTTGTATGTGCAAAGGCTTCGGGTCAACATTGACTGGACCAGCCCTATAGTGGTTTATCCATCTCGGCAACGGCACTATCTCTTCCTTTGCTCAATTAATTAACGCTTTTAATTTACAATTTGCTAGTGGCCGTAAGATGGAGAAACAAGCTAGTGATTTGCACAGAATTGTGCAAAAATCTGATGAATCTTTGAAGGAGTTTGTCAACAGGTTTAACAGGGAGAAGGTATCAATCCCCAACTGCGACGTGAGGACGGCGATTGAAGCTTTCCGACGAGGATTGGATGAAGAGTCAGATTTGTACAAAGAGCTGACAAAATATCCTTGTCCAACGTTCGAGGACGCCCAGGCCAAAGCTTTGGCTCAGATCAGGTTGGAGGAAGACATGCAATCAAGAAAAGCATTCAATGACGTCGGCAGCAGGAAATCAACACCGGCCAAACAAAGTTCGTGGCGCCCAAAGCCATACGACCGTCCGCAACAGGTCCACAACGTCCGCCAGAGTGGAACCATAAGAGATTGGAAGAGTGACCCCGGCTTGCCGCCCAAACTTGCCGAATATGGGTTCAGCGTCGACGTGTCAGGTATTGTTAATACTTTACGTTCTTTAGGTAACATCTTGTTAAGTGGCCTTTCGAGAATGAAAAAGCAAAGACCCCGACGTGACAAGTCTAAATGATGCGAGTTCCATGGAGACCACGGACACGACACCGATGAATGTGTTGCCTTACGACGCGAAGTGGCGCACCTCCTCAAACAGGGTCATCTAAAAGACCTGTTGACTGAAAAGGGAAAATCAACAACGTCAATATATGACGAACGACGGCAATCCCCTATGTCGCCGACACATGTGAAGGTAATCAATGTTAATAGCGGTGGATCAGATATCTGTGGACTAACCTATTCTGCAGCCAAGCGTCATGCGAGAGACGTCCCAAATCAAGACGCCATCCCCAAGGAACTTCGTCATCCTCGTGACGCCGAACTCGAAGCTATGCCCATTACATTCGACGAAGACGATCTCGGAGACGACCGAGACATCCACCACGACGGACTGGTAATCTCTCTAACTGTTAGCAATTGTTTACTAAAACGTGTGCTAGTGGATAATGGCAGTTCAGCCAACGTCCTTATGAAAGACGCATTAGAAGACATGGGTATCGATGAGCGCGATATCATCCGGAAATCTACCGTCCTCGTCGGGTTCAGCGACGAAGCCAAGCATACCATGGGAGAAGTGACGTTGCCCACTTACGCTAAAGGAGTAAACATACCAACCAAGTTCTACGTCGTGGACTGTCCATCCTCTTATAACGTCATCCCGGGAAGACCCTGGATCCACAAGATGAAGGCCGCCCCTTCCTCATATCACCGGTCCTTAAAATTCCCTACCAAGTGGGGAGTGCAGGAGATCAAAGGGGACAGACGGATAGCTCGAGAATGTTATAAGACGTCTCTCAAACCTCGTAAGATGGAAGCATAGCAATTATAGTCGCAGACGTTGGGGGAGCAGGGTTTTGACGAGCAGCAAGTCGATGAAGTCATCCTTGACGCCGCAAACCGCATCAAACAATCAAGATAGGAGCGTCATTAACCCCCGACGTTCGCAAACGAGTAATCGAATTTCTTACGCCTAATGCCGATTGTTTTGCATGGTCGCACGAAGATGTAGCATGTATTGACCCCGACGTCATAACACACAAACTCAACGTCGACCCATACCACAAGCCAGCAAAGCGTAAGAGACGCAAGTTCGCTCCGTAACGAAATCGGATAATCAATGACGAGGTCCAAAAGTTAATTGACACCGGCAAGGTAAGAGAAGTTAAATATCCAGATTGGCTAGCTAACGTCGTTGTTGTAGGAAAAAAGAATGGAAAATGGCGAGTTTGCATCGACTTCACTGATCTCAACAAAGCTTGCCCGAAAGATCCGTTCCCATTGCCACACATTGATGCCCTCGTCGACGCCATCGCCGGCATGAGCTATCGACGTTCATGGATGCCTTCTCCGGATATAATCAAATCCTTATGCATCCGGATGATCGAGAGAAGACGTCGTTCGTCACCGACCGCGGCATCTACCGCTACAAGGTTATGCCGTTTGGGTTGAAGAATGCCGGCGCCACCTACCAACGTCTAGTGAACGCCATGTTCAAAGACCAGCTAGGAGACACCATGGAGGTATACATCGATGATATGTTGGTGAAATCCAAGGCTGCATGTGACCACGTCTCACATCTACAACAAGCATTCGACGTCATTCGAAGGTATGGAATGAAACTTAACCCTACTAAGTGTTCTTTTGGAGTGTCTGCAGGGAAGTTCTTGGGGTACATCGTGACGCAGCGAGGCATAGAAGCTAGCCCTGACCAGATAAGGGCCATCATCAACATCCAATCCCCAAAGAACATTAAAGAAGTGCAGAAACTTACTGGACGCGTCGCCGCCTTGAATCGGTTCATTTCCAAATCCTCCGATAGGTGTAGGCTATTCTACGATATCTTAAAAAAGAACAAGGGCTTTGAATGGAACGAGCGTCATGAACAAGCATTGCAAGAACTCAAGGAGTATTTGATGACGCCGCCTTTAATATCCAAGCCGACGGCAGACTAACCGCTACAACTTTATGTCGTCGTCAGTGAATCGTCAGTCAGTGCCGTCCTGACTAGAGAAGATGCAACAGGTCAAATGCCCATTTATTATGTAAGTAAATCCCTTCTCGACGCCGAAACCAGGTATTCCTCTTTAGAAATGCTCGTTTTAGCATTATTCACTGCCTCTAAAAAATTGAAACATTATTTTGAGGCACATGTCATACATGTAAAAACTAACTACCCTATTAAGTCAATCTTGAGACGTCCAGAATTGACAGGAAGAATGAGCAAGTGGGCTATTACTCTTAGTAGTTATGATATCGTATATCAGCCACGAACGGCGATAAAATCACAAGCCTTGGCAGATTTTGTGGCTGACTTCAGCCCACGATTAGAGGCATCGGCACAAAGTGAGGTAAGTATGCTTGATGTTAACACAATTAATACTAAATGGGTGTTACATGTAGACGGATCCTCGAACTTTCGAGGCGCCGGATTAGGCATATTGCTGAAGTCGCCACAAGGGGACACTATAGCCCGAGCTATTAGTTGTGATTTTAAAGCTACAAACAATGAAGCAGAATATGAAGCACTATTGGCTGGTTTGACTTTAGCTAAAGATCTGCAAGCCACCGACATAGAGGTATACAACGACTCATTGTTAATAGTTAGCCAAATCAAAGGAGAATTCGCCGCTAAGGACTCTAAAATGACGGCGTACCTGGAGGCAGCCAAGTCAAAGGTAAAATTGTTTGCAAATTTTAACATTCATCAGATCCCAAGGGATCAAAATACGCAAGCAGACGCATTGGCCAATATTGGCTCGGCCATGAGAAAATCAGGATTCAAGAATATACCCATAGTGCACTTAGCGACACCAGCAATCGACCGATCAGCAAACGACGACGACGTCAATGAAATCAGGGTGACGCCGTCAACTAGTTGGATGACGCCAATCATCTCATATCTCAAGGACGACATACTCCCGGACGACAAGCTACAAGCAAGAAAGGTACGTTTTAAATCTTCGATGTATGTTCTGATTGACGACGTACTTTTTCGAAAGTCTATTGCAGGACCTTATTTACGTTGCCTCGACGGCGACGAATGCAAGCAAGTACTCCAAGGGATGCACGACGGGAGCTGCGGTAACCATTCCGGCGGACGCAGTCTGTTTAACAGAACTTTAAGAATGGGATACTACTGGCCGACATTGAGACGTGACGTTGCCGAATACGCCAAAAAATGTGATGCTTGCCAGCGACATGCTGCCATGTCTCATAAACCAGCAGAAAAGCTGCACCCAACCATTACCCCGTGGCCATTCATGAGGTGGGGGATGGATATTGTCGGCAACCGCCTCAAGCACGGGGCGTAAGGTGTTCATGTTAGCAATGATAGACTATTTTTCTAAATGGATTGAAGCTGATTCATTCACCCAGGTAAGCGACAAAGAAGTCATTACTTTTATTTGGCGAAATATAATCTGCAGGTTCGGCGTACCATCAGAGATAATCTGCGACAACGGTTCACAATTCATCAGTACACCCACGCGTAACTTTCTGGCCAAATGGAATATACAACTAAGTACTGCGACACCGAGATATCCACAAACCAATGGACAAGCTTAGTCAAGTAACAAGTCAATTATAAAGATCATCAAACGACGCTTGAAAGCGGCCAAAGGTAAGTGGGCGGAGGAATTACCGTCAATTCTTTGGGCAAACAGAACCACTCCCAAGACGGCGACGGGGCAAACGCCGTTCGCGCTAGTTTACGGCTGCGAAGCAGTTTTACCCCCAGAAGTACAGATTCCGACGGCAAGATATGGATTATTGACGCCCGAAAGAAACGAAGAGGAGATACACCACGACCTTGTTACTAGCGAAGAGTTGAGAGAGGCAGCACTCGTAAGAATGGCGTCACAACAACAGATAGTGGCCCGAAGTTTCAACAAGAATGTTAAAGCAAAGGCATTTAAGGTAGGTGACTGGGTCCTTAGAGAAGTATTCCAGAACACTAAAGAACTTAATGCAGGTAAACTAGCACCAGCTTGGGAAGGGCCATATCGTATACAGAAAGTAGTAGGCAACGGCGCCTACAGGCTGTGCACAAAGGAAGGTAAACAAGTCCCACGAAGTTGGAACACCGTCCACCTGAAACTTTATCATTTCTGAAATTAATGTTGATGACAAAAGGGACGCCGTCACAGGTAGATAATTGATTGAAACATACCTCTTTTTAATCATGTCATTTTGTTCTCAACATATTTTCAGTCCTTTAAAAGTACCATTGACATAAGCAACATACTGACTTGAGCGTCGGAGGGCCGTTGGTAAATCCAACGGCCATCTCACTTTTGTTCATGAAGACAGGTATGTACGACAAAGACGCATCGGCAAAGGATACTCTCAATCAGACAACACACAGTAACCTGACGCCGTCACACTCGAAGACGACGACAACTTACATCAGTGTGCCGGAGCTCGACGGCGGTCAGGCAAACACAATGTGACTACTATACAATAAGGAACACACACCTTAAGAAGTAATCAACACTACAGACAAGCTAAGCATACTTAATTGGAAGTGGTGATTTAGCCCTTCATGACAATTAATGTTGCAAATAGCTCCCTACACTAAAGGTACCTACTTACATATATACATACGCACAACGACATTTGACAAAACATACATGGGGCAAGTAAAACACACAACGAAGAAACATTTGATATCCGCCGTTACGAAAATAAGTCAAATAAAACACAACTTAAAACTTGCGATTGTTTGAAAGTAAATCAGTGTTCTAGCGCCAAATGCAATTAAACAAAAGGGAAATTGTTCTATGTCGGTGGCACAGCACCATGCAAAAACTAAACATCGAAAACCATTGTTTAATTTGTGTCCATCACATCTTTGTTTTCACCACCAGGGATCGACTCAGCTGTCTCCGTCGTTTCAGCATGCGCCGCAACGCCGTCAGGAAGAAGATCAGCGTTAGACCCGTAAGCGTCAAGAAACATCTTGATGTCGTCCTCTGGGGTCCATGACGCCGTTTGGCCATCTAGGAATTGCTTCATCAACCTTGCCATGGTCCTCCAAGTATAAAGGCTGGCGGCGTCAATAAGCTCCTCTTGTAACGCCGTCACCCTGGCTTCTAGCTCAGCAGTACGGACGTCCAGCGTCTCCTTCAGTGACGCTGCTTCCACAACTTTGGCACCCAATTCTTCTTGAAGCGATGCCACTTCAGCACTCTTAATCTTCAACGCCTTCTCGGCCTCCGACTGAGCAGAAATAGATCTCTCTAGTTTCGCTCGAAGGGTTTTGCATTCCTTGTCCAGAGTAATTGCAGAGCTGCGGATGGCCAAAGAATTTTGGATGGCCTATGCAAGGAAATAACACAGGTCAAACATTGCGAAGTGCAGGAGATACATTACTACTAAGTGAACACTAACTTACATGTAGTTGTAGCGCCAACCCTTTGTCGGCAATTTGATTAATTGGAAGCTTCGCGAGACGTTTTTGCGGTGCGGGAAGGCCAATTTCTCAAGATCGTGCCAAATAGTAGGAGTAGTGTGCTCTAAAAACCCCTTGGGGAGAGAAATACCGAAGCTTCCTTCTTTAGTCGGTGTTGATTCTCTGACGACGTCGGTATCGCCAAGTTTGACGCCGGCAGGCGACTTGACGATAGGAGTTACAGCGGCAGAAGGGGCGGGCATGCTAGCCTGGGCCCTCTTCCTTTTTAAGGTTCTTTCCAGCATCTCCGCTTCCGTCAGAACAACCACCGGAGACATGCTTTTGGTGGACTTGGTGTTTTCTGGCGATAGTACGACATTATGAGCACGGAATTACATCAGATAAAAGGTGACGACGTTAACACATACACATTACCTGAAGCCATTGAAGGAGAACTGTGGTTGGAAGGTTCGTCGGGGTCTTGGGGATGTTCGTCGACGTCGGCAGGCACAAGATTGAAATTGGCCCTAAATGCACGTTCCTCCGAGGAGTAAGTTTTCAAAATCTGGTTGTGTTTGGTACGGGAGTAGTCGCTTTCCTCCAACGACAAAGGTAAGATCTCTGCAATACACCACAAAATTAGACGTTGTCAATTTTCTAAGCCAACAAAAATTCACAAAATAAGCCAAAAATTATACCTCCGGAATTCCAGCCGTCGCATAAAAAAGCGTAATCTTTCCCCAACGATGCCTTTTCTACAAATACGTACCTTTTCTTCCATCCTCTGTCATTAGCCCCAGTATTACCCACAAGGGATAAACGCCCAGATCTCAAGAACAGGGTGTACCTCGTGTTTTCAACCTTTTTCACTTCATACACATGCAGCAAATCCACTAACCCAAAATCCATGTTCATACCCTTAGCCAAAACATCGATTACATGGATAATCCTCCAAGCCAAGGGCATAATTTGTCCAGGGCTTACTTTAAGGGTGTCAAGAAATTCAGTCATGAGAGGGCAAAGGGGGAATTTGTGGCCAATTTTGAAGGGATACTCGTAAAAAACTACCCAACCCATGGGGCAGTCGTCAAGACGTTCTTCCTTTTTCAGGAATTCGGACCTTTGTTCGGAGGGGTAACCCAGTTCTTTCTACAAAGTCATCTATTTCTTCTTCTATAAAGGTGCTAGGTACACTAGGGCCTCCAATTACACCGGCATTGATAACAATCACCTCTCCACTGATTTCAGAAGGTTTGGGGGATTTGCTAGCTTTTCTAATTTTGACAGCATCTTTAGGGGCCATGGGTGAAGAATTCAAAGAAACAGAAACAAGAAGACAAAGAGTTATTACCTGCTTTTGCTCGCCGAAGAGAAGCCGCAGAAAGAGGAGGGAGAAGCTCTTGATTCTTCAGAAAAGAGAAAATATTTTTTGAAAAGTTTGAAGTGACAAGGGGGAGTTGAAGGGGTGGCGTGTGCTTTATACCATGGGGACGTGTGCAGCTAGGCGGTTGAAAGCAGTTCTTGGGCTGAGTAATTGTTGTAGTTCCCCAAGGTAGTTGAGAAACAACATCAATTAGGGGCAATTGTTGGACCCCATTTTTCGTAATGGCAGTATTTTTTAATTTCAAAATTAGAAGATAAGGGGCTTCACTTATCTTGGGCGTATAAAATGTGTGTTGGGCCCCACTACTTCAACTACTTGAGGAAATAGAGGAGAATCAGTTACAAGGGAGCTAGGAAGGATCCTATTTCTAAGGCATAGTCAACGGTAACAAGAGGGGCTCTCATAGTCTATATATATGAAATGTAATTTAGTTTACAGTCATTCATTAGCTCTTAATTACTCCCAACGCTTATAATCAGTCATTCTCTCCTCCTCCATTAAAATTCTGCAATCTTGTACTAGTCGCTGTTGTACTTACGAGTTGTCATTGACGGCGACACAACCATAGTGGATTGGTGATCAAGAGAATCACCCGCGGTTTTTCCCGTCATTCGGGTTTTCCGCGTCAACAATCGTTTGTCTTTTTACTCTTTTAATTGCGTTCTTGTTAATCGTTATTTATTACGCATTTGTTTAAGTATATTGCTCTTGTTGTGGGCTTCCTAACACCTTTTGCGTACTTGGTACAAAATCGACATAAACACAATATATTATGCATTATCAATAATCTCATTTATATTCATTAATAGATCAAATGGTGCAATTGAAAGAAAAACAGACGAAGTATTTAATTAAAATCAAGCAGATCCATATTTAATAACTAGTTGTAAAATAAAAGGTTGAGCTTTTATGTTAATCTATTTTAGGTGCTTTATTTTAGGCTTGTGCCTTTTTCCAAAAAAAAAAAAGTTGATTTTAGCAAATATTAATTTTTTTTCTTAGAACCATGTAGGACCGTATGATCCTAACGGATCATTTTATGATCCTGTGCAATCCTGACCATTCTAATTAGGGCTGGCAAAAGTTGACCCAACCCGCCAACCCGACCCGAACCTAACCCGAAATAAGCGGGTCAGGGTTTGGATTTTTGACCCATTTAAGTAAATGGGTTGACACGATTAACCCATTTAATTAAACGAATTAGGTTAAGGTTGACATTTCCAACCTGAAAATGACCTGCTTTGACCTGATTAACTTAAACATATAGAAAATTCTCGAAAAAATATATTCATATATCTAAAATTTGGTTAAAAAATAGTAAAATATCTCTGAAATAGGTCATAATTATTACAAGAAACTCTAAACATGCATATTTTCAGTAGTGAACTTGCTCATTTAGGTTTTTAAGAAAATAATTATTTTTCAATATAATGATAATAAAGATTAAATGGGTTACATAGGTAACCCGTTTATTAAATGGGTAGGTTTAAGGTTGAGTTTTTGAACCTGTTTATTAAATGGGTTAGGTTTGGGTTGAAGGATTTTTAACCCATTTATTATCGACCCGAACACGAACCCGACCCGACCTGATTGACAGTCCTAATTCTAACCACATTTGTGTGATCCCAATCGATTCTATTCCAATCCCAATGGCAATCTGATTCTACACATGATGTGTATCATTTTGCCATATTCAGATTATAGGATTGTACGATCCTACAACCCGATTTGCAACTCGAACAACAATGCATCCAAGTTAATGCTACTTTGATTAATAATGCAGTAGTGCAAAAAGAACCACTATTGTTATATGGTACTTTTACCCGACATCTATGTCGGTCAGTTAGGAAATATGGGGTTCAGTTTACATAATTCAAGTTGTACTTAAAATTCATGAAGTTGATGTTTACTTTGGAAACATTATGCTTCCTCCATTTCGTTTTATATGCAACAAAGAGGTAATTTTTGTGAGATATAAAATATTCTTTTGTTGCATATAATAAAATGAAACAGAGGAAGTACAAACTTACCTAAGTGCATATCCCCCTGTTTTTAGGTAAAGTTCTTTTGATCTTTTGGACTTCTAATTTTTTTTTTGACAACGGGGAAAACGTACATAATTAACAAGAAAGAACAACTACTACAAAAACAAATCTACCAATCACTCAATGAGTGATAAAAGGAAAGCTAGGATTCCTGCAAGCTTTCGCTAGATGATGGGCAGCAGCCACCTCTGATCTCGAAACTTTCACTATCCTACATCCTTGGAAAGTAGCAGGCTAGCAGCAACGCTTTGAATATCCTTGATAGTGTGCTTAATTAAGATGTCTCTAGTAGAGGACGAACCCAGGGGAGTAACTAGGAGATCAGAATCAGTGTAAACCATTACAGTATCAAACGAATTATTCATCGCCCAATCTTTTGGACTTCTAGGTACATCAATTTTCATCTCTGTTTTAGTAGTTAACAGGTCGCTAATTTGGATTTCTACTTTTGTAAAGTTATTTACTTCTCAACGATTGGCTGACATTTGATAATTAATAAAAATTGTGTATTTTAATGTATTGACATAATCCTATATATCTAAGTGATTTAACACCTAACAAACAAAATCCCTGATAATAGGGTTTTCGCGTCGTTAAACAAAATCCCTAAATCAAACTACCTAACTAACCACTAACCTAAGTATAATGACAAGCAACGGTCATTCTTCCATAAGGACTAAGGGGGTGTTTGGTTCAAATGTAGGAATGGAAAGGGAATGAAATCAAATAGAGGAAGGGAATGGTAACAATAATTGTTACTTTTATTGGGTGTTTGGTTCAATAATGGAAAGGAAACACTTGTAAGGGATTCCCTTTCTTCTTGTTTGGTATACAAGTTTGATAACAAGGAATCAATCTTTCTACTTTAGCTAATATAAGTAGAGAATAACAAAAGTTTAACTCATTAGTTAATGATATTTTTTTCTTTGTTTCACATGAGACAAAATACAATGTAGAAATCTCATAAGCCTTTTTTAAAGGGTCCCTTGCTACTATTAACTACTATTCCATAATCCACCATCAACAACTATTATATGATCAAAAATATGATGGATCAAAGCAAAAACATAACAAATTATACGGTTTCTAAATTAAGAAATATAAGTCTTATACTAGTTCTACTTTTTCTTGAGAAGATCGATTACATATTGCCTTTTCATGTTCATTGGAGCTTGATAAACTATGTGAAGTTTGTGTTCTTCCGCCATGAGAATCGTAGCCACTTCCAAAGCTTCCGAAGGAGAAATGCCATCTAACTTCATTACTTCTTCTAGCACTTTGTTCACCTTATCATCCAACTTTTGCTCTCTTTCTTCCGCTTTCGACCAAGCACAAGCCATAGTTCCCAAGTTTGCATTAATGTTCTCAAATATCTTCTCAAAATTGGTTGAAACACTTTGAATAGAACTAAGTAATCCATTGACATCACTTACTTTACCTTGTCCCTTTCCTTTTCCCTTGAAATATTTGAACTTTGTTTTTTTTCGAAGGAGTTGGATCATCAAACTCTTTTTTTATTGAACGCTTCTTGGAATGAGTCACGGAATCTACATCATCTTCTTCATCACTCTCTATCATCAATGGTTCATTAGCAACCTCAGCATCCATGTTGTTGATAGCTCCTACAAAAGACTCACTAGCATCTCCGGTTGCTTTATCTTTGGAGTAAATTTCAGTAAGTGTGTCATAATGGGGAAAGGGAACCCCATACAAGCCCTTTGCTTTCTTATGATTCTGTCGTAGAAAGAGCAACTAACATCATTAAAAGCAACAACTAACAGCAAACAACTTAATATTGTCATTCAAATATTCAATGGTCCCCAATTGAGACGATTTTACCCTTAAACGTAATAACGCTGAAGAAACTACTAAATTCAGCATAATTGTACCAGAGTGTATCTATCAAACTTTCTATTGAACAATAATAGTATAATACACCAGCCACCCATTAGCATGCAAGGTACATTTCAGCTACATTGATATAAAATTTGTGCATAACACGTTCCTTATCAAGAAATACCATTTGTTTAGTGTAAGCCCACCAAATCAGTAGCAATTATAGGTGGCAGCAGATAACAAAAATTGAAAAAAAGGGTCTTTGAATGTCCTCAGTTAAGTCAGTCTGTAGTTATGCATATTTCAGATTACTATACAACAATGCCAAGCTTAGTGATATATTGCCACAAGATGCAAGTAGTTCCTAGTAGATTAGTCAGCAGTACAAGAATGAGTATCAAACTAAGAGAAATCTTGAACTCATACATAACTAAAAATAATTATGGTTCAGGAGATCAGTTTTGCACTATGCACCAAGCACTTCCGTTCTGATCTTATAAGAGCTATGATCAGGTGAATCCATTTCAATTATAAAGTTCAAATTCAGGAAAATCAATAAAACAGTGACTCATTGAGTAATTTTTTCTTCACGTTTTTTACTGGAAAAAACCTGATAAGTAAAGCAATATTAAGGCTAACAAGATCAATAAACACACCAAATTGGAATATTCATGTGTTAGGCTTTGTCGTATATTATGACCAAATTGGATCTTTTGAGTTCACTTTAGTATATTTTCTTATAGTTATCAACAAATTGAGATTATACCAACAAAATAAAGAAACATTACCTTCACCCATTCATCAAACACCTTTTTTTTTCTGTTTGCAGCATCTTTTTATCAGCATCCCACCCAAAGCCTGAAGTAGATAGCATTTCCGCAAGTGCACTGTACTTCTCGGACCAATGTTTGATCCTTGACTCAATATGCATGTGGAACAGCTCTCAAGCCACAAGTAGGAAGCACAACTTTTATCATCTCTTCAAGCTTATTCATGTAACCACTCTTGAAACCGCCTTCACCCTTCCACTTAGGATCACAAGACAACTCATGTAGATACCTTAGGAGCACGGTATCTTCTTCAAATGTCCAAAATCTTTTATTTTTACCTCTTCCTCGGTTACTTCCCTATTCACTAACTTGACTAACTCTATCACTTTCCATCCTATATATTTATATACATATATGCAAAAATTATGAGATTAGCCAAAAAGAACAATAGAGAAAAGTATCTAGTAGAATAAAAAAGTGTCATTCATTTTCAATTACAAAAAACACCTAACAACTATATGATGTAGTGATGTTTCCTTTGCATAGATTATTGGTGTGGTTGGAAAGCATTGGGTTTCCCCTTTAATACATGGTCATCTACAAATACAGTAGATGAGGTCTGAAAGGCATAAGAGGCATAATGGTTTCAACTTATAGTAGATGCTACTATGCTATGTTAGCTGGTTGCAGGGAAATTTTAGGATTTCCTGTGGTCATGAGGTTCTTTTTTTTTACTAAATGGGATGTGATTAGTGGAAGTAATCTGGGTTCAGTTCATCCTTGATGTTGAATATACTTCCATCATCTTGGGCTTCCCCCCTACTGGTGGCTTATAATCCCACTAATCTGCATCATGTAAATACATACTGTCAACCAGAAGACTTCCCTTATGAGTTTATGGGATTGGGAAGAAATTCACATTAGGAAGTGGTCACAAAGATGAGACAACTACTCAAAGGAGTCTACCAAAGGAAGAGGGTCTCAAATCAATTTACCAGCTCAAAAACAAAGAAAACAGCAAAAACAAAACTGTTCTCTTCAAGTTATATATCAATTCCATCATTAATCAGATAAGATCAGTAAATATTACCTTTTTCCATTAGCAGAAATCAGTTTTTATAAGCAAATAAAGCAGTAATGAGCAAATCATTAAACATCAAAAACAAACAAATAAGAAATTCAGTTTAATCCAGTTAAACATATCAAATCAAAAATCAAAAAAACTATTTAACTTAAAACAAACAAGAACAAAACTGACAGCAGCCTCACTATGAAAATTTCACAAAATACAGATGGAATTACATAAAGATGTCAGATAAGTTCAGTAAAGAAAGGAGACAGAGAAGGTAGCAAACACTTCAAATAATTTATCATTCTCATACCAGTAGGTTACTAAAACTGGCAATATAATGAGAGCAACATGAGCTCTGGGAGAAGATGTAGAGAAATAGCAGCCACAGAATCTGCCAGTGAACAAGACTCATAACAAAGTAACACTAGAAACACAAGAAGCACAAATTGAATACGGAAAGCAGAAACACAGAACATTAAACAGGCATGTAGCAGGGAAGACAAGATTGAATAACAGAGATACCAAAAATGGTCACTTTAATGTATGAAACAACTTTGTTTAAAGCTAAATCTTTTGAAGTTCATACAAGCTCTAAACTATTACAGAAGATACCATATATAGTCATATATGTCTACCTCTCGCTCTCCAACCATTAAACATATCATGGGCTAATATGTTTCTAAAATTTGTCCACTCATCTGAAGTTGTGACACTTGTAATGTACTCCACTTCATCATCAGAATCATCGTCAGAGTCATCATCAGAACTTAACTCTCCTTCCTCTATATCATCGGTAGGCATGACTTTTCTAATTAAATTATGCAGTAGACAACAAGCCATCACAATTCGACCTTGAGTTCGAATGGGAAAAAAATGAAGGACTTCTAAGTATACTCCATCTTCCTTTAAGTAAACCAAAACACCTCTCAATAACATTTCGCGCCCTAGCATGTTTCAAATTATAGTATTCTTCGGCACTTTCAGGTTGTCGATCGGTCCACTCCTTTAGATGATACCTTTGCCCTCTATATGGAGCAAGAAATCCCTCACAGTTTGTATATCCCGCATCCGCCAAATAATAATTACCTTTACATATGGTAAAGAAAGACAATTACTAGGTAAATTATGAAATTATAGCCTATCTTATAATAATTTTACTTATAAAAGATTTGATTAGATTTACCTCGAGGTACGCTAAAACCATTAGGCCTAGAAAGAGCATTGCGAAGCACACGTACATCATGCGCCGAGCCTTCCCACCTCGGAAGGACATAAATAAACTGCAAATTAGGTGCACAAACACCCAATACATTCATAGCAATCGTGCCTTTCCTTGTTCGATACTTTCCCCTTTCTTCCGAAGGCACTCTTACATTAATGTAAGTACCATCTAAGGCTCCTAAATAATTCTACAAGATAGAAAAACAATTACATAACTAATTTGTAGACATGAAATTAAATGATAATATAGCGATGTAGTATATATATATATATATATATATATATATATATATATATATATATATATATATATATATATATATATATATATATATATATATATATATATATATATATATATATATATATATATATACCTTAAAAGGTTTCCACGTCTTGTCTTCACAATCATCTGGTATTGGAGTGGGTTTGTGAAGTAAATGTTCGTGCAACTTCAACAAAACCTTTAAACAAAGGTTAAATTGTCGACTAACTGTTTCTCCACTTCTAAAAAAAATTTGACCAATGGACCTATTCTTCTTATGGTGAGCCAAAGTGTATAAAAACATAGCAACTATCTCTTGAAGAGACATATTTCTAGTTCCACTCAATCCTCCCACATCTCTAAGCATCTCACAAAGGATATTAAATGTATATCTATTAACACGAAGCTCATTTCTACAACTCACATCACTCTCTTTTATCAATGCATTCAAGACCATTAAGCGTAATTTTTTTCTGTCCTTTTTCCTTGACCTTACTATATGCCAAACCCAATGCATCATCATAACTACCATAACCATTATAATAACTAATTGAAGCTGTTTTAGCCTTCTTATCCTCCCTACCGATCGCACAAGACGAGGCATATTGAAAACCTAATAAGAAAAGTCATCACAAATCAAACTAGTTACTATAACTTAGACCTTTGTATACCATGGTACAGAGTGATAATCATGGGTATGTAAAACTCAAAAATTACAGCTCAAACAACAACCAAGGCAACAACATAATAGAATCAATTTCAGCATTTATACAACAACAAAATAACAACTTAGGACATAAAAAAAGAGCAGTAGAACAACCCTACAATTAGCCCCAAAGTTCACATCAATATAACTCATAATTCAATTTACCCAGAATATCAAAGAAAATCAACAAACATAAAATTTTAAATAAAAAATTAAGGAAGAAAAAACCCTAAACAAATGAATTGCAATTTATAGGTTGTTGGTGAATTGAAAACCTAAAACTATAATCAATTATAAACTAGAAATTGCACACACAAACACAAAACTCTCACAAATTTGCACAAAAAATCGTAGATTATAAGCAATTTGAAAATCATGCTTCAAAAATTGAAAAGAAAAAATTCGAAAAGTTACCTAAAAAAAGCGAAATCTGATTTCCTTAAGCTCGCCGGCAACAATGGAGTTATGCTATGCAATTATCAGCGACGATAGAAACCTGATTTCTCCTTCATTATTGTCGGCGTCGAGAGAAAAGTGTGAAGAAAGAAGTAGAGAGATGGCGTGAAAGTTGATTGAGGAAGGGAAACGATTTTGTTACTGGTGTAGTTAGAAGGGTAATATTTGGGGGGTTTGGGTTACTCTTAAGTAAGGGTAATGGTTAACCCATTATCCAAACCAAACAAAGAGTAATGGATTCAGTAAACCCAATCCGTTTCCAGGCCTTAAAAAGGCCCAACCAAACAAGGTCTAAGGGTAATCATCGAAATTGATAAGTATAATAAGCTAGGACGAAGATATAGTTATAGGAGATTTGTCAATTATCAACTAAAAACCATTAAATAAAATGAACTAGAGTAGGAAAATTCACCAATTATTTCAATCATGAAGACAATTAGGAAAATAAGGGGGTAATCTAAACATAATGATTCAAAGGGGTCATCTAACAAATCCCTAATTACTCTTTCAAGCTAAAGAGGGTTAAATTGGAGCTTATGTCCTATTTTCATGTAACAAACCCCAACTCAAGAATGTCAATAACAAGATGACTAATTAAATCCCTTAACTAAAACTCCTATTTTCATGCAAGTTTAGTTAAGTGAACAAATAAGGAGTCAACTCTTCAATTTCATCTTTCAATCCTTCATTGAAGTGACTATTAATTAAGTTTTCATGGAGGCCATTCACAAAAACCAACAATAAAACCCCTATTGCTCATTTGATTTCATTTTCCAAAATAACCTCAAATATGACACAAAGGCTCATGATATCATTAATGGCTTCATCCCATCTCAAGCAAAATAACTACTCACAAATCATAATAAACTATTAAATGAAATAAACAACAACAATTAAAAACATGAAATCAAACACTAATCTAGGATGAACAAGTAAATAGAGTGAAAATTCTCATTAAAATTACAAGGAGCCTCCAAATCTTCAATTTTCCTTCTTAGATTCTTCAAATTCCAAACTTTTCAATAAGTTTCTCTCACTTCTCTCTCTAGAAGATGAGAGTTTCTCTCTCTAAAAACCCTAAGTAAAACTTCTAACTAAGCTTATGGAGGCTAGCCCTCCTTTATCCCCTTCAAAAGTTAGGGGTTCGTGCTTTTATAAGATTTTGTATATTACAACATTAAACGGGCCGAAAAACAGGGATTTCCGCACAGGTTAAGCGAAGCGGGTGCTCCATATAGTTGGATCGGACTCTCCATATGATTTCGAGCAGGTAGAAGGTTTTCTGGGCCTCTGGAGCGGGCGCCCCATTATGACAGACGCGCCTAACTTAAAAGAGCCATATCTCTATCATTTTTTTATCGGAATCGGGATTGTGACCACTCGTTGGAAAGCTATCGAGCCAACTTTCATCACCAACTTGAATCATTGAAAATTATTGTCTGTGCTAAAAGTTATGATCGTTTGAATATGACCCTTGTGCACAAATCCTTCCAAAAGCAATTATTTTGCCAAAATTGCTCCACTCTATGCTTGGTGTGTGGTATGGAGACATCTAAGGTTGATCCTACAACATGAAACACAAATAAGCATTACCAAACCCTATATAAATAGCCAAAATAACTAATATTCACAAATAATGTACAAAGTACTCAATTACTCTAAATTAAGTAAAATAAGTTAGAAAATGATAAATGAAGAGGAAAAATGACTCTAAACATGAGGAAAATAAGGTAATTGAGTGATATAAATATCACCCATCAAAATCCCCCAAGCTTAACCTTTGCTCGTCCTCAAGCAAATGAAACAAAAAATGAAGAACTACCCTAAAAATCTAGAAATCCTAACTCATTGTTGTAGGAATCACGGTTGCACTTAGCATGTGCAACAAACCTTTTAAACCCCTAGATCGCTCTAGTGGAGGAGTTTGCTCTTGTGAGGGTGTCCCAAGAGTCTTAACCCACAACTCTAGTCAAACACAAATATAGATAATAAGCCCAAAGTCATATCTTCAACCATGGTTTACAAAGCAATGGAAAATTTAAGCAAACTTTCAAAGCATAACCATCATCAATATGTATCCATAACTTAGGAATATAGGGGCTAGGCTAATCTAAGGTGCAAATTGAGACTATCAAAAGGTTCAAACATCAATTAGAGTCTAATAAGGCACTCAAGAGTCACAAATTGTTCTCAAATGGATGAAGATGGTTCCAAGATCGATCGTAATCACCTATAGAGCGCATGAACTCCACCAAATTTGACTTTTGCTAAGAGAAAAGCATGATTGTAGAATTATAATGATTGAGCAATGGGTCTAGAGTCTCAATGTTTAAGCCATAATGACATTCATCATTACTAGGAAACTCTACTATTAAATTTTCGAGCTCCCACTCAATCATTTCGACTAACCCACTTTCTCAAGGACATGTGGTAATTACCACTTATTGGCTATTTTTTTGAACTTTTTTTTAATGGACTTTGATAGGCTTATTATGTCTTGTGGGCTCATTGGCTCCACTTATTGGACTCAAGACATGAATTTTTTTTTTTTTTTTTTCTGTTTTTTAGCAATCGTTTTAACTTTTAGCATAGCTTATTCGGAGGTAAAAACTCGTGCACCAAAGAAGATTTTAAGATTACACTAGGGTTGCTACAACTTCCAAAAGAGAAATAATTCGATTCTTTTCAACACAAAGTTTGACAATATTTAGACTTATAAATGCCTTTTCAAGTAGAAAATCATGCAACAAAGATTAACTGATCCCTAATTGCCCCAAATTACACATACAAGCATCAATGGAAACACCTAAACTCGTCTACCCAAACGACCAAAGCAAAGAAATCCACATAAATTGCCATCAAGAATCTTCCCTTGGACACAAAATGCTTTTACTTTTCTTTATTACTCAACTTTTTGGATATTGCAAACCTTTTTTTTTCAATTTTTTTTAATTAAAGAGAAAATTAAAACTTGAAAGGAAAAGGAGAAAAAAAAAGAAAAAGGAAGAAAAAGAAAAGAAAGCAAATTATTTTGGGATTTTAATATTTTTGTAAAAATGAGAAAAGTAAATAGATAAACTATATACACCTCCCAAAGCTAGAGAATATGTAACACCCCGACAATTCTCTGTTTTCCAAAATACCTTTTTAATATAAAACTTAGAGAATTATCAAAGTATTATCGCCCGTGTGATAACGTATTAGCTTATTCAGAATTTTGCAGCGGAAATAATAATAATAAATAACTTTGAAAATAAAACTTAGTCAACCAAAAGTCAACTCCAAAAGTCAAACAAACATAAAGTCAAAAGTCAACCTCAAAAGTAAAAGTCAACCACAATAGTCAAAGTCAACTATGAAAAGTATAAAGTCAATGTAAAATGTAAAATCAACACAAGCTTTCCAATTCCCGAACCCATGATGCATCATCTTCAAACCTGTAATGGACGATGCATGATAGGTTTTAAAATAGTACCGCAAGTGCACGGTGTCTGTTGTTAGCAGATACTTAGCAAATACGAGTCGATTCACAGGGAGAGGAATTCTATAGATTAATGCTCAATTACTCAACTATTCAGACAGAAAAGTTGTTGACTGACTAATAACTAAGCTAAAATAAACTAAATCACAAGAGATGGAAATTTATCAAATAATTAAAGGTCTAGGGCGTTCGATCGGTCCACCATGCTTATACCAATCTGGAGGGTTCAGAAAACTAATAATACTTAGGTATAGGGTCGAGCAATTAGAGTAGGCGTTAATCCTATGGTCGGCTCTTAACACTCTCAAGACAACATATGCAGTATGGTCACATCACATAATCAGACTCACCCGTGTGTTCTAGGCCTCTAAAAGTAGGATCTTGATCAATGCAAACAAATATTAGCCAGAAACGATTCATGAAATTGTACACTAACATAAAATCGCAGATTAAAAATGAATCACACTAGAATTGCTCTAACCACAACCTAAATATTAAAGGAATCAAGAACAATAAATTATGGCATAAACATGGCTTTCCTCACTAAGCCCTAGAGATGAATCTACTCACTCATGGCAAAGAAAGCACAAACAATAAATATTGAAATACTCATAGGTTGAAACAATTAAAAATAATAAGAGACAAATACTTGAAAGTAAACAAGAACTATGAAAGAGATAATTACCAATTGAAAGGAAAAAAATGAAGAACTTGAATAATCTCCAATGTGCAATAATTAGGGCTAGAGAGAAAACTAATGCTTTTGTAAACTAATGAACATAAAATGAAAATCAGAAAAAAAGGTCTTTGCCAAATATTTCACAAAGTTATTTATACTAACTCCTAAAAAAGAACAAAAAAGGAAATAAAAAAGTCCGGATTTCAGCTTCCGGGTAACCGCCCGATCCAATCGGGCGGGCCTCCAGGGTTGTAGTTCTTCAGCAGGCTAGGAAAGCAGGGTGCCCGATCGGGCGCCAACAGTGAATAGCGAGCGGAGAGTTACACCCATTCGTGCCCGAAACTTTTGATGGTTGGAGAAAATCTGGCGGATGACGCCCGATCAAATTGGGTGACCCTTGAAATAGAGCTCCTTTGGCATTTGGCGCCAAGGCTTCAAATCTCTTTACACCCAAAGGCTTTTGGAAGCAGCTTCGGGCCTCGGGAACTCATACACGTGCCTCCTAACTCTCTCGAATCCATTGTGGCATCAAGAATAGCAGAAAATAGGGAAATAATTCCCTAAAACCTGAAAACTATCATAAAACACAAAACCACAACTAGATGGAAGATGTTAGTATAAAGTAGCTCCTAAGAGCACTACTAGCACACATTTCAACAAAGAAGCAGGGATAAAAGTAGATATAAAACTATAACATCAATGCACTATTGATCCCGAGAGACTGTTCACCAATTGGGTCATCACAGGATCAATAAGGCATAGCCATGAGTACTACATAATAAATAAATAAACCTAACATGATACTAATAAATATTAAGCAGGGATAAATAATAATATAATAACATTACATACTACTTTTACTGAACTAAACTCCACAACTAATTAATTAATTAATTTAGATGGAATAGTCAATGGAACGAGTTGTCTAAACCAAACCAGTTTTCAATATAGAAGACGAAGTATGGGCGCGACTCCGTACTCCCCTGACCTACGATATCGAGGAACCTTTAAATAAAAATAGGACACGGTGATCAATCCGGTCCCAAGAAAAGCCATGGGCTACCACCATGTACTCCAACTCATACTTGTCCAACACTACAGACACGCACAAGTTTAAAGCTATTGCTATCCACGTTTTACTTTACATGATTAATAATTTATTCATTTGTTATGACTCACAAGCAGGACAAATAATATAATAATCAAAGAATCATAAACTTCCATTTTTATCTTAGGATTAGATAAGGTGATCAACAACTTAACAACCCAAGATTAGTTCCAATATTAAATCCATAACCTTCCTTTATTTGTTGAACCAAGTCAACAACCAACCAACCTTTCATAGGTATAATAATCAACTTACCAAATAAGGCCCTCTGTCCTCATAATGTAATTAAATAATCCAAAGGAACAACATGATTCACTCATGATCCAAAACCAACATAAATATTAATCCTTCATGTGAATTAATAAAGTAAAGTTCTCAAAACTCATATGCTTGCATCAATCTTCCATACAAACATAATATCATCATCATAGCCAACATGCTTCACACAACGGTATAAAACATGCAAATCCAATTGAATATAAATCACATATGAACTAAAAATAGTTCCCTATACATGATACTACATAATTCTCATCATTAGGACATGATATTAATCCAATCAACACATAGGTGTGTACGTACCTTGTGTAGATAAATCGAGAGGCCACTTTCACAAGCTTAAAAGTCACCTAAAGAGAATTCTCCGCCTAAAATAACCAATATAACCACAAATCAATACTCTATAAATTTTCAGCAATATTAAAATACTTTAAACCCTCTTTAAAATTATTTAAAAACTTTTCCCATCAGTAAAACTTAATTATTAAAGCCTCCTAGTATAGTATTATATACTAGTTATTAAAAACCCTTAAAAACATCATACTTTGATCATCAAAACTCCATCATAAGTATCTTTACAAAATTTCCAGCAACTTATAATATAATAAAATCCTTTTTAAACATACTTAAACATACTTAAAATCATAAGAATACTCAATTTCATAAACTATAATATACTACTATGATTTTCCAACTCATAAAACCCTAAAAATCCATGCTTTGATACTTAAAAATCTCAATTCAAACATAATTAATAAATCTGAAATTTAATTACTTCATTATATAAACTACATAATTTTAGATTCATATTTAAATCATCAAACTATAACTTTAAGTATAAGCATATTAAAACAATTATTCAAAAAAAACTTTGCATTGAAAATAACTTGAGTAGGAAGAAATAACCAAAGCAAAGGAGAGGAGGAGGGAAAGACGTCGGCGGGGAGGCGGCGGTGGCACTTGTCCGAAGACAAGAGCGCAATGTTAAATTCCTTAAGTCACTTAATGCCAAATTTGATAACACCATGTTATTTTAAAAATTTTTGTTCCTTGATCGCTGAGTTCGAACTGTTCAAATATGGATTAACTCTTTAATCCTATTCCGCATGGCCGTGCTTTTTTCAGTTCTCGCTTATCAAGAGGCCCAGACACCATTCCTATTTAATAGGAGGACTTATCTATTATTGTATGACCATAACTCTCACTCAATTCTTAGCCCACCTGATCAATGCATTTATAACATCCTTTTGCGGAGCGGCGTTTAACATGTGTCAAGGTTAAACTAATTATATTGTGGTTTTTAAGACATACACATGTCTAAGGTATCCACTAAGTATAGTAGTTTTTTGTTATACTTTTAGAATCTAATTAGGTCATGTATCAATGTATTAAATTTACATCCATATAATCAATTAAACATCTCTATGTCTCCATAGCCCATGAAACTGCGCTATCAACTAATTATATACTAGTCTTTAAGTAAATCATTCATGTAGTGATTTAAACTAGGGACTTTATATAAATTTAGATTTCAATTCACTTTATAGGGTTCCATTATCAAAACGTTTTCGATAATCCTATTTGAAAACACAAATTATTTAGACATTTTATTTAATACTAATCAAACCAAAAAATTAAATAAGAAACGAATTTTTATTGATAAACATTCTTTTTTTAAAAACAGGTATTAATAAACATTCAAAACATAATAAATGCCTTTACAATTGTAAAATAAGAAGTAAACAACCTAAAGCCATTCTCCCATATGCTTAAGTCTTATAGACCTAGTATGACACTTATGCTTAGGTTGAGCAAGCGGTTTAGTCAGAGCATATGCTACATTATTCTCAGTATGAACCTTGCTTACTTTCACATCCTCTCTTCCAAAGATCTCTCGAATAAGATGGAATTTCCTGAGAACATGTTTAGACCTTTGATGCGATATGGGTTCCTTAGACTTAGAAATGCTACCATTGTTGTCACAATACAACTCAATGCCATTCTCAATGCTGGGAACTACACCAAGCTCACTAATGAACTTTTTGATCCAAACAGAATCCGTCATGGTACTGGTTCAATCCCTAATCATCAATCATTGTCATTCCATACAGAATAATCGGGCCCCACATTTTCTCTCTCTATCTTTTCTGTATGTGTATATCAACAGCACACCACCATTCTCTCTTTCACACTTCAACTCTTCATCTTCCTTTCTCCCTATCTTCCCACCCTTTTATTCTTCTTCTTGCGTATTATTATCAATAAAAATTCTCAACGACATATTTAAAAAAGAAATTACGGCCCGTTTGGTAGTTGGTCATACATGGTGGTAATGGGAATGAATTTTCATGTAAATTTGTGGAAAAAAATCATTGTTCATTCCCATGGTAATGCTAATTTATCCCAAAATGTCTATTTTTCTTCATAAATTTTCATTCTCATCCAATACCACCGGGTAGGTGGTAATGAGTGCTAATGAAAATTGATTCTCCTTGGAGAAAAAAAAATACAAGCTTATGGTGATTGGTGAGATTGCTTCCTCATGGAGGAAGAAACACAAACTTGGGAGTTGAAATTGCCTCTCCATGGATATTTTAAGGGTGCTTCCCTTGTAGCATTAGACTTAAAATTTATTCCCGTTAACACCATTTATTAATGACCACCAAACAGGCCGTTACAGTTACATTTAAAATGAATGATGGTGTTGAGGTTAAGTGTAGCTGTAATGCTGTTGCTAACATGCACATCAGCTTTTGGTGGGCATGACAATGGTGAAAAATACTACTGTAAAAGCTCTTTTATTTCTAAAGAATTAAATAGAAAAATATTAAAGTCAATATAGGTCAAAAAGAATTTTACCTAAATATTTAAAGCCTTTTATTTCTAAAAAATTAAATGGAAAAATGATAAAGTGGAATTACAAACTCCAAAACACTGATTAAAATTGTGAAAAGACACGGATTAAAACAGTTTCTTTTTAATCTCCACACTTTCCTTTAAAAAACTTGTTCATAATAAAATAAAATGACACGTCCCTTAGACGTGATTCTTTATTGTTTGCTTTACAATAATTTTAGATGCAATCACTTTTATTGTGTTTGGATAGGGGAATTTGGAAGATGTTTGGGCTTAATTGATCAGCAGCCCAACAAGGGCATAAAAGCTCCCTAAGGCCTTGGACAGGTGGCAGTAGTGGGTCCCACCTGAGAGTTGACCTAATCTCAGGAGTTTGGGGATCCTCTAAAGGGATGAAATAATCATTGCCTGAAAAGGCAACATAGCCATTGATCCTAAGGAGGCTCATCCAATCAATTTCCTGTCTGGGAATTCCCAACACTATAAATACAAACAGTCTCATCAATGAACAGGTATTCAATTCTCACCTAACTAACTAGAGCATCTCTCTCTACCTCAATCACATCTGACTTGAACGTCGGAGGGGCGATCCCGAAAACACCCCCGGGGTAGTCTAACCTTGTTTTGCAGGACTAAGACGTACGGACATCAAAACTCAGGCGAACGCACTTGGGGCCCACATCACACCTCACAACTTATTATATTCCTTAATTTCTTAGCAGAAACAGTTTGGCACCGTCTGTGGGGAAGTTACAATCAAAGTCACTTCGCCTCCACTCAGTATTGGCCCCAGCCAAGAGCGCCCGCAACAGTCAACCTTCAGCACAGGCTCAGAGGTTGGAACGAAAACCTTCACCCTCTCAACAACGAAGGTCCGCGCGGCAACCCTCACCTGTTCCTCGCAAAACACTGACTGTTCAGACCATCGACTCTGAAGAGGAGCATTCCATCGAAAATGGGCCGAACCCATCACATCAGCTGCAGCCTGCTGACCCCCAACCTATATCTACGGCAGACATAAACTTAATTGCCGCTCAGCTTCAGTAGACCCTGTAGCGTAGCCTCATGGATATGTTGGCCAACCTACAGCAAGGGCGCCCTATCCCACAACACAAAGACCAAGCCATGGTCCCTTCTCTTCGGGCAGAAAATCTTCACCTCTCTGCCCACGGTCAGCCTAGCCGACAACGATCGTGGGCAAGAAGCCAACACGAACGACAACGATCTAGGCAGGGAGAAGAGGAACGTCATCTGTCTAAGGGAAGATCTGCTCGGCAGGGAGAGGAGACCCACGTGTCCAAATCACCTAGAGGCCATGTCGGGAAAAAACCCAATGACGCTCGACATTTCCTGAATGAGAAGCGCCTCAGCAAGGGGTTGGACTCCAGGTTCATTCTAGATAAGAAAGCCGCTCAGCGAGAAGGGCATGGCAACTCTGCCCACTCAAAGCCCATCCGGATCAATAGTGGGGCTCTTAAGTTCATGGTCCCATTCAGTCAAGCAATACTTGAGGCGCCCAGTCCGGGCAAAAACAAAACACCCACCATTGAGCCATTCGCGGGCCTAACCGATCCAGATGATCATATGGCTACATACAAAGCTCAGATGAGCGTCCAAACCGGCTGCGAAGCCACTTGGTGTCGCTTCTTCCCAACAACATTGAAGGGACTGGCTCTGAACTGGTTTCAGGAGCTCCCTGCTGGGATCGTAACTGACTACTCGGTACTAGAGGACCTATTCATCTATCAATTTGTGGCCAGGAAAAGGCGGAGGAAGACAAGTCTCCACTTGATGGCAGTCAGGCAGGAAAAGAACGAGAGCCTAGCCGACTACATCAAAAGGGTCAATGAGGAATCTTTGGAAGTTTCAGATCTACAAGACGCGGTTGCATTCGCCGCCCTGATGTACGGACTTTAACCTGGTCGGCTAAGATGGTCTTTGGCAGAAAACGAAGTAAAAACCTTCTCCAAAGCAATGAACCGGGCGCAGCGATTCATCCAGGCAACAAACATATGTCGCCATTAGGATGACAGAAGCAAGAAGAGGAAGGAAGAAGGAAATCACAAGGACCAGTCGAAACAGCAGAAGACGGGGGGTCGGTCAGATAGGTTTAGTGACCACGGCAACGACCCCCGATTCAGCAAGAACATAAGAGAGATTTACTTGGACATAAAGGACAAGTCCATGCTTCCCAGCCCACCTCCCATCAGAACATCATCCGCTCGGAGAGACAAGAGTCAGTGGTGTGAGTACCACAAAGAGTGTGTACACACCACCAAGGACTGCAGAGAACTCAAGAAATCTCTCGATAATCTGGCAGACCAAGGCAAACTGAACCGCTACCTCAAGCACACCAGCAAGGAGAAAGGTAAGCAAAAGGTGGGTCAGTCGAACAATCGGGACACAGAAGGATTCATCAGGGTCATTGCAGGAGGATTTGCATCGGGAGGCCTAACCGGCCGATCACGCAAAGCCCACCTATACAGTCTTAAGCATCAAGTGCTTGACGTCCACCACCCCCGACCAGACTGCCCCGTGATGACTTTTGGGGAATCCAGTCGGATCTTACATACGCCCCACGACGACCCCCTAGTCGTCGAGCAAAAGGTGGCTAACACATGAGTCAAAAGAGTGTTAGTAGATAGCGGATCATCAGCTGACATAATCACACTAGAGTGCCTCAAGAAGTTGAAATACAATGAAAGGGACGTTACCCCCCTCAATCAGCCATTCATAGGCTTCGGGGGAAACTCGGTACATCCCGTCGGATCTATAAAGTTGCCCACTCGGATGGGAGAGAAGGGCAAATGAAGAAGCCTACTGATTGACTTCCTAGTAGTGGACATCCCTCTACCATACAATATCATAATGGGAAGACCAACTCTAAACAAGGTCAAGGCAGCAATTTCCATCTACCAACTCTTCATGCAATTCGAAACCGACGAAAGAAAAGTTGGAAAGATCCAAGGGGATCAGTAACCAGCTAGAGAATGTTACGTCAACAACTTGAAAAACAAGGTCGATGTCCAAGAGGACTCGAAAAAGAGAAAACGAGAAGAGAATCAGCCCTCAAGCGACCTCGGGGTTTACATCGCCGAAATCCCTAAACAGTATGAGCACCCCCAACCAGCCGAGGACGACGAAGAAGTAATTATTGACGAGAAACTCGGTCAGACCTTGAGAGTAGGTAAAGCCATGGACCCTCAAACAAGAAAAGATATCATTCAGTTGCTCACAGAGTACAAAGATGTCTTTGCCTATGAAGCTACAGAAAAGCCTAGGCTCGACCCCAAAATCATGTGCCATGAGCTCAACATCAAACAGGGGTTCAAGCCAGTCAAGCAAAAGTTGAGGCATCAAGGCCCCGAAAGAAACATCACAGCAGCTGCTGAAGTCAAAAAAATTACTTGAAGCGGGTTAACGTTTCATAGAAGAATGTCAATACTCATAATGGTTGGCCAACGTTGTACTAGTCAAAATATCGACCGGGGCATGGAGAATGTGCGTGGACTTCACAGACCTGCACAAGGCCTGTCCAAAAGATAACCACCCTCTGCCCAAGATCAACAGGCTAGTCGACTCAACGGCGGGTCATGCTCTCCTAAGCTTCATGGACGCAAATGCGGCGTATCACCAGATCCCAATTGCTGAGCACGACCGAGTTCATACCGCCTTTGTTACAAATCAAGGGGTGTAGTATTACTATAAAATGATGCCATTCAGACTTAACAATGCAGGGGCTACATACCAGCGGACAGTTAACAAAATCTTCAACAACCAACTGTGTCGGAACATCGAAGTGTACGTTGACGACATGATCGTCAAAAGTAAGGTCCAAGGTGATCATCCCTCAGACTTAAGGAAAACCTTTAGCACGTTGAGGCGATTCCGCATGATGTTGAACTCGAAGAAATGTGTCTTCGGAATAAAAGGAGGGAAGTGCCTCGGATTCCTGGTGGATGAAAGGGGAATCGAGGTAAATCCTGACAAGATCAAAGCTGTAATGGAGATGAAGTCTCCCCTGAACGTAAGAGAGGTACAACGCCTGACCGGCTGTTTGGCTGCCCTCGGACGCTTCCTTTCCAGGTTAGCAGATAAAAGCTTACATTTCTTCAAAGCTTTGAAGAGAAAGGAATTCACCTGGGATGAAGAAGCCGAACAGGCCTTCGCCTCCCTCAAAACGCATATGTCAACCTCCCTAAGTTGATATCCCCCTTGCCGGGGGAAACATTGTTTATTTACTAGGCTGTTTCGGAATGCGCGCTCAGCGCTGTTCTGATAGCCGAGAGAGAGGAGAAGCAACACCCAGTCTACTTTATCAGTCATGCTTTCCGAGTAGCAGAGGCCAAGTACAGCGAAGTTGAGAAGATGGTCTTTGCCCTAGTAATGGCTAGTGGGAAGCTTAAACCCTACTTCCAAGCCCATTCGATCAAGGTTCTCAGCGGGCAACCACTCAGGAAGCTAATTGAGAGCAGGAACCATTCCAGTCGGATGACTGACTAGGCGGATCAGTTAGCAGACTTTGGGCTGGAGTACGAGCCAAGGAGGGCCATCAAAGCCCAGGCCTTGGCAGATTTCATAACTGAATGTACCACCAGGCCCCCAGTCAGCGAGCAAGATAGTTGGGAACTACAGGTAGACGGTTCTTCCACCAAAACATGGTGTGGAGCCGGTCTGGTCATCAAACCCCCAGTCGGAGAAAAGATGGAATATGCTATCAAGTTCGAGTTTTGAGGATCGAACAATGAAGTAGAATATGAAGCCCTGATACTCGGACTCCAGATATGTATCTTGGCCGGAGCCACGACAGTCAAAGCCAAATCCGACTCACAACTCAGAGTGGGTCAGGTATCTGGCGAATATGAGGCCAAAGAGGACAACATGAGAATGTACTTGGCCAAAGCCCAAGACTTCATCAAAAAGCTGGCCGAGTTCAGGATCGCTCACATCCCACGGTTAGAAAATCAGCAAGCATATGCTTTGGCTCGGATGGCTAGTTTAGCAGAAGGATCATCTCCTCGAACCATCATGTGGGAAGTGCTATGCCAACCAAGCATCAACGCCAAGGAGCAATTGGTGCTGAATCGTACATCCACTTGGATGAAAGAGGTGGTCGGGTACTTAAAAGATAGAATATTACCCGAGGACCACAAAGAAGCTGAGCGAATCAAGCATAAGTCGGGATGGTTCTTGTGGCATGAAGACTAGCTCTACAAGAAATCCTTCACCCACCTTCTGCTCAAGTGTGTGACACCCAAAGAAGGAGATTACATCCTGAGGGAAATCAACCAAGGAGCCTGTGGAAGTCACCAAGGGGGGAGGACCATAGCTGGAAAAGCTCTCAGAGCAGGTTACTATCCGCCCACTATGAAATCAGACGCCCAGGAACTGGTCAAAAGGTGCCCATCGTGCCAAATCCACTCGGACATTCCAAGAGCACCAACCACTCCCCTGACAACAATCCAAGCAGTTCTGCCATTCGACAAATGGGGTATGGACCTACTCGGACCATTCCCCCCATCATCTGGTCAAAGGAAGTTCTTAATAGTCCCCATCGATTATTTCACAAAGTGGACAGAGACCGAGCCACTCTCTTCTATAACAGATAAACAAGTCTAAGCCTTCATCTGGAGGAATATCATAACAAGATTCGGGATGCCTAGGGTGTTGATTTCTGATAATGGCCGACAAATCAACAGTGGCCCTACTCGGGAGTACTGCGCTCGGTTCGGGATAAAGACCAAGTTCTCCGCCGTGTCCAGGCCCCAGACAAACGGACAGGCCGAGTCGGCCAACAAGACAGTCCTCAAAAGAATAAAAAAATCCTTAGAGGATGCCAAAGGAACGTGGGTCGATGACCTACCCGGAGTCCTCTGGTCGGCTCGGACTACTACTAAGGAGGCAACAGGACACTCCCCGTTCAGCCTCGTGTATGGAAGTGAAGCGGTCTTACCAGCGGAGGTCGGCATCCCCTCACCCCGAATGACCTTCTACGAGTTCGAGAAGAACAAGGAGGAAAAGCTTATCAACTTGAACTTGTTGCCAGAAACAAGGAGCAATGCACTACTGAAGTCCATCCGGTATAAACAAAGAGTGACTCGGCAATTCAATCGCCGGTGAAGGCCAGGCCAATACAGCTTGGCGATTGGGTCGTTCGGAAAGTAAAAGCTACTGGACTTTCACACCTAAAATGGAAGTTGGGGCCTAACTGGGATGGCCCTTACAGAGTAACAGAGACAATCAAGCCTGGCACATTCCAACTAGAGTCCCCAGAATGTGTTCCCCTGGCCCGACCCTGGAATGCTGACAATCTCAAAAGATTCTATGTCTAATGTTTGTTACTTGCAATAGGGGCATATATTGTAATAGTTAAACAAAAAATCATAGCTAACAAGTCAAACTACTAGACTTAACCAGTCTAAATAGTTGGGCATTTTTGTAATAAGAAAAATTAAACCAGTCAATGTGATATATATTCGGCATTGACTTAACAAATCCAAGTAACACCTATTCGGCAAAGACTTAACCAGTCAAGGCAGTATCAGTAGAGCAAAGACTAAACCAGTCAAAAATGAGCTTAGTCACGCTGAAAACATAACAAGTTGTCTAAAACAAACATTCACCACTCAATCAGTTAGTTGGATAAAACAAGTCAATCGGACAAATGCAGTTCAGTCAGATTAATAAAGTTAGTCGGGCAATATTACAATCAACAAACACAATCCGAAAAACGAAGTCAGAAGACAATTTCATTAATTTGATCGGGCGTTACAGAGGAGGAGGACCATTACAAAAACCAACAATAAAGAAGGAAAAACGGCTAAGTACAAGGCTATGAATCCTAAGAGCCAGGGGGGCAGTCGGTCATGCTGCCGGCATTGGTAGCGGTGTTGTCGCCGACTAGCTCATTCCCCCGACCAGCCTCGTCGGTCTCATCAGCAGCTTCATCATCGACATCGGCGTCGTCACCCACATCCTTGACCTCCATCTGATCATCATCATCTTCCTCGAGAGCCAGATCTCAGCAGTGTCGGCATCAATCGACATCTGGTATCCAGACCAGACTTCAGCCCTAGTTGGAGATGGGACTCGGCCAAGACCTTTTTCAGCCATTCCAAAGTCTCATCCTCCCCCATTTTGTGGGCCTTGCTCCCCACCTCGTTGGCATAGACCTCAGCAGCATCAGACTTCTCCCAGTCGGTAAACCATTGAGCCTCGGTCTTGATCTTGCCCTCAGCCTCCGTTAACTTGCCCTCCAGATCGGTCACTTTATGCTCAACCTCTTTCAGCTTGAGGAGCGTATCATCCTTGGCTGCTGAGCAGTGTCGCGGGCCATAATGAGATCGGCCCTCTCTTTCTCCCATTTGGTCCGCTCCTCTTCGAAGCCCTTCTGGTCAGCTTTGATGGCCCTCTCAGCATCATCGAGCTTCAACTCGGCGATGCGTTTGTCCTCATTGGCCCGATAAACCTCGTCAAAATGCTTTTTAGCTTTTTCTTAGAAGTCATCCACCTCCTCGGCTAAGCTTATCCGATTCTGAGCGACGTTGGCCATCCAAGCAGAGAACTGCGACAAAGGAAGAGTTAGAGAGTTATCCAAACAAAGACAAAGAATTAGCTCGGAAGTAAAGAGAAAAACGGAATACACTTACATCGAGCCAAGTGCGGAAAAGCTCATTGGTCTCATTCCGACCATGGGTAACATCAATGTGTTCCCGGTCGGCAGGAGTTTATATATACTCCAAAGCCTTAGTCCAGCGCCTATCCTTTTCAGCACGACAGAGTCCTACGAAGGGCACAGCAGAGGCCACCACGTCGGTCGGACTACCCCCGAGCCGGTCATAGGATGGAGACATAGGAGTATACTGGAGGCTCCTAATCGGGTTGAAATCAGAAGAATGCAGGGAGAGGTCAGCCACATCAGTCTTCTGAGATGGCCTTTTGTCTAAGTCCCTCGGACTATTGACTTCCACATACTTGGCCTTTTTTGCGGCCTTCTTCTCCCGATCAGCTTTGGCCTTCGCGATCGCCTTCTCAGTCTGGGCGACCTTGTCGGCAGACCGTTCCTTCCTCTTCCTCTGCTTTGGTTTACCAGGGTCCTGAAGCAAGACAGATATCAGTTAGTCAGCACAAAGTGAATAGAGAGCCACTCGACAGAGAAGTGAAGTATAGCACTCAACCTCGCCTACCATAGGTGGAGCAGGGACCTGAAGCAAGATAGAAATCAGTTAGTCGGCACAAAGTGAATAGAGAGCCACTCGGCAGAGAAGTGAAGTATAGCACTCAACCTCGCCTACCTTAGGTGGAGCAGGGACCTGCATGGTCTTAGCAGCTATCTCAGCCCTCATCCGAGCCGGCCTCATTGCAGCAACGTTTAGCCTGTCGGCCATTGTGGAGTCGGTCTCTTCAACGTACTCTCGAGAAGGTTCTGCAAAAAGCAAACAAAGTGTTAGTCAAAAATAAAAATAAAATACATGTTATCCGACCGATAACCTTTAGCTACCCCCTCGGCAGGTTACCCTTCGGAAAGGTCAAGCTAAGACCCATAGCCGAGAGGAAGTGCTCATTTTTAAAGAGTTGGCAGTCGGGTAACCACTGGCCAGGCACAAATATTCGCCCTCGTCCACTATCCTTGACTCGGTCTGCATGTAACAGGCCGTTACACCCTCCTCATCGTCGAGAGCACCTACTCGGAAATTCAGGCTGATGATGGGTTCGGTCGGCGGGGGGACCAGGGGGATTCCCAATCTCCACCAAATTAGACAAAGGCGAACTCCCTCCGGAACCCCTTCTGAGAAGTGGGGAGGTTGAGAACAGTTCGATACCCCGGTCGGACTTGGAAGCTCCACCACCCGGGTCAATTTTTCGCGGGCATCACCTCGACCAACTTATACATGTGTCTCCACAACTTGAGGGCCGGTCGGACGTTTATTAACTCACAAAGAACCTGGAAGGCATTGATTCCTCCCCAAGAGTTAGGAGAAATCTAACAAATCGCCAAGTTATAGGCGTTCAGCAGCTCCTTGACGAATGGGGTCAGAGGAAATCGGAGCCCCATCTCCATTGACTTGTAGTACATAGCGATGCACCCGGGCGGAGGAGTAAGTACAGCGTGACGAGCCTCCGGTCGGACCAAGTAGTAAGGATCCTTTATCTGGAACCTCGTTGCTGTCCCTCGGAGATCATCCATAAGGGACTTTATCAGACCTGGCTCGGGAAAGAAGGTTCCTGGACCCCCCCTTCGGATCTAGGTCGGGGTATTCTATTTCTTGACCCGAAGTCGACGCCTCTCCTGCTCCCCTCGGCATGGCCACCCTCACTACATCAGAAGACAAATATTTGTCTAAGTAACTTCTCGAGGGGGGATAGGCTAAAGACACCTCCCAAAGGTATGGAATGATACCCTCGACCTCCTCCTCTACCGAAGAAGATGGGCTCGGAAGAGCAACCGCATCGGGCACAACCGAGGGGTCGGGACAACTTATTACAGTCGACACCAATGTTATTCCCATCCCCCTCACCTACTCGGACAATTTTTAGGGAGGTGAGGTCGGGGATGTCGCTGACTCGGACGAATCTCCCATTATTTATGGACAAGGGAGTCGGCCGGTTTTATTCGAAAGAACAAGAAACTAAAAGAAGATCAAGAGCGTACCTGGTCAGGCGAAAAGAATGGAGAAAGAACTTGAAAGTTAGAGAGAATTTTGAGATTTTTGAGAGAAAGAAGTTGAGAAATGAGCAAATGATCTGAAATCCTCTCTCCTCCCTCACATGTATAGGCATGCCTAGGGAGATGCGCAACACAAACCCCCCCGCGTCGCCTTAATGGGCTTTTCGAAGCGGCCCAATTGGACCTACTCAGTCCAGTTCTTCAAAAGTCCAAGAAGTCCAAGCGTCGTCACTCGGAATCCAAAGGAAGGTGAAGCGCCAAAGTTCCAAAAAACGCTAGTCAGCTCAACCCTTAAGCAAGGTCCCAAGATCCCAAGTATCCAAGGCCGCCATGTGGCATTCGGAGTCAGACATACTCGCTCGGGTATAACAAAAGCAACTCCATCTTGCGAGAAGAAGATCAACGGGTACCCATTCGGACAGCTTAGGGCTCATTAGCCCTTCATCCGAGTGGTACCCCACTCACTCGGCTAATTGGAGCTCCTCCCCATTACCGGGTCGTTTCAATACTTGGTCCAGTATGGCTAAGTATCAGCTAGCACCCACTCGGACAGCTTGGGGCTCATTAGCCCCTTATCCGAGTATCTCCATACTCACTCGACCAATAGGAGCTCCCCTCCTTTGCCGAGTCGCTTCTATACTTGATCAAGTATGGCAACGTATCAGCTAGCACCCACTCGGACAAACTTGGGGCTCATTAGCCCCTCATCCGAGTGGCTCCATACTCACTCGGTCAATAGGAGCTCCCCTCCTTTGCTGAATCGCTTCTATACTTGGTCAAGTATGGCCAAGTATCAGCTAGCACCCACTCGGAAAACTTGGGGCTCATTACCCCTCATCCGAGTGGCTCCATACTCACTCGGCCAATGGGAGCTCCCCTCATTTGCGAAGTCGCTTCTATACTTGGTTGAGTATGGCCAAGTGTCAGTTAACACCCACTCGGACAAACTTGGGGCTCATTAGCCCCTCATCCGAGTGGCTCCATACTCGCTCGTCCACTAGGAGCTTCCCTCATTTTCCGAGTCGCTTCTATACTTGGTCAAGTATGGCCAAATATCAGCTTGCACCTACTCGGACAAACTTGGGGCTCATTAGCCCCTCATCCGAGTGGCTACCATGCAAGGAACGACCTGGTCGACACTAATCCTCCCATTGAGGAATGAACTATCCGGTGTAATTCCTTTCAATCAGGAGTTACTCGGTCGGAATCAATCCCTCCAAAATGGAACGACCTGTTCGGTATTTTTCCCTCCCATAAAGGGTGACCCGGTCGGTACCCATCTCTCCAACAAGAAAGTGACCCGGTCGGCCCCTTTACCTTCAACAGGAATTGACCCGGTCGATATCTTTTCCTTCAAACAGGAATTGACCTGATTGGCATTGTTTTCCTCAACATGATTTGACCGGGTCGGCAATTTTCTCTTCAAAAGAAAACGACCTGGTCGGCATTTTTTTTCCCTCAACAGAGAGGGACCCGATCGGCACTCTTCCTTCAAGCAGGAGGTAAGCCGGTCGGCACAATTTCCTTCAACAGGAGATGACCTGGTCAGCACTTGTCCCTTCAAAAGAGAACGACCTGGTCGACACTTTTTCCCTCAACAAAGAGGGACCCGATCGGCACTCTTCCTTCAAGCAGGAGGTAAGTCGGTCGGCACAATTTCCTTCAACAGGAGATGACCTGGTCGGCATTGTTCCCTTCAACCAGAGATGACCTGGTCGGCACTTTTTCCCTTCAATAGGAAGGAGCCCGGTCGGCACAGTTCCTTCCAGCAGGAGGTGTGCCGGTCGGCACAAATCCTTTCAACCTGGACTGACTCGGTCGACGCCACAACTTACTCGGTCCATCTACCTTGATAACCAGTGAGTCAGTCGGAGTTAATGCAGTCACTATTCCGCCATGGAAGGGCATCACTCAGTCAGACCCCCATGATCCCCCATCCCTGGCGTGGGGCTAATTGTTTGGGCTTAATTGATCAGCAGTCCAACAAGGGCATAAAAGCTCCCTAAGGCCTTGGACAGGTGGCAGCAGTGGGTCCCACCTGAGAGTTGACCTAATCTAAGGAGTTTGGGGATCCTCTAAAGAGCTAAAATAATCATTGCCTGAAAAGACAACATAGCCATTGATCCCAAGGAGGCCCATCCAATCAATGTTTTCTGTCTGGGAATCCCAACACTATAAATACTAACAGTTTCATCAATGAATAGGTATTCAATTGTCACCTAACTAACTAGAGCATCTCTCTCTAGACTTTCTCTCTCTACCTTAATCACATCTGACTTGAGCGTCGGAGGGGCGATCCCGGAAACACCCCCGGGGTAGTCTAACCTTGTTTTGCAGGACTAAGACGTACGGACATCGAAACTCAGGCGAACGCTCTTGGGGCCCACATCACACCTCACAACCTATTATAATCCTTAATTTCTTAGCAGAAACAGAAGAAAAGGACAAAAATTGAAGGAATTAATTTTGCGTCCACCTATTAGCTATCCAAATTATTTCAATGTTGTAAAGAATTGAAAACAAATGCAAACTCACTCATCACTCCTCTTCCTTTCTTTCACCAGTAAAAGTGAAACATATAAAGTGATTAAGTGAGTGGCCTTGTTGATTTGAAATAAAAAAAAAAACAGGACTTCAATGTGAAGACATGCATTACCTCTTTTAGTATTGTGTCCATGGATTTGAAATAAGGTTGCTTCATAATGAGTGATCGGCTTGTAATGGCTTTCTAACTTTTTGTTCTGTAACATGTGTTTCATTTTCATGCCACAATTATCTATAGGATCAAATATATATAGATCAAGATTAGTGTACTTATATCTTTAGAGTCACTTTGAGGGTGTATTCCATTAACTTATATTACTTTGTCGAACTTATCTTAATGCATTCGAGGGAAGTATAAATTTGTCGAAAATCATATTTTATACTAAATTGAAACTTATCTGAAATTATATAAACTTTTTTAACATATACTTCTATATGAAAAATAAGTCATTATAAATCAAAAAGAATTCTACCTAAATATTTTGAGCCTTTTATTTCTAAAAAATTAAGAGGAAAAATAATAAAGTGGAATTACAAACTCGAAAACACGGATTAAAACTGTGAGAAGACACTTTTGTGATACCTAACTGTTACCACAACTGCGACTTTTTTCCCTAAGTGTTAATAGAATTAGTTTTATTGTTCTATGTATAATTATGTGATCTCAAGAAATGATAAGAAACCAGGCTATTGTAGTAAGAGTAGTGGTCCTAAATTAACAAACCAGAAGTTTGATGAACTTTGACAATATAATGGACATCATTTAATCATAATGATGTAAATTATGATTAATTGGTAGGGTGGTGGATGGTGCAATGATCTGGAATCATGCTTGGACAGGGCTATCACACGCCGTGGATCTACAAACATCATGACTAAAGTGGAAATCTTTAAGGGGATTCTAAGAAACAATGAAACCCTGAACCCAGGTTCACATTCCTCTTATCTTATCTATGCTTCGTTTCTAAGACATACTAAACTTCTTTTATACATTTTCAGTTAATAATCCTTCCACGGGACCACCACCTTCAATTATATGCTTATTAGTTGTTACATTCTACTCTAATTGTTAGGTCCATAACTTACTCATGATGATAGGTTTCTGCTTATGTCACTAGAGGAAAAAAGCCCAAGGGCTGCGGTCAAAAGGGGCCCAAGGGCTGCGTTTTTTGACCGCAGCCATTGGACTAGCAGCCCTTGGCATTTAGGAAGGGCTAACCGCAGCCCTTAACCGTTAAGGGCTGCGGTCAAGGCAAAAACCGCAGCCCTTGGTGGGTTAAGGGTGCGGCTAAGGGCCAAAACCGCAGCCCTTGGTGAGTTAAGGGCTGCGGTTTTGTCCCTTAACCGCAGCCCTTAACCCACCAAGGGCGCGGTTTTTGCTAGAACCGCAGCCCTTGTGACCCAAAAAAATAAATTTTTTTTTTTTTTTTTTTGCATTTTTTTGTCCTAAATGTTCCCAAACAATTATATATATATATTAGTATCATAAATTATGTTTTTTTACACAAATATAGAGAAAACAATAACTGAATTACATTAGTTTGAGGCTGCCCTCAAGTGTTCGAATTGCAATATATGAGCAGGATCACAAACACAAACTAGCATTACAACAACTCCACCAAGACTAGCATCCGGATCCCTCGAAAGCAACTTCTCTGGAGATGATAGAACCTGGGCAAATAAAACCAAAATCGCTATAATTTGGAGGTGAACACAGGGGTGTAGCGGGGGCGCAGGGGTCTTTGGGGTCTTCTTGGGCGGTGGGGGGGGGTGTAGCGGGGGCAAGGGGCGGGCGCGGGGGGTCTTTGGGTCAGGGTGGGGTGTAGCAAGGGGGCAGCAGGGGGAGCGAGGGTGTCTTGGGTTGGGGAGTCTTCTTGGGCGGTGGGGGGGGGGTGTAGCGGGGGCGGGGTGCAGGGGCGGCCGGGGTCTTTGGGTAGGGTAGGGTAGCAAGGGGGGGTAGCAGGGGGGAGCGGGGTCTTTGGGGTGGGAGTCTTCTTGAGGCGTGGGTGGGGGGTGTAGCGGCGAAGCGGGGGCGGGCGGCGAGTCTGGGGTGGGGGCGTAGCAAGGGGGAAGCGGGGGCGGGGCTTAAAACGATGACTAAATGCTAGAACTTTGGCTTAAAACGAATAGCGTGAATGTTGTAGCATGAAACTTTTGATACACAAAAAGTAAACGAGAGAAAAAGAAAAGAAGAAAAAGAATAGACTAAAGGTCATGATGTCAATTTGACAATATCGGATAATAATTGTAATACTTTGGTATTCAACAAGTAAAGTGTAGCTAAAACAACAAATTCATTTCAATGTTACGTCTAATAGAACTTATAAACATTCAACCTATAAAGTAATAGGCAAAAGAAGAAAAAAAATCATGACGATTCTTGAAGAATGATGGAGAAATGTAATGTGTAAAAAATATATCAATATGCGACTAATCTTTTTTCTTGCAAGCTAATTATTTATAGTATATTTCAAACATACCCAACTTTTTTGCATTTTTAGTCCTAAATGATCCCCAAACAGTTATATATATATAAAAATATCATTTTCCATTACAAATTATGTTTTTTATACAAATATAAGAAAGTTACAAAAATATAGATGCTAAAATATTGGGGTTGGGGGCGCGAGGGGCCGGGAAGGGGTGTGCTGGGGGGCTGTGCGGGGAGGGGAGTGCAGCAGGGGGAGGGTGGCAGTGGGGGGAGGCCGGGCAGGGGGAGTGCAACAGGGGGCAGCATATAGCAATGGGGGGGGGGTGCGGGGGAGTGCGAGAGGGTGTGCGGGGGGAAGTGCAGCGGGGAGTGCGAGCGGGGGGAGGCGCGGGCGGGGAAGGGCGGGCGGGGGTTACTATATGCGTAAGAATCTAATATATCATGGTCATCGATCATTCTAGTGGCCCATTTGTTAGTTGTGAATTCGAACATGATACTAGCTAGAATCGATTGGTTCGGACAGATTACGACTAAGCATCATATAGAAGAGGATTCCATCGCCTACATACATGAGGGATGCATCTTCAAGTATGAAAATGATCGATAATTTAAGTCTAACGTTCGAGATTTCTTGAAAATAATAGCACGCATGCATGCTTATTATCATAAATTTACAACTATTTTATGCACTACTATATACCTTTACTCTTTTTGTCCATAATTAATTGTTATGCTGTTCTAATCTCCCATAACTGAGTTTTTTTACATGATTAAACAAAAAAAAAATGTTCTCTACTTACCCCAAATGTAGTTGAAAATGAATCAACAAACTTAGATGATTATAATAGTTTGTCAAATTACATTTGATGACACTAAATGCATAAGATTACATTATACCATCATGTTTTTGCATGAATCAAGAGACAAAAAACCATGAAAACATCCACTTAATTGCTTATTAGGCCAACAAATCACACAAATATCAAGCCGTAACCACTTCATTATCCATGGATCAAGCAATTGAAGTCCTAAAATAACCACTTAGATGCATAGTAGGCCAAGAAATCCCACAAAAATCATTAACTAACTAATATTCACCAACTTTATGCATGAAACAATCAATCAATGCCAAAAAGATTCAATAAAACCAACACCATGATCCCAAAGGGGCTACAATGCCCATACTAATTCCTCGAACAATCATCTTCAACTAAGGGGAAAAGGGGGATAAATAAGGTTCATCCTCGAACAATCAACTTCGGATAGGATGGTTCTAATTTCTAAAACATAATCTGAAAAAGAATTCTAAGATAAGTTAATAGAAGGGGGATAAATAGAAGGATGAGATGGTCTGAGATTGAGTACCTAATCAGTCTTATCCTGGCAATAACGTCAACAAATGCAGCATCTTTAAGCATCTGATGAAAAAATTCATAAAAGGGAAGAGAAAAATGAGAGGAACAATTAGGTATTTCATGGAACTAAAAAAGGAAGAATCAATTAACAAATTGACGAACACCTTTAACAAAACAAGATAAAATCAAGGTAGGGAACTAACCGAGAGGACCCAAAAAGGCCCTGGGCGGGATAAGCTTGAGCTTACGCACCATAGTGATAAGTCATATTGCTCAATATGCTCCAAGTGGATGGTGTGCAAAAGTGGTGCTAAGTGTTGAAGCAATCTCCAAAAGTGAGTGCAGGATATAGAAAACCACATGTTTGCTTGACTATGTGCCACTTACAAATCAATTCCCTGATAAGCAGGCCATCTAGTTGTAGTTAAATATGAAAAGGAATGTCGAATTTATAGATATTTCTAGACATTGGTATTTAGTTTAAGAAACTCATATGAAATATAGGTAAAAATCATCTAAATAGAAGATCATTTAATAAGCAAAAAAAGAGTCAAATAATAACCAATGCATGAAGAAACAAAGGCCTAAGCTAAAGAGTGAGTCTAGAAATAGATAAATTTGCATATTCAAGGCAGTTGAAGAGTTTATCGCCATTCCTTGAAAATTTAAGAGATAATCATCTGAACTACATACCTCAAAAACTGTAGTCACTCAAATTTTATCCATATATATTGTACTCAAACTTAGAAGAGATGACAAAATCACATGGATTCTTAATTTTACAGCATTTCTGACTGCATATGTGCAAGGAAAGCTCTATAATTTCATAAACATGTACCACTTGAAATTACAATCAAACCATGATAGACATTCGTGCAGATATGACTTATCAATTTAGCTTAAGCAAGCGGTCAATGAATCCTAATTATAGTAAACTCAGTAAGTATTAAGACGCTTAGGACCCTGATGGTGCATTTTATAGCATGATATGAGATTCGAGCCTGGGATTTCTATTACATCATCTCTGGTATATAAATGGGGCCAAAGGGAACACAAAAAAAGTTAGGCTGTTCTATCCTGTTCTCTCACTGAATATTTGAATGCTTATTGAAGACAATTTCCATGAACAATCAAAGAAAAGACATATATAGTATCAGAGCCAAAATCGAGTCTTCCAATATTAGTTTGCTCAATTTCAAAACATACTTACAAAATGAGGAGTGATCTAAACTCTCCTCATTTTTTTATTTAGCCTTTGCATTGCATAGAACAAAGAAGCAAATCCCGCACTATAAGCACCGAGTAGTTGTTCGATGATAGGGGCCACAAACGGCTATGATCTTTGCCGAGTCTTCACATTTAGTATACACAAATGAATTTCGGGATATAATTTCAACCGGGGACAACTTAAATATTGAGCTTTAAACACGGTATAACTTTAAGCATCTCATTTTAATTATAAAAAAGGTGTGCAAATGAAAAGAACAAAGTGTTCACGATGCTAGAATAAATCCTCAAGCGTGAAGAATCCTCAAGCCACTAATAATGCAACATTCATGAAAAATGCTAAACATCATTGCAATCAAATTAAAACTGAGATTTAAATTTCAGCTAAATAACTAAACAAATAACAACCAACAACAACAAACAACAACAACAACCAACAACAACAACAACCAACAACAACCACCAACAAATAACAAAAAACATCTCACAGAACAGGACGGAAAGTACTTATGGTGCTTCAGGAACACCGGCGTACGACGGTACACGAGCAAGGACGGAAACGCCGGCGAACACCGGTAGCCTTCCCGAACACCAAATCTAGGCTTGTCTCCTTCAAATCGTGATCCACCACTTGTGATTTACGAGACAAAATAACCAAGTCGAAATATAAACAAAGAAACTTAAACATCGGATATGTAAAGGGTAATATATGTCTTAAGAATTATTTGTTCCCAAGGCATTGGCATGTTCTCAAGAAGCTTGTAGACAGCATGTGGGACAAACTTCAAGGCCCCAAGATATACACGTTTATCATGACGATATTTCTTAGAAGACATGTCACCATGATCTCTGAAACACGAGAACAAATATTAGCAAGTGATATTTAAAAAAAAGGTAGAAAATACATCCGAAACCAAAAAAAAAACTACACAAATAACCCCATTATTTACATATTACGGTCATTCAATCATAAAGCAAACACCATACCGATTCCTAGCTTGTTAAGCATGTGTGCTTGAACAGATAACAACATCTATATTTAAGTATTAACACCATAAAATCATCATAATCGAACTCCGAATTGACAACAAAAAATCATCACAAAGCAAGTCGAGTAAGCATAATCTCCAACACACACCCCCCGTCCCCCTTGAGAGCGCAAATGAACCAAAATGTTCCTAAGCAAGCTAGAAAAAAGTCGGACAAAATTAGTCCGTCTCAACATATGCTTTGTGAACAACTAAATATGGATTTGGCACAAGAAATTACAATCAATTTACTCGCGCCATTGGAATAGTTGAATAGTTATCATTCTAGCATTTTATCATTATGCTATATATCATTGCAGCATTTTAAACATAACCTCCTAAATGCAATCATTGATTCCTTGCCATTAAATACTCAAAAAAACCGTCACACTAGAGCATATTCAAATATTACTTATAACTAGCGAACAACTTCGAATTCTTTGAGTATAAATGATCAAAACTGGAAAATAATATCAGAATTCAACTAAAACTCAACTCAGTTCAACATTTAAATGAACATATATCATATATGAACACTTCAATACTCAGCTAAACTCAACACAATTGCACCTCTTAAACTATTCCAAGGAGTACTCAAACGGTCAAAGCTATAGCCAAGCTCGAAATCTTATTCATTCCATAAGAGACTAATCAAAGTTCCAAACACTCTTAAACTATTCAAAGGAGTAGTTAAATTCATATATACAGCATAAACAAAACTCGAAAACAATGATTTCAGGCAACAAAAAACATGAGAAGTTTAATCACCAAAAAATCTGCCATAACACAATTTCAAGTAGAAATCAAGCCCTAGAATCATCAATCACCAAAATCAGGAAAAATTAAGCACAAAAAATATCAGCAGTTCGTTAATCGACACAAAAAATAGACATAAATCAAACTCAATTAGACAAAATCGAATTCAATAAATAAAATCGGTAAAAAATAAAGCCAAAATTAAACACAGAATTGTATAATCATAAATCATGGTTAATTAATATAAAAAAGAAAAAGAGGAAATGAAGGACAAACTCGAGCAAGGAAGGGAGTAGAAGGCAACGAGTCAACGACGAAAAAGACGGTGGAGAAGAGCAGAGGCAAGAGGAGAAGGGAGACGTTAAAGAGATCTCACACGCTCTTGAACCACCAAGCAGCAAGACCGGCGCACCACCAAGCAGAGGCTGAGGCAGTAGCAGCAAGACCTGCGCACCACCAGGAGAACAGGAGAGAGAAAAATTAACATCATTTACAAATCAACAAAGACTGAGCATAACAAATTGATTCATAAAACTCAAAGAAAACCCAAATTAAAAAAAAACGAGGAGAGAGAAAACATGAGTATTGATTTTACGAGATGACTGCAGAGGATGACTTTAGCCCCATAACCAGACAAGTATTTAATGGTGGGAATAGCAGCACGAATTCTTGTATCATCAGTGATGTTACAATTATCATCTAATGGAACATTTAAATCAACCTTAACAAATACTCTTTTCCCCTTCAAATCTGATTCTTGTAGTGTTGATACACTCCTTTTTGTCGCCATTTTTAATCAAATCTAATAAAAAAAAAACAAATGAGTGAATTCAAATATTAAAAAAAGTTACAGAGATCTTGAAATTGAGGAGAGAGAAAATGAGGTTAGATCTTCAAAAAACTTACAAAGAGAGTATGAACTATGAAGTAGTAATCAAAATGGATGGTGAAGCTAGATAGTGGAGAAGGTTCGAGAAAGTTTTTTTATAAAGGATGGTTTTCACATATGCTTTGTGAACGACCACGAAGAGAGAAAAATTCTTGAACACCCACGAAGAGAGAAAATGAAGAAGTGTCCTCGCCGGTAAACCACCAACGGCTGCGAACCCTCGCCGACGAAATAGGGTTCAGCGGAGGGCGTAATGCGGGTGAGATGATGGGTTAATGGGTATTAGGAGGGGAGACAGAAATATGGTTCAGCGGGAGGGAGTAACGCGGGTGCGGGAATATGGGATGGAAGGGGGAGTTTATTTCATTTTTGGCCGATTCAAGGCTGCGGTTAGCCCAAAACCGCCCTCTTTTATCACTAAGGGCCGCGGTTTTGGGATAACCGCATCCCTTAATTTAAGGCTGCGGTTTTTGAATTAACCGCACCCTTTTTTTCGCGGCGGCGGTTTTAGGGCTAACCATGATCCTTCACATTGCAGCTGCGGTTTTCAATAAACCGCGGCCTCGCACCGCAGCCCTTGCCTTTTTTTCCACTAGTGTGTTCATACTCCATCCATTCCTTTCTAACTTACACATTTCCTTTAAAAACTTGTTCATGATAAAATAAAATGACACGTCTCTTAGACATGAATCTTAATTGTTTGCTTTACAATAATTTTAGATGCAATCACTTTTATTGTGTTTGGATCGGGGAATTTGGAGGAAAAGGAAGAAAATTGTAAGGATTAATTTCGCGTCCTCGTGTTAGTTATCCAAATTATTCCAATGTGTAAAGTTTTGAAAACAAAATGCAAGCTAACTCATCACTCATCTTCCTTTCTTTCACCAGTAAAACTGAAACATATAAAGTTAGTGGCCATGTTGATGCATACTTTGCTAGACAGGACAGACTGGAAATTTGTCCATTTTTAACCAACGTGTGCAAAAGATTCCATTTTTACATGTGACTAAAACTAAAACTTTGATTGGCTCTAGCAGTTCTTTTCATCGACCCTGGCATCTAGATAGCATGGACGCTAAATACTTCATGGCTATGGAATTGACTATGATTGATAGCACTTTGTCTTTGATTTGTGGGCTCTCCTAAATCTTACTATGATAATACTACTATGATATAGTGGTCCTTGGTCATCTTAGCTAGGACAGAAATTCACTGTACCAGTTGAAAGTGTCATATGTTGGTGAATTGGTCCATGTAACATGTTCATCACGTTGTATGATTTGTCTCTTAGTAAATTCTAACTTTTTTCTTCTCACACGCAAGTAACTTTTACCCATTATATGAACTCTTAGTCCACAGACTCTGTTAGGTTTATCACTACAGTCATCATATACGACTATTTTTCATAATAGTCCTATGTTAAACCAACATTTTCTTCCTCTTTGGGATCTAGCTTACTTTGGCATTTTTCTTTTCAAGGGTGTCATGGGTATTTCTCTAGTCAGATAATGCACTCTAGCTTGACAACTCAATTAAATGTCCCTTAGCCTAATTATCTAGTTGATGAATTTGTATGGCTATTGAAGATTCTATCGAAGATGTGCCCAGCCAACGACACTTTTAATATCCTTGTATTTTTTTTGTCTTGTATGTCATGTCTTACGTTTGCAAATCGCAAGTGTTCAGAGAATCTTCAAAGAGACCCTTTTGGCTTGAAAATAATCTCAAAATCATCTTTGCAATGTTGACATTAAAAATCTAATCTCAAACCTCTTTATCTTTCGCCATCTTGCAAATCTGACCGTTGTATTAAGAATCGAAAATTCTAGTTTACATATGCTCAAATGGAATTTGTTTCTTGTATAATACATAGTTTCACATTGCATTTTTCATATATGCGTTGTTAGACCATTTGTAACTATAGAGGAACTAGAACCATTTGTTAACAAGTAGCCTTGCCAAATTATGCAATGTTTTGTTTTCTTCAATGTCTTAGTTTGATTCTATAAATATATATGCTTCATCTTTATTTCATTAATAACAGACTTTTACAATTGGAACCGCGTTAAGCTAAGATACTGTGATGGAGCTTCCTTTGCTGGAAATTCCAAGTTTGACAATGGGGTAAATATATTTTTCTTAAAATAAACTTCATGGCAGTCTCACTGATATATACTACAAAAACAAGTTGTTCAACCCTTTCTCTTTATCTTTCGCCAAACTTCTTTATCTTTCGCCATCTTGCAAATCTGACCGTTGTATTAAGAATCGAAAATTCTAGTTGTATAATACATACTTTCACATTGCATTTTTCATATATGCGTTGTTAGACCATTTGTAACTATAGAGGAACTAGAACCATTTGTTAACAAGTAGCCTTGCCAAATTATGCAATGTTTTGTTTTCTTCAATGTCTTAGTTTGATTCTATAAATATATATGCTCAGTCCGTTTTTTGTACAACATGCCACACGGAACCTAAACCGTGTGGCCACACATTTCCGTGTAGCTCTTCCTTCCCCAAACCAATTCCTCTTATTCTCTATCTCCAACCGCCCAATTTCCACTTCTTTTATCTCCTCGCCACTCTCTCTTCTCCAATGGCGTCGTCAAACGCGTCAAGCCACAACCGCCGCCGTTCCCCGCCGGCCACGCGTCACTCCGTATGCTTTGCCACGCGTCACTCATGGACAGCTTCATCGGAAAATCTGGTTCTTCTATATATAATGAAACCTGCAACTCAACACCGGGTCGAAATTCCGAGTTGAAGACTCGCTACAACTCGGTTCCCATGACCGAGTCACATTCATTGTCTGCAGTGCGGTTTGGTTTTTTGAAAGAGTGATGGAGATTATTGGGGAGGTAACAATGGTATTTTGTACACTTTTGGTGGAGGAGAGTCAAATTTTTGATTTTTTTTCATTTTTGAATTCTTGATTGATTGAGTTCAATTTATACCTCAATTTCAATTTTGACAGAGAATTTCTGTATTTTCTAGTTTGTGTATTTTGATTAATTGGGTTGGTTTTATTATTTGGACAGAGAGAGAAGCATGATTGATCAGTTTTGGATTTGCTAGAGAGAGATAGAAGACTACATAATTATGAATCGTGAATTTCATGTGTGTTTACTGTTTGTGTTTGTGTGTAGTGAAAAGCTAGATTTGTTTCTACATCAACAATTTCCTGATTTTATTGAGTTTTATTGATTTTATACCTCTTGATTGGCTCGTCTTTAGCATTTGTTTGTATTATTCAATGAATGTGTTGGAGTTGGCCGGAAACGCAGCAAGAGACAACAAGAAAACAAGAATTAACACTAACATAAGTGTAAAGTAACCCTATAATAAATGTAAAAGTAAGTGTAAAGTAACCTTATGATAAATGTAAAAGTAACCCTTACATATAATATAAAGTAATTCCAAACATATAACAAAGTAACCCCTGCATAAGTATTAAGTAACTACATTATAAATATAAAAGTAACCCCTTGCACAACATATAATCCTTTATAATATACAAAAAGTAACCCCTAGTTACAGTAAAAGTAAATCATAGTTTTGGAAAAAGTAACCTCTGGTTTCTGTAAAAGTAACCCTTATAATATACAAAAAGTAACCCCTAGTTACAGTAAAAGTAACCCCCTTATAATTACAAAAAGTAACACATACTTATACTTTCACTAAAAGTAACTGTAATACTCCGTATTTTTAGGAGTTATTCTTTTATAAATAAGGAAATATAAAGAATAAAGAGGAAGTGTATTTATTATTTAATGGAAAAAAAATGTAGTTTGGGTAAACCTACAGTTATAATTTAACTATACAACCTTCTTTTACCTAATCATGTTATAGTTTGGGTTCGTTTTATTTTCCAAATAAAATAAGAAATCAGATTTTGAGTTGGAAACAAATTCTTTTAAACCTAGGTTTACCATGCTATAAATATATATATATATATATATATATATATATATATATATATATATATATATATATATATATATATATATATATATATATATATATATATATATATATAACTCTCCAAACTTTAAGTCAGCCGTTTTACCCAAGAGGTTTTTCTCTCTCCTCTCTTTTCTTCCCCAGAGCTTCTTTTCTTCTCCTATTTCTTTTCTTTTCTTTTCTTTCTTCTCTCTTCTGCGTTACTTGCTCTCCTCTTCACCGGCCGGAATTTCTGCCGGAAGTCTGGGCTCGGGTTCGCGTGGGACGAGTCGAGAAGTGTGCATGTTGTGTCGAGTGAGGCGAGGGTGTCGAAGCTGCTGTTGAGGCGAGGGTGCGACGCGAAATTCGAGTGGTGGTGCGAGCGAGGGTCGACGCGAGTGCTGCCAGAGGGGAGTCGGGGTCGCCGGCGCAAGTTAGCCGCAGGTCGTGGTGGTCACCGGCGGTTTGTCGGTAGTCATCCCTTCTATTTTCTTTAAATTATAAATCTGATTTTATTGTCATCCTTATTATCCTTGAGTAAATTTTGTGATTATAAGTAAAGTATAAAAATAATAAAAGAAATCAGATTTTGAATTATGTTTATAGTTCCTATGATAATTATATTTCTCAATTCTGTTTTTATTATACTTATGTATATTGGTTTAAGTTTGTGATTTTAAATAAAAGTATATTATGAACTAAAAGAAATCAGATTTATTATATACTACTAGTTCTTAATTTGGTTTATTCCTTCGATTCTGATTTTTTTAGTTCTTATGTATGCATCTAGTTAAGTTTTGTTGTTATAAACAAAGTAGTGTAAAAGTTAAACGAAATCAGATTTATAAGCACCTTATTAATTAGTTTCTAAATATGTTAGTTTTAATAGAATTCATGAAAAGAAAGTTTAAACAACAAGAACGTTTACTTTTAATATTCAAAACATTATATCTTACATAGTTGGATAAGCTGATTTTTTTATTTTAATAATACCAAGGACTTAGCACTGAAATATTTCTATTATTCGATTAGGTCCCAATTTCATAAGCAGAACGTTTTAAGTAATTAGTCAAGATTCTCCGTTACAAGGTACGTACGCGTACTAGTTCAGTTTGATATATTAGTATTATGTTTAGGTTATGATTGTTATATCGGAACCTAGAATCATGATAGGGAACTGTTGTTGATTATGGTTGATGAGATTGTTTGGTAACATGAAATCAATTGAAAATCTGTATGTATTTCCTTGTTGTATGACTTGTCAAATAGAATGAATTGCTATTGGAATGCGTAATTCTATTGTATCACAAGCATGAAATGAGATGTTGGATTGAAACGCTATGATTAATAATTGTAGCAAGGATTTATAAAAGGTTGCCTAAACTAAGGGATTTTATATAATGTTATAGAAATCATATGCTTAATGTTGTATGAATGAGTAACGCTAAACAGGATTGGTGGCAATAAACTTGTAGTCGGATTCCCTACAAATAATGAACAATGGGGGGAGTGTGAGACTTTTTCTACACTCCTACGCAGGCCTACTGTGACGACAGTAGTGTCCTTATAAATTTTGATAACTCAAGTAGGCGGAAGGTTCCGTACGATCTTGGGGGTATGCATACTAAGGTGATGGATGTGGAACGGAACGAAACTGTATTTACATTCCATCTAATAGACTAAGTTGTCTATTAAGGATTAAGTAGCCCGTATGATTCTAGAAAGATGACGGTGCCCGTTCGATGCCAATTAAACTATAAAAATGAATTGTAGTATTCTCGTAGTATCATGTCTAGGAATGATTATTATTATTCTGTTTATGTTTGATGTATTATTTAACTGATTATGTACGTACTCAGCGTAGCTGATTGTTTGTTATTTGTGATGTTTGTTGACCTGTGATGAACCATTGATATTTCAATGGGGAGCAGATTAGGTATGCTGGTGATGCTGCATGAGTTTGGCATACGGGGGATATTTTCTGGTTTATAAACTCTTAAGTGTTTTTGTTGAACTTATAGAATAATTAGTATTCATAGTTAATTGTTTGAATAAAAGGGGTCCTTGGTGATTCCCGAGTTGTAGTTTAAAGTAAACATTTTATTTCCGCTGCAATGTAGTTTTCTTAATAAGGAGTTGTTAACGTTTTGATTTTATCATGCCTTGCGTTTCACCGCGGCGGTAACACTCCCAAAGTCGATGCAACGTAGTTTAGACGTGTATGCATTTTGGGGGTGTTACAGTAACCCCTTAGCATTATAAAAAGTAATCCTTAGTTTCAGCAAAGTAACCCCTTAGCATTCTAAAAAGTAACCCCTAATTCAATAAAAGTAAGACCTTAGCATTGGAAAGCAACGCGTTTTACTTTTTATGAATAAATGAGATATCTTTAAATATATAATGGGGTTACTCTTTATGAACTAAGGGCTTACTTGTACCTTTATTATGGTTATTTTTTATAAACATTTCAAGCTACTATACAATAATTGGGGTTACTTTTGTAAACATATGAGGTTACTCGTACAAATAAATAAGGTTACTCATACATTTAATTATTGTTACTTTTATGAACTAATGAGGTTACTTTTTTTTTTACAACAGTTTACTTTTATAATATAATGGCTCATTTGAAAAAATATATGAGGGTTACTTGTAGTAATAAATGAGTTACTCGTATGATAAAATAAGGTCACAAATAATAATCGTTACTTATTATGAAGTAATGTGTTCACCGTATGATAAAATAAGGTTACAAATAATAAGGGTTACACGTACGTTCAAATAGGTTTACTTTTTATGAACTAAGGGGTTACTTGTACCTTTTATTAGGGTTACTCTTTATAAACATTTCAAGCTAATTATATAATAATTGGGGTTACTTTTGTGAACATATGAGGTTACTCGAACAAATAAATGAGGTTACTCATACATATAATTAATTAGGGTTACTTTTACGAACTAATGCGGTTACTTTTATAATATAATGGGTTATTTGAAAAAATATATGAGGGCTACTTGTAGTAATAAATGGGTTACTCGTATGATAAAATTAATAAGGTTACAAAATAATAATCGTTACTTATTATGAAGTAATGAGTTCCTCGTATGATAAAATAAGGTTACAAATAATAAAGGTTACACGTACGTTCAAATAGGGTTACTTTTTATGAACTAACGGGTTACTTGTACCTTTTAATTAGGGTTACTTTGTATAAACATTTCAAGTAAATTATATAATAATTGGGTTGCTTTTTGTGAACATATGAGGTTACTCGAATAAATAAATGAGGTTACTCGTACATATAATTAGGGTTACTTTTATGAACTAATGAGGTTACTTTTATAATATAATGGGTTATTCGAAATAATATATGAGGGTTACTTGTAGTAACAGATGAGATACTTGTAGTAAAAAATGGGTTACTCGTATGTTAAAATAAGGTTATAAATAATAAGGATTACTTCTTGTTATGAAGTATGGGTTAGTCACTTTAAAAAAAAGTAATGGGGTTACTCCTATGATAAAATAAGGTTACAAATAATAAGGGTTACACGTATGTTACGTTCAAATATGGTTACTTTTTATGAACTAAGGGGTTATTCGTACCTTTTATTAGAGTTAATTTTTATAAACATTTCAACCTAATTATATAATAATTGGGGCTACTTTTTATGAACATATGAGGTTACCCGAACAAATAGACGAGGTTACCCATACATTTAATTAGAATTACTTTTTTATGAATAAATGGATAAATACTCATAAAAAAAACACTTCTTAAAGTTATTAAATCATGAAAATTAATTGATTAATTCAAAGAAAGCTATGATTAGTGCCTTTTGCTCTTGCTCGCCTTCCACTCCTTGTTCAAAAAGTAAAGAAATTTGATGAAGATGAGCTTCGTACATCAATCGAAAAGGGTCATTTCTCGACTTCTTCCCCCAAACAGCCAAAATTCGATCAACTCAACACACTAAAGATGAAATCTATTTTTTAAATTCAAGTTGTGGCCATTGAACAAATGAAAGACGAAAATTGACGAGAACTGCAATCGGTGATTGAATGACTCGAGATTAGATCGTCAGGTTTCATCACCTTTTTTCAATCATAAATGGTATACATTTGAGCATTTCTGAAACAATTCGTACAACGAAGAAACAAAAATGAAAATTGCAAAGAAAAGAAAGCAAAATCGAAATACCAACAATAAATTGAAAATTCTATATTACTATTTTACATTTAACATTATGTTATGTTCTATTATATGAGAAAGTAACCCCTGACAAAAGAAATACCAATAATAAATTGAATAATAACTAAGCGGTCCTTACCAAAAAGTAACAACACATGATTAAACAGAAGACTGAATAAACATAACAAAATTTACAAAAAAAACAAAAGTAACCCCAAAAACTATTAAAAAACTTATAGTTTGTGCATTAGGAAAATAATATTTTCAAACTATGTAAAATATATGTCAAAATTTAACCAAACGATTAAAGTCCCTATGCACAAACATATTTATGTTTTTTATTTCACAATAAAAAAATTTCTATCAACATTGATTTCCTAACACTGATAAATTCTCATGTGATAGTTCGTCTTCTTTTTCTTTCTTTTTTCTTGTTTCTTCTTCTCTTCCTCTTCTCCTTCATGTTGTACAATTGATGCTACTATATTGTCTCTATCTCTATTTTCAACAGGAATAAGAACAAGGCTTCGACCAATGATGCACAAATCTCACCATGATATACTTTGCGCTCCCTAGCCTACAAACATAGAAAAATTCGTTTCAGGAGACAACTAATTATCTACGACAATTATTAAGGAAAGAAAGAAAAAGAGAAACTAACCTTATGGAGCTTGCCTGTGTACAAACAACAATGGAATAACATAAACACACCATAATCCAAGTTAGCAGTTCTAGATTTCCAATCAAAATGAATTTCTCTAACAAGTAAGCTATGGATCCATTCACTAGTTGCATGACCGTTCGTGTTCATGAAAGTAGACATATATTGTCTCATTTAAAGTAGACAAAAAATAAAAACAAAAAGAAATAAAATAATTAATAACACAAAGTAACCCCTTAATAAGATGAAAAGTAACCCCTCTGAAAATAGTATTGTAACCCCTCAAATAAAATGCAAACAAGGGCCCGTATACCTTGAAACTAATTAATCCTTGTAAATCCAATAAAGTATATACTGAAGAAAACAAACAAAAAACTAAGAATAAAGTAACTCACCAAATAGAGAAAGAGTCTAAAAGACTTGACAAGAGGCTAACAACACAAAAGAATCATAACAAAAACTTCATTCAAACAAAAGTAACCCCAGTGGATATTACAGAGGGTTAACTAACCCTGTTATCACTAAAAATAATACTTATTATCAATATAAAAAGCCTTGAGTTGATATAACCAATAAGGCAATAACCACTTAGCATTAGATAAAGTAACCACTAGTAAAAGTAAAAGTAAAAGTAACCAAGCCACAACTTATAAATAAAGAAAAGAACAAAAAATTATCAACATAAGCTTACATGTCTATGAATATAAACTAAGAGCAATTATGAATAGTCAAAAGAAAGAAACTACAGCAACCAACAACAATGAAGTATGGAAATCAAACCTACGGTTAATTACAAATCAAAACAAAGGTTAAAAAAAACACAAACCCACAAATTTCTCAGGCAAAAGCAAACAAAACTTTGGAATCAAAACAAGGATTAATTATTCATGAAAGTAGCAGCTGAAATTAACTCCAAAAAAAAAACAATCGCAATTGAAATAAAGCAAAGAAATTGCATTAAAACCAAACATTTCGATTTTCGACAGCTATTTGCACATATCTGATATAAATTAGGCAAAGCTCCGTTAATATATGTCACTTCTACTCGTATTATGTAGGCTTTGCTTTTTGGTTGCTCAGCAGGGAGTTTAGCAGCCTTCTTACATTGTGACAACTTTGCCAGCTTCCTACCAAACAATGCTACTGTCAAGAGTTTGAGTGATGCTGAATTTTTCTTAGACGTGTGAGACCTCTTCTACTTGTTAGTTGTGGTAGGACCATATAGATGCATATATAGTAGAATTTCATGAAACAATTTCCTAACATCTATCATAGGATCATAAACATAATCAAACACATGAATCAATCAATAGGAATTAGATGTACAACCTTTGTAGCGTGATTTCCCTGTTGTATGCAAGTTTCGAAGATCTGAGAGCCCCCAAGTGTTGCTGCTCTAATCAATCCACGAGCATCAGTTGAACACCAACGTCTGCTAGAACGGAAGAGAAGAATTATCTTGCTTTTAGGTGGTATAGGCATCGGTCTTAGGGGAATATTTTAGGATTTCACTTGCTCTCTCCAGGCCCGGTGAATAGGGTGTGCAAACAGCCTTATTGCACAGGGCCCCGAAAATGCAAGGGCCCAATTTTTGTAATTTTTTTGTAATTAATTTTGCTAACAATGTTTCTCTCTACTCCCCTAATCACGCTCATGAACTTCAATTCCAAGAACAGCAGATTCTCACGCGTGGATCTCTTTCTCTAATAGTCTAATTACTCTTTCCATTCCCATAAATAATGAAGCTTTCCATATTCAATTCTTCTTAAATGTCTAATTTTCTTGTTTTATCAAAATTTCCATTAAAATCTCTCACCTTCCTCTCTCTCCATCAACGAGTATGAAGGAAAAAAAAAAGGGTCAATCCTTGATTACTGTCAATGGAAGATATAATTTCAAGTTCTCATCCATTAAATCACTATCCAATGGCCAAATTTTCACCCCTGTATATTTCCACCCAATTCCAATATTTTCTTCAAAGACCAACAATATCATTATTCGAATCTGATTTTGAGTGGAAATAGTTCAGATTGTGTATGTTTTATAATTCACTTTCATAATTTGAGGCCATATCAATATCATTCACCGCCTTCCCAGTCGGCGAGAAAAAAATTTGGAACCACCAAAACAGAGTCAACTCATGTAAATTGTTCTTGCAGGCTTTAATGACATCAGAGAAGGTGGATTTGGTGAAGTCTACAATATCCTGATTTATATACATGTTCATAAAGCAATGATTTGTCGGCTAGCAAATGGAGAAGATGTGCGGTGGACGGTGGTTGTGATTTGTGAGGAGGCTCTCAAGTTCTCTAGATTAGGCAGAGAGGTACTAAACTCTACATAAAACTTGAGTATTTATCAATTAACTTTAATTTGAGCTTGAGAGGTATAATTTTTATGTGGAGCTCAACCCCTCAAATATGTGCGGTGGTTGTGCTCTAGTATTGTTATCAATTATTTTAAGTTGTAGATTATACTTCATATTTACTTATCAATTACTCAGCCTCTATTGTAGAATCCACGATGGTACTGGTTCGATCCCTAATCATCAATCTTTGTCATTCCATACAGAATCGGGCCCCACATTTTCTCTTTCTCTCTCTATGTCTATGCCCCTGTTCTTTTAAACTTATTTTGGCTGAACTGAACTGAAATTAACTGAACTAAATTGAAATTAATTGAAGTGAACTGAAATCTACTGAATTGAACTGAAATTTACTGAACTGAACTGAAATTAATACTAATATTAATAATAATAATAATAATAAATAAATAATAATAATAAATAAGATATAATAAATAGTAATAATAATAAATAAATAAAAAATAAAAAATGATAATAATAAAAATAATACTCCCTCCGTCCTAGAATAGTCTGAACACTTTCCTTTTATGTTTGTCCCAAATTAGTTTGAACATTTTTATTTTTGGCATGGTCCTACTATTAATATATTATTTCTTTTACACATCTTTGACCCACACTCTACCTTTTATCAATAAAAAGTTACCCAACTTTCTATCTCCTCTAATAAAAAATATCCCACCAACTACTATCACATCTACTTTTTAAATAAAATAACATTTGATAACCACACTACAACTTATCACCTTAAATTACGTGTCCCAAAAAGTATTCAAATCTTTATAGGACAGAGGGAGTAATAATAAATAATAATAATAATAATAAATAATAATAATAATAATAATAATAATAATAATAGTAACGAAACTGAACTGAATTAACTAAATTAAACTGAACTTAACTAAACTGAAATTAACTGAAAATAAGTTCAAAAGAACAAAGCCTATATAAACAGCACACCACCATTCTCTCTTTCACTGTTCAACTGTTCATCTTCCTTTCTCCCCCTCTTCCCGCCCTTTTATTCTTCTTCCTGCGTATCTTATTAATAAAAGAAATTCCCATCTACATAATTAAAATAGAAATTACTGTTAAGTTTAAAAAGAATGATGGTGTTGTTGAAGTTAAGTGTAGCTGTAATGCTGCTGCTAACATGCGCAACGTGGCGTACTAATGTAAAGTCGCCAGAGCATCGGCTTTTGGTGGGCATGACAATGGTGAAAAATACTACTGCAAGAGCTCTTGGAGCTTGTAAGTAAAAATAATACTAAAATTACATTACTACCTTTTTCTCTTAATAATGTACTGTATATTTTTCAATATTACTCAAGTATTATCATTATAATATTAAGGAGTACTAAATTATTTTTGTTTTGAGTACTGAATTTTAATTGAATTGATGGAATTATTTTTTTGATTAAAGATTGCTTGGATGGGAGTTTACCTGGATATCATTTCAACAGAGGATTCGGTTCTGGAGCACGCAACTGGGTTTTGCAATTTGAGGTAATTCTTATTTTACGATTTTCCATTTTATTATTTTGCGTGCTATGGATTTTAATTCTACATTTCGAATTCACATATATTTGTTGAAGATTGAAATTCGAAAAGTGATTACTATTTTACTTGAAAACAAAATGTACGTTTTGAATTTTCTTTTAAAGGGTCCGTCGGATATTACAATTTACAAGTTACAAGCACATTTTAGTTCTTGAAAGGATTTCGAAGTAAATTTTTTAAATATACTAGGATATAGAAGTATATTAATAATTTCAGTTTTCTTTTCAATCACTAACTGTCACCAAGTTTTGGTAAAATTTTTACATGAAACCATATCGGAGCTTTTTTTTCACAATTGGTGAAAGGAACAAGTAGTGATGGACATGGACCCAAAACCCGACCCAGATCATGTTGGACCCGACCCATTTTTAAGGGTACGGGTCTAAAAATTTAAGACCCATTGGATCTGGGTATGGGTGTTCAAATCCGGGTCCAGGTCTTGTGAATTCAAACCCAGACCCGACCCACACTCGGTGACCCATTTTCATTTTTACATATTAAATATATGTATTATAATACAATATATATAAAGTTTAATAAAACTTTTTACCAAGAATGAGGTCAACTTGTTGTGGATGTTTTGATTTTAAATGTTTGTACAAGAATTAAACTATTATTCTGTTCTTTTATCACTTTAATAACTAAAAAAACTGGTGTAAAAAATTCGCAAGTTAAAAAAACAATCGACGAAACTCCTAATAAGTTTGAGATCCATTTTGGACCCAGGAGCCGCCGGACCCATTGAATCTGGGTAAGGGTCCGGATTTTCCACACCCTGTGGGTTTGGGGCGGATCTGGATCTAAATCCAAATTTGCGGGTCTAAGTCTAGTTAGACCCGCCCCTGACTCGACCCATGCCCATCCCTAGAAACAAGGGCTAATTGTTACACCTAGCGAAAATTAATTTCACAATCATATATCACTCCAAAAAAAAAATTACAATCAAATATAGTTTTTTTTTCTTGACATAAGTGGACAAGCAATACAATCAAATATAGTTAAAGAGACAATTTACCAATTATGTGCTTCTAGATGTTCAATAAGTTAAAAAAAATTACAAATTACCAATTTATATTTTCAACCTTCATAAACTCATTTTCGAGTAATGATAAAACGATATCAGATATGGGGAATTTTTTCCCATATCAGCAATATAATATTATAAAAGTAATATTGTAAAAAGCTGAAAGTACATAATTAATGTATCATATATATTCAGAAAAATATATTTTATTTAACTTTTGAGTTTGAGAAAGAGAATAGAAGGGGAATAGAAGGGAATGGAGAAAAAGTGACTTCCTCTCTCTCTCCTCCACTACAAGTGACTGGACAACAAAAACCAGGAGAAGAGAAATTAGTAACATTGGGACAATAACTTGACACAAATTACGGGGAGAAATAAAAACAAAAATTAAGGGGGAAATTAAGTGTTGTTGAATTGTGGAAAAAAGGCCTCGACATTGTTGTTGTTTTGCTATGTATTGCGGAAATTTGGAGAAGACAACTGGGCTTTCATGGAGGTGGAAAGCTGCGGTGAGAAGAATAAAAAAAATCAGATAATTCAAAGATGAACAATGTTGTCACTGGATTTATTGACAAATGAAATGAAGTTGTTTAAATTCACGAACATAAACAATAAGATAAGAATATTACAAGCCGATAAGGACATCCGTGGATTTTTTTTTTCCCTTTGTTTGGGCCAGATTTTGTTACTCGGACCACTGTCTCCATGTTGTGGTTGCATTTTACTCAAATTGACCTACAAGATCTGGAACCCGTTCCAGAAGAACCCACTCTTTCAGCAGACATTGCCCTTTGGAGGTTTAATTAGGAGTTCTTGAAACAAGTAATGAAGATGAAGAAACCGACATCAAAAGTTATTGAAAACGATTAATCTGGTTTGCATACGAAAAATAAAATAGTGGAATATATATAATACAAAAATCAAATGTTTCAAAACACAATATGATTTCAACTGGACAACATATCAGTATAATATGATAAAAGATAAGCCAGCTGCAAGGAGTCCTATATGGAGTTTAATGGTTTAACACTAAACCCAAATCCATAAAATGGGAAGACAATATGTTATATATGCTACATAACACAATATCATGGACCACTAACACTCTTACGGTGCGTTCTCTTCACCTTAAAAACCTTGAACTGGACTGAACTTATCTGAATTGAACTAAATTTTTTAGACCTGATTGGACCTGATTCAATTTAATGGACCTGATTGAACCTGATTGAAACTTATTGGACTTGATTGGAACTTATTAGACCAGATTGTACCTGATTGAAACTTATTAGACTTTATGGGACCTGATTGGAACTTATTTCACCTTATTTGACAAAAAAAAAATTGATGAGTAATAACATAAATATAACCCCTAACATAAATACTATCCCTAAAAATTTGTTATGACATAATAATTATTAAAATTTATCCTTCGAAAAAATAGTAATTATTAATTATCTCTTATGATTAACATTTCAACAAAAAAAAATACTATTTATATGTTTGCCTATACACAACTTTCACTATTAATATATCTAATAGTCTTGCGTTGATTTCATAAAGCACTAGTAGGAAATCAATTGATAACGTTTTATATCTTTCATTGTTATAGTAACGAAAATAAATATGTTATCTCTAGCTATTTAAAGACGAATTGCAAAATATTATAATTATGATGATTATTTTTGTTAATCTTATTTGACTAGGATTATAATATTTTTTAATAATAATATAATCAGCTTATAGTAATATGAATAATAAAATAATAGATAATATTGTAAATATAATACTATATAATCATAGTGCTACTTTAATTAAAAAATTTATTAATAACATAATCAGCTAATAGTAATATGAATAATAAGATAATAGACAATAATACAAATATAATACTATATGATCATTGACTATTTTGACCTTGTTAGAATTTATTGGATCTAATTTAGACCTGATTGGAACTTATTGAACTTGATTGGAACTTATTGGACCTGATTAGACCTGATTAAAACTTATCTAAATTGAATACAACCAAATAACAAGACGAAACCACAAGTACTATGTTACAAAACACATTTCTTTTGCAATTTTTGGCACTAGATAAAACCAAATAATGAGACGAATCCAAATTTACCTTAAAACCCTAGACGGTCGTTCCATTTGGCACAACAATACAACCAAATAACAAGACGGAGCCCTACTCCGTAATTCGATCCTTCAGACGTTGCTTATGTTTTACAATTATCTCACCATATATGCAATATGCTTACTATAAAGCACTATTTGTTTCTAACATGACATGACATTAACATGTTGCATTTTTGTTGTGTTGACATTATGTAAATTTTTGTTAGTTAAAAGGTAAATTTTCACAAATCAAAAATACTATTTACACAACACAAACATTAGTGCCAATTTGTTTCAACCACAATAGCACCAACAAATATTTAAAATATAGTGGGTCAAGTTACCAATAAATATTGGTGAAAATTGCTTGTAGTGGGAAACACAATCCCATTTAGTGGGAACACAGTATGGTAACTTTTGAAATATTATTCTTTTGTAACAGCACACAAGATGGTTACTTTCAAACATAATTTTTCTATAACAACACATAAATATTTAATGACCCTTAATTGATTGGTGAAACACAATCTCAATTAGTGGGAATACAATATGGTTACTTTGAAACATAATTCTTTTGTAATAACATAAATATGGTTACTTTCAAACATAATTCCCTTGTAACGAAACATAAATATTGAATGACTAAAATATACAATTGTAGGTATTTCTTAATAATGTATTGATTACTGAAGTCCTTATTATCGTAAATTGATTATAAAAACCATAAGTTGACATACATAGAGATACATTTTATTTTAACCACAATAACAACATAAAATATTTAATATTGAGTGGGTAAATAATATATGGCCCAATTTAGAGCATTTAAAATTGCTTGTAGTGTGAAACACAATCCATATTATTGGGAACACAATATGGTTACTTTAAAAAATAATTTGTATGTAAGGGAACATAATATGGTTACTTTCAAACATAATTCTCCTGTAACAAGAAAAACTTATTTATTTAATGACTATATATATGTACAATTGTTGGTAATTTATAATATTTATTGATTATTGGATTATCGAAGGCCTTTAATTATTAAAACCATAAATGTCACCGTATTTGTACAAACCCTAGTTGGTAGTTAAGTCGTTTGTTTAGCCATTGATTATGTTTAACAATATTTAATTGATTATTGAAGACCCTAGACTTAAAAAGGAACAACAACAAAAGCAAATAAGGACACAAATCATTAGTTGCTACTTCGTTCGATTGTTCAGGCCGTCATTAAGTTTCACAACATTATTATTTGGTGATTTAGATGTACAAATGTTTTAAATTCTTGACAATTAATTGATGAAGAATGGTAGCCTGAACACAATATTTTTACTGTAAAACGTAATTATGTTATTCCAAAACACAATATAGTTTACTTTTTAGCATATTTATGTCATAATTATTTAATGTCTTCAATTTGTAATGTTTGTTGTATTTATTAATTAATTGATTATTCAAAGTCATAAACTGACTTAGGAAGAACAACACAAGCGAATCACGACACGAATCAGTAGTCGGTGGGTCATTTGATCGTTAAGGCATCATTTAGGTTTTATAAAAATGTCCCCATATTTGTAAAAACCCCAAACCTAAGAAGGATGAACAACAATACAACCAAATCACGACATGAAACAGTAGTCCATACTTCGTTCGCTCGTTCAGGCCTTCAATATGTTTTAAAATAATGTCACCATATTTGTAGAAACCCTAAACCTGAGAAGGATGAACAATAATACAATCGAACTAGGACACAAATCAGTAGTCGATACTTTATTCGCTCGTTCAGGCCTTCTTTATGTTCTTAAATAATGTCACCATATATTTGTAGAAACCCTAACATCATTGACATAACAAACCCATTCATGAACACAATTGTAGCTATTTACAAAGATATGGTTAAGATGGGATCCAACACAATACCACTGATTATAAACACATGATTCTCTTATGGGAACACAATACATCTTTCACATGCTATATGATGTCATCCCCTAAACGATTAATAATTATATCATACTTGTACAAGGAGGATTTTTTTTTGGGGGGGGGATACACTTCACCATTTGTATTATTAAATATCATAGAATTAATTAGGAAGTATAATCGAATCAGGACACGAATCAATAGTCGGTGGCTCGTTCGATCATTTAGGCCTCGTTTATGTTTTTCAATAATATTACCCTATTTGTAGAAACTCTAACTTTATAAAGGAATAACACGAATTAGCTACCTTGAACTTACCCTAAACTAAAAAGGACGTTTCGTTGGTCGGTACGTTCGATCGTGCAACCCTTTATTATATTTTACATTAATGTCACATATATTTGTAGAAACCCCAAACATAAGAAGGATGAACAACAACATAACTGAATCACGACATGAATCACTAGTCGGTACTTCGTTTTAACATAATGTCAAAATATTTGTAGAAACCCTAACATCATTGGCATAACAAACCCATTCAAGAGCACAATTATAGTAATACAAAATATATGGTTAAGATGAGACCCAACACAATACTAGTAATTATAAACACAAGATTCTCTTATAGGAACACAATATATCAATTATAGTTTACACCATCCGCTTCCTCCGCCTAAGAAGAAGGGAAAAAATTTAAGTTACATTCTAACACCAAGGTGCTATATGTTCATAAACATGGTTAAATAATAGCTATACATTGGTTTTCTTCTTCCTTTTACATTCCTTCATGACTTTCGATCTTTTTATGGCCATATTAAAACAACAATGCCCCAAATTCCAAGAACAACCCTACGGACAATCCAATATTTCATAGTCAATTATATATGCTGATTTACCAATATTACATAAAATATACTAATTATGTAATATTTCATTAAAAATTATATGCCACCAAACAAAAGCGTGAGTTTCGCAAAATGGAAGTGGCTTTTTTTGGACATATAATTTCAACATAAACAATGATAATTTCAGCAAAAGTGTGAATAGCAATGGATCAAACTAAGATCCAAGCAATGATGGATTGGCCAATACCCAACTACTCACATGTTAACAATCACTAACTATCAAAATTTCACAAAGTATTGAGTAAAAATTACAAACTGGGTTTCACTCAATTTGATAAACTAGCACATGGTTGTGTTGATTAGCATATAAATTGAAAAAAAATGCCTTAAAATTGAAACTTTTCATAGTTAAATTGTGTGAATTATACAAATTTGAAAACTGGTCATATTAGTATGAATCACTGCAACTAAAAATCACAAAATTTCATTCAAGTTCATGGAAATTGAAGTGGTAAAGACATAAAAAAAATATCAACTTTTACTATACTACAAATAATAGAATATGGGTATTATATATATTACCAAAATAAACTCTTCAAAATTACAAATAACACCACCACATTTAGCACGAAATTTTTGGCTTCCTCTCTCATCTTATTTCAACCTTGTACAACAACAATTTTTTTTTGAATTCAACCCACTCAATTTCCTGAAATTTAACAAAACCCACTCAATTTCAATGAAATTTAACGAAACGTCAGTTATAATAGACGAAATTAAGACATGTTTAGAAAATTAAGACATGAAATTTCATGAATTAAACCCACGAAATTTAACAAAACCCACGAAATTTCATGAATTAAACCTACGCAATTTTTAAGAAATCAAACATACCTTCAATTCACAAACCACACCGTGAATTCGTGCCTCTTTCCGGCGAATTTGCCGGCAACCACCGACAACTTACAGCTCGGTGGAGAAGTGGGTTGAAGAGTGAGGTTGAAGAGCTCAACTGGGTTTGGAGAGAGGATGGCACACTTTTCAAAATTAAATATAAACTAACTTCAGGAAATGAGAGGGAATACTCTATTCCCATGCTTTTACCATCCCATCTTAGTAAACCACTTGAATTGACGAACTTGCCCATATCTGATATCGTTTTATCAGGCCTCCTCATTTTCAGTTTAGTATCAACACTATGCAAAAGTTGCAGGGACAAATCCAAAAAAAGAAAGTTGCAAGGACAGCTAAACAGTTGATTTATTTGACAAATGCAAATATGCAATGGCTGAACCAATTAACAATTCCATCGTAGAGATCTCTTCTTTGTCTTTGTCCCTTCATCTATATCTTTTTCCGAGTTAGTCTTGCGTGGACCTGGTCCACAATAATATTATTGTGGACTAAAACCACTTATTTAACATAGTGACCCTTTTTTTCCATATAGTAACCTTTTCAAATTTTATGTTACACTATACAGTTACTATCTACCATAGTGATTGTTTTTTTTTTTTAATATAGTAACTCTTTCTCACATTAGTTTATCATGATGAAATTTTCACTTTGTGACATAGTAACCTTTTTTTTTCATAGTTAAACTTCATAATTTATATCTATTCATCTTTTATATTTATTTTTATATAGTGATCTTTTTTTTTCATAAATAACATGAATTAATATTAGGTCCACACTAATTTAGTGTGGACCAAGTCCATATAAGTTTTTTTACTCTTTTTCCAACTTTAGCAATTTTGGGTTCATCCGCAATATCCTCAAAAGAATTTATTCTCTTGGCTTTTGTATGAAACTAGTTTAAACAAAATATGAGAAACATGAAACAGAATGTCAAAAAGGAATATCGAGTGGTTATACCAGTCGTCGCATGCCCTATATTGTTCATCATTTCCAAAGGTCACGGCTTTATAAGTGCTAATAAAGTTACCGTATGTTACTCCATAGTTTGCAAATATGAACTCCATTTTATAGTTTAATGTTCCTTAGTCTTGAGCATACCATAATTTAGGAATTTACTAGTAGTGTACCCTTAAAAGTAGATATCCTGTAACTGAAATGGAAAATTAGGGGGTAATTAAATTACAATCTTACTTGCAAAGAGAACAAGTCAAAAATAAAACATTGACTATCTTAGGAACTGTTGGAGATTTAGAGTATTAGACGTATTGGTTTCATGTCACGTGGTTTTGAGTCGCAATGGTTATGGTGGCGTGACTCGAATCAACATGAGTTATAGAGTTTATTAATGTATTTATTACATTGATGAAGGAGCGTTCGCTCGGTTAGAGCGAGCGATTGGCAGGGATTTTAGAGAACGCGAAAACTGACAAGAGTGCACGAGGAGCAACGGCTCCTGCTTGGAGCGCCCGCTCCTCCTCTGCTCTGTCTTATTTTCGCGTCTCTTCGGTTAGTTTGTGACGGTTACTTGTCATATAATACTAGATGTTCCTGTGTTTCATATGACTCTAATTCATTATCCTATACATGTTTATGAAAGCAACAAGAGAAAACTCTCTCTTGAAAAGCACAAGTTCATTATTCATCACATCAAATTCTTTAACACACTTATTCTCATTTAACGACATCATAGTGAGCGTGATCATCATTGTTTCTTCTTTGTATCTCGAGAGTGAATTCTGTGTAACCCGTGCTCAAAGTAAGGGTTGGAATATTGCTTTTGGGAAAGCGTATCGCGCCTAGAAGATTGTTCATTGTTGTTTTTAGTAGTCAAATTATGATCCTTGTAACATCTTTGTAGCATTTCTAACAGGTACTAGGTGTGGGGGGAGGGGGGCAACTAGTTGCGTTGTGCAGCTTGTGCTAGTCATACTCATACCTAAGGCTAGAGGTGGACATTAGGCCAGGTCAACTCAAGTCCAACAAGCGAACCTGGATTCGGATCATTGGTTGATCTAGACACAAACTGACTTGATCAAGGCACAACTTTGACCCTACCATTTTGATTTAGAGCATTGGTTTGAGTCTATATCCGTCAACTCGCTTCAACCGGCCCACTCAGACTGAGCTGGATTTACTCGGTTATATATATATATATATATATATATATATATATAGGGTTGGGTTCTAGGGAGAACCCTCTTATGGTGAGAACCACTTAAAATGAGCAAAAACTTCCTAAAAATGAGCAAAAACATAAAATGTGTAGAAAACATTAAATTATCAAAAACATAAAATGAACAAAAATGTAAAAGGAGAAAAACGTAAAATGAGCATAAAAAAGTCAAATGAGAAAAAAATGTAAATGAGCAAAACGTAAAATGAGTAAAAACGTTGTGAAATGAGCATAAAAATGTTAAATGAGCATAAACATAAAATAAGTAAAACATAAAATGATCAAAATCTTCGAAAAATGAGGAAAAATGAGTGGTTCTCATATACATATATATTTTTTGGGCCCCCACTGGGGACCCCTTGGTAAGAAGAAGGACCCAACTAGACCAGCACCTATCGCAGGTCAGCCAGCCCAACTACACAGGTCAACGCTTGAGAGTAGGGGTAAATAAGGGAATCCCTACTCCCAAGCACAAGTAGGTAGTGGGGTTCGAACTTGTGACCTCAAAGTCACAAGGTGAGTTCCACCACCTCCACCAAGCAAGCTTAGCTTGGTTATATATACATATTAAATGTAGATGATAGAGTGTGCGAAATTTTCTAACCCATCAAACCGACCCTATATACTCCTATGTCCAGTTTATGCAACCCGACCCACAAACTTGGCAACTCTACGTAGGGCTACGCCTACGACACTCCACTAGTCCACCATGAGCCATCTTGTGTTGGTCCTGTTGATTACAACCTTTTTTTTTATAATTGTTTGACGTTTCGATTTAAGGGTTGCATGTCTTATTCGTCTTTATATTTGCTGCCAGTGGCAGATCCAGAGGATGTATTCGATGGGACGGAATTTAAATTACCATGTTTTAGTGGGTTTAAACAATCAATTTTACAAGGAAATTTCAAAAAACCGCAAATTATGTAAGGAAAATTTCCAAAATTTTCAGATTTAAATGAGTCATCTGACTCCAATAAGCACAATGTATACTTGCTGGCCAAACACGATCCTTAGCTTGTCAATGGGGCCTTATGCTTTCCATGCATGCATATAGTTGCATGGGCCACAACCATCCTTAATCTTACGTTTTGTTACCCCTATCTTACTCAAAATAATACTCCAATTTTTTGTTAATTTAGCATAATGTAAAACCATAATTGTCCTATTTTTTCTTTAGTTGTAAGTTGTAAGTATCAACTTAATTATGAATTTGATCTCTTCATTGCAATTACAATTGTAAACACTTAAAAGTTCATTCAACAGACCTACCTGCATAGCCACGACCCACCCTTTAAAGAAGGGATTTTTTAACAAGAATAATACAAACTTTTGCCCGTTCTCTCGCAACAATACAAACTTTTGATTATTTTTTAATAATACAAACTTTTGATCAAAATTCCTCCAGTAGGGCAATACCGGTTGTTAACTTGTTGTAGGAGGTAACAAGCTGACGTGGCACTCTCTAGGACATGTGTCGCTTTTTTATTGGTTGATTTTTAAAATTTTTATTTAAATTTGAAAAAAAAAAAAAATTTTTTCTTTCTCCCTCACCCACCCCACCCCACCCCGGGCCTCGACCCGCCCTTGACCTTCCCTCAACCATTCTCTCTTTTCATCCTCCCCCAGCCACCTCCACGGGAATCCCCTCCCCCACCCCCTCCCCCATCTCGAAACCACAACCGCCACCAACCTTCACGATTTCCGCTGCACCTTCGACTGAATTCTTCCCTAAACCCTTGTTCTCTTTCTCTCTCTCGGACTTCTCCTCACCTTCGACTGAATTCCCCGGCTACCATGGTCGAGTTGTCGCGGTCACCTGTGCATGGGTGTTGTCGGTGCCGTTGTTGTTCCCGTTTCTTCTTCTGGGGTCGCGATGGTGCGTTCTTTCTCTCTCCCGTGGTTCACACCCAATTTGTTGGTGTTGTTGTTTCTATTCGTTGAGGTTGTTGTGCTCGGCCTTGTTGTCGTTGTCGGCGCTACTTGTGACGGTGATGCAGCCACCATCGACTATCGCCTCGATCTTGTCGTGAGGTGCCGCGCTCATTCTTTTTTTGTGGGGCAATGCGGGGGTGGTTCCCGGTGGAGGAGGGGTGGGGTTGGAGGTGGGGGCAAGGCAGGGGTGGTTTCGGTTGGTTGGGGGATGGGGAGGAAAGAGGGAAAGCTTTATTTTTGGGTTCGGGTTGGGGGGTGAGAGTTGGGTTCGGGTGGGGGACGTTTCGTGGGCTTGGGGAAGGCGGTTTCGTGGTGGGGGAGGGGGTGGTGAAGGTGGTTTCATCCGTGGTGGGGGGCAAGGCGGGGGACATTTCGTGGCGGTGGGGTGGAGGAGATGCTCTGGGGTCGGGGGGTGGTTCGGGTGGGTGGTGGGTAGGGCATGGGAAGGTGGCTTCGGTGGTGGTCGTGGGGTGGTTTCGATGGTGGTCGTGGGGTGGGGGGAGAGGTTGAGGTGGTTCGGGTGGGTGGGGAGTTGGGGGAGGAGGGAGAAAGAAGAAAGATCATTTTGTAATTTTTTTTACCTGTTTTACAGGTTACAAGTCAACTTGACCTAGTGGAGGAATTTTGATGTAAAGTTTGTATTATTAAAAAATAATCAAAAGTTTGTATTATTGCGAGAGAACGGGCAAAAGTTTGTATTATTGTAGTTAAAAAATCCTTAAAGAAGAGCATAATTAGACATTATCAAGTATCATACGATTAAGTAGTTATGTAGTATGGATAAGATTTGTGCATCAGCCGTCAAGTCATCTAAAATTGGGAGGTCTTACATGTTGATACGTTTCAGAAACATATAAACATTATTTGTTACTTGTTAGTTATGAATCTTATTATTAAACCACTGAATAAGGTTGTATACTTTAATTTGCGTGTATTATCTGCACATTTGCACTTAGACCCGGGCATGGACCGGGCCCGTGAGTGGCGGGCCGGGCCTGAAATTTCCAGATTTTGTCCACAGCCCGGCCCAGGCCCATGGCCCTATGGGCCGGGCTCGTGCCTCCTGCGAGCCTGGCCCGTGTTTTATGGTGTTTTTTTGGATTCTTGGTCGTTTTAGGCTAAAAAACAAAGAAAAGGGGTGTTCGGCTCGCGGATCATATAAGCGGGCTCGTGCCGGTGCGGGCCTGAAATAAATTTTTTTGATCGTGGCAGTCCCACGGCCCACGGAGCGGACAACGGGCCGGGCCTCGAGCGGGCTCGGAACGGGCCGGCCCGCGTGCTTGCCCGGCCCATACAGCCAGTCTTGTGGACCTGTCTGCTATTGACCCAAAGCTACAACTGCTAATTTTTTTTTATGCTGATCCATGACATCCATCTACTTGCTTTCATGCAATTATTGTGTTATTTTCATATGCGTCGTTTTCATAGATTATAACTAGACTCTAAGAGCTAATATAAAAACTTAATTTCCAAGTTGATTGAAATTAAGGTCTACTTGTAATTGCCTAATGGTCTATAGTAATTGTAACTAATCTAAAGGCAACTAATCAAATCAAATCAATCAATCAATACTTTATGAAGATTATAACTAGACTCTAAGAGCTAATATAAAAACTTCCAAAACTTCCAATAAAAACACCTATGGAATATATAGAGTCAAAATTTCTGTCTCATAATTTGTGTATCTTTTGCGTGCTATTTTTTTTATTACTGTTTGAATAGAGAGTGGTAAGTTAACATCAATATAGCTCTTCAAGATTACTCTCCAATCCATTTTTAACTTTTTCTCTCCTGAAAATCACCCCTTTAAACATTGCTAACAATGGTATGAATCTCCAATAAGCTCTCCAATTTATTATTATCTTTAATTCCTATTTTTTAAATATTTTCAATGACATGTGTCATCATACTATGCCAAGAGCATGCTCTCTCAATGCTCTTAGAGGACCAACATTGGTGCTCTCCAAGTAGCTCTCCCAAGAGCTCTCCAATGAGAGAGAAAATAGAGAGTCAACTCTACTCCTACATTGGTGCTTTTCAAGTGCTCTCCATTCGCTCTCTATGAGAGAACTTGGAGAAATGCTCTCCCCCAAGAGCATTGAGAGAGCATTCTCTTGGCATAGTATAATGACACATGTCATTGAAAATATTAAAAGAAATAGGAATTAAAGATAATAATAAATTAGAGAGCATATTGGAGAGTTATACCATTATTAGCAATTTTTGAAGAGGTGATCTTGAGGAGAGAGAAAGTTAAAAATGGGTTGTAGAGTTATCTTGGAGAGTTATATTGATGTTGGTGCTCTTAGGGGAGAGCATTTCTCCAAGTTCTCTCCATGGAGAGCGAATGGAGAGTCATTGGAGAGCCCCAATATTGGGGTAGAGTTGGCTCTCCATTTTCTCTCTCCTTGGAGAGCTAATGTTGGTCCTCTTAGAGCATTGATAACAATTAATAAAGTATGAGTAGTATACAAATTGGGTCTATAATTATGACCCTCGAAAAAAACTCTTGACTCACAAAATCCACTGTCCTATACATATAACATGAAATTTTAGATGTGACAGATTTTCAATAACCTAAAGCTCAACATCAAGTGTTATTCTTAAAAAAATGCTAGTCTTTCGTTAAAGTAGAAGACTCACACGGTCAGACCTATATTACAACAATATATCATAAATCTTTCTTATACAAAATTTTGCTCGTATCCAAAAGAAATTAAACTCGAGGAGTGATAAAACACTAACAGGTAGATATATCTAACAAAATTTTTTGTATAACAAATAGAGTTTGTGTATATAACAAATAGAGTTTGTGTATATAACAAATAGTGTTTGTGTTGTTTGTATTTGTAAAGTAGCAAAATAAGGGGAAAACAACACAAAACACTATTTCTTTATACACAAACACTATTTGTTATATACACAAACATGATTTATTATCTACAACAATTTTCTTAAATGTATCTATCTGAGGTTTATCACTCCTCAGAAAACTCACCGCAAGGAAGCAGACACATACTACGTTGACAAGTTAACTGTCATTGCTTGAGATATTAAGTGATGAATTTCAGCTCATTAACTTCTCTCTTCTTTCCTCTTTCATTCAATATTGATTAAGTAGTATTCTGCCTTTTACAAAGACGGTTACAGTGCCTTAAATATAGCAGTTGTCATGCAACAATCCCTAGGTTATATTATCTAGGACTCAATCATAAAAGGATGCCTGGAATATGAGCTGGACCAAAATTCTTTTACTCTATACATCAGACACATTATCAAATTTACTACACATTGTTTAATGAGCTAGCATAGTGGGCCTGGGCCATAATTTGACCATGTCTCAATACTCCCCCTCAAGCTGAGAGTGAAGGAGTGTTCTGAACTCCCAGCTTGAAGAGAAGACTGATGTTGTTTAGCAGGAAGTTGCTTTGTAAGAACATCTGCAAGCTGATTGCAAGAGGGCACATAGCTGGGAGTAATAATGTCTTCTTGAGTCTTGTCTCTGATGAAGTGGCAATCAATGTCCACATGTTTAGTCTTCTCATGATGGACAAGATTTACTGCTATTGCTAATGCAGCTTGATTGTCACAGTATGTAGGAGTCTTCCCAATATCCTTCAACCCTAGATCTTTCAACAATTATTTGAGCCACATCACTTCACACACTGCCAAAGCCATTGACATGTATTCAGATTCTGCACTACTTCGAGACACCACAGTCTGTCTTTTAGATTTCCAGGAGATAGGAGAAGCTCCTAGCAAAATACAGAAGCCTGAGGTAAACCTTCTTGTGGGGGGGGGGGAGCTGCCCAGTCATTGTCACAGTAGGCTTGGAGCTTAGCACTTGACTAATTTGCAAGAAGAATCCCTTGGTGGGGAGTCCTTGCAAGATACCTGAGTATCTTTTTTGCACATTGAAGATGTGCATCAGTAGGACCATGTATAAATTTACTTCAGACATGAACATTGAAGGCTAGGTTTGGCCTAGTCAAAGTCAAATAGATAAGCTTTCCAAAAAGTCTTTGATAGAATTCTGGTGAGGTGAGGGCAGTAATAGTCTGAGGAGTGAGCTTCATATGACTGTTTATGGGAAGCTTAAGAGCTCTACACTTTGACATGCCATATTCATTCAAAAGATCATGAATATACTTTCTTTGGGACAAAAAAAAATACCTTCTTTACACTGATCAACCTCTATCCCCAGAAAATACCTTAGCACACCTATGTCTTTGATGTGGAAATGTCCTTCTTTGTGTTGTTGATAGCTTCCTCATCATTTCCTGCTAGTGTCAAGTCATCAACATACACCAATATGATTGTGAGATAATTTCCCCTCTTTTTTTAGGAAGAGAGCGTAGTCTGATCTTGATTGACCAAATTCATGCTCTTTTAGAGCACTGCTCAACTTAACAAACCATTGTCTGGGTGCTTGTTTGAGCCCATACAATGATTTGTTAAGTTTGCACACTTGACTACCTTCACACTTACTGCTCTTCTCCCCTTCTGAATCAACTGTCAATCTGTAACCATATGCTCTGTAACCTGGTGGGAACTTCATGTAAATATGTTCCTGTCAATCACCATGCAAGAATGCATTTTTAACATCCATTTGATCTAAATGTCGGCCTTCAATAGAAGCAACAACTAACAGAGACCTTACAGTAACCATTTTAGCTACAGGAGCAAAGGTTTGGTCATAGTCTATGCCAAACCTTTGTCTGTTGCCCATAATCACCAATCTGGATTTATACCTGCTCACACTCCTATCTGAATTATGTTTAATTTTATACAGCCATTTACTCCCTATGGCTTGTTTCCCAAGTGGTAACTCAACAATCTCCCATGTTTTGTTATAACCTAGGGCATCCAACTCCTCATTCATTGCTTGGACCCACTCCGAACATTTAATGGCATATCTAAAGTATCTTGGTTCATGTTGTTTTTCAGTTTGTGAGATGAAACAGGAGAAGTTGGCTGAAGGGTTAGTATTAATCACTTTAGAGATCTGGGTAGGTGAAGCAAGGTTTATATGAGGGTTTGTGTGTGGGGTAATTGTGTTTGAGTAGGAAGTGTTTGCAGGAGTATGAGTGGCAGTGACATAATCCTTGTGCCACACAGGTGGTTGGTGGTTTCTTGTGGATCTTCTAATCTCAAGTTGAGCAACAAGGGACAAAGGTTGTATATGATCCCTTTCAACGTTACACTCATCACTTCCTCTCTCATTGTCAATTTCATCAGGGATCACACATGTTGTTGGTTGAGTTTGTTTTGTTTTGCTGTAAAATATTTTGTAGGGAAACATTTCTTCATAGAATCTCACATCTCTACTTACAAAAATTTGATTTGTTTTTAAATTGAGAAGTTTGTAACCTTTCTGAGTAGAAGGGTAACCTAGGAACACACAAGGTACTCATCTCTCTTCAAATTTATCTTCACTCTACTAGGATAACTAGCCATTCCCAGATAACCAAATGTTCTCAGTTTATTATAGCAAGGAGGAGTTTTGTGAAGTACCTCATATGGAGTTTTGTTTTTCAAGATGGAGCTTGCCAATCTGTTAGTGATATGCACAACACATAGCACACAGTCACCCTAGTACTGCAATGGAAGGCCACTCTGAAATTTGAGAGCCCTGGCCATTTCCAAGATATTTCTATGCTTTCTTTCTGCTCTTCCATTCTTCTCAGGTCTATCAACACATGTTGTTTGATGTATGATCCACAACTTTGCAAAGAAAGGCTTACATTTTTTATCATCAAACTCAAGGGCATTGTCTGATCTAATGACCATCACCTTCTTGTTGAACTGAGTTCTACCCATATTCACAAAGGGACTCTATGGCCTCATATGCATCAGATTTGTGCCTTAGAAGTTGCACCCATGTGACTCTGCTGTGGTCATCAACCATAGTAAGGAAAAATCTATGATTGTGTATTGTAGGGACCTTATAAGGTCCACAGATGTCTATATGCAACAAATTAAAGACATCTTTTGCCTTGGCTTCACTCTGAGTGAATGGCAACTTTGTGAACTTAGCCATAGGACAAGTGATGCATACATCACTCAGGTTTCCTTCCTTACACCCTTCAACTCACTTATTTTGTGAATTCTTTGCAATGAAGCATGACCAAGCCTCCTATGCCATAAAGTTTCCAGAGATGGTTTTGTCACACTTTTCACTGATGCTGGTATCTATATCTCATTTTCAGCTTGCATCACATACACTTTCTCACTTCTTGCTTCTTCACATCTGACATTGTTGTTGTACTGACTTTTTGCATACTTCTCCAGATCACTCACAGGCAAATCAATAAAAAAAATACAGCCCATGAACTACTTTTCCTACACCTTTCACGTACTTTCCCATTCTTTTCATCTTGGATTACACAGAATCCTGGGTGAAAATCTACCTTTAGACCTCTTTCCTCAGTAAGCTTTTGAATGGAAAGTAAGTTGTGCTTAAATGATGGTATATAAAGCACATTGTTCAATTTCAAGCCATTTTTCAGTTCAACATGACAATGAGATATCACTGAGGTTTCACCTGTAGGTAGATTAATTTTCAATTCCTTCTTACTTTGAGAGGCATTTTTCAGAGCTTTAAAACATCCAGTCATGTGATCTGAAGCCCCAGAGTCAATAATCCACTCATTTTTCACTGAGTCAGCAAAGTTACAACTGACCATACCAGCATAGTTGTAGTCCATTTCATCATCTGTGTCTGATCCTGCAGCTTTGAAGGGGGTTGGAAGCAACTTCATTAGTTGTTCCAGCTGCTGTGCTGTAAGAGCAGTTCCACCTATGCTACTTCCTGCTCCTGTGCTTCCTTCAATGTTACTTCTAACATTTCCTGCATTTCTTCCTCCTCTACTGTTTCTTCCTCCTCTATTCCATCTACCACCTCTACTGCTTCTAGAACTCTCTCTGCCTTTTTGAGCTCTTGGATGACCACTTGGGTACCCAACTACTCTCCAGCACTTCTCCTTGTTGTGACCTGTTTTCCCACACACAGTGCAAGTGATCACTTCCATGTTTTTTGTCATCATAGCAGCACCTTCTCCTTCCTCTTGCACTGGTTTCAACACTTCTCTCTAATTTTCTTCTTGGTGGAGGTAGCTACATGCTGTGTCAACAGATGGTAGGGGTGTCATCATCAATAAGTGACTCCTTTGAATAGCATACATGTTATCTAGGCCATTAAGGAACTGGAATAGCCTTTGTTCTTCTCGTTACTGATCAAGAGCCTCAATGAATGCATTTATCAACTCATTCACAGTTGTGATGGGTGGTAAATTTCCAAGTTCTTCTAACTCTCCCCACAAACTCTTTATTTCAGTGCAATAGTTAGTGATGTTTCTTCCTTCATGCTTAGTCTCATACAAATCGTCCCTATTGAGTTTGTATTTCCTTGATCCATTACTCACAGAGAATCTCTTCTCTAACTGCCTCCATATATCTACTGTAGTAGGAAAAAACATAACAGATTTCTTTATAGACTCACTCACACTTCTTATTATTCATGAGATGACCATGTTATTACATGTGTCCCAAGCTTCTTGTTTCACATTATCAGTACCATCTTTCTTCAAACTCCCAGTAACAAACCCCAACTTCCTTTTAGAAGCTAGGCTAATCTCAAACGACCTTTTCCAAGAACTATAATTGGAAGCTCCTTCTAGTTTTTCAACACTAATGGAATTAGTTCCATCAGATGGGTGTAAGTAAAGTGGGCTTGTTGAGTCTATTCCAGGCATCATAACTTATAGCTATGAACAACAGACTCACAACAAAGATACATAGAACAAATATTCTCTAACAACACATACACACAACAGTATAACAGGGTCAATTTCATCAATTTCTCATAGGCAAACCATCAAACACTAAAGGTGCAAGCTTTACTTAGTCTGACTAGTACATAATCATTGATTTGCGTCGGACTTGGGACCACCATTTGCGTCGGACCTGGGACCACCATTTGCGTCGAACGTCGGTCCGACGGCACAGGTTTCGACGAAAATGACGGAGACATGATCTGCGTCGGATGAGGAAACGGCGCAGATGAAAGCTATTTGCGTCGGATGGCAAGCGGAGTGCGACGCACATGACCCTTAAGCCCCAGCATCACCAGCACCATTCACTAGTGGAGAAAAACGGAAGAGCTGCGGTCAAAACAGCCCTAAGGGCTGCGTTTGTGGCCAGCAGCCCTTTCCATAGCAACCCTTCACTAAAAGTGAAGGCCTGCAACGAAGGGCTGCGTTTTAGGCCCAAAACCGCAGCCCTTTTGACCCAAAAAAAAAAATTTTTTGGCAATTTTTTACTCCTAAATATATCAAGAAATTTACAATAGGAAAAATCAAAAAACGAATCAACAAACAAACAAAACGAAATTATTTATTAACAATCAACAAGAACATCAAATTACAATTTACAGTAAAAAAAACAAGAACAATTTAAGGCACTAACTATTAAAAAAACGAACAACAATAATAGTCGAAAATATATATCAACAAGAACGAACGAAAATAAAAAAACGAAATTACATATCAACAAGAACAGTCGAAATTTACAGTAAGAAAAATGAACGAAAATGAAAAAAAACGAAAATTAAAAAAACGAATGAAAATGAAAAAACAAACGAAAATGAAAAAAAACGAACGAAAATGAAAAAAAGCGATCGAAAATACAAAAGAGAAAAGATTATAGATCTGAAATTACATGAACATTAATCAAAACAAAGATCAAGAAATTATAGATCTGAAAAAGAAAAATTATCACCGACGACGACGACGACGGCTTAAGCGGAGTTCGACCGACGGCAAGGAAACCCCATCGAAGCAGCAGCATCCACGAAGCACCTGCGTGACGAAAAAAACGGCAAAGCACGGGTTTGAGGAGGAGGACGGGGAGAGAAGGGCCGGGCTGCCGGTGATAATTTTTCGTCGCGGTGGTGAGGCGGTCGGGGAGGTGGCGGGCGTCGTGAGTGGTGGTTCTTTGCACGGCGGCAGCGGGGCAAAGTGAGGGTGCGGGCAGTAGTGCCGCGGCGTGGTGTTGCAGCAGTGGACAAGGGAGGGTGAGAGAGAAGAGGGAGAACGAAGGAGGCGTGAGATTGAGTTTGTGAGATTGAGTTTTAATTTGTGAGAAACCCTTAAAGCCCCCGCAATTCCTTTCAAATTAAAGTTATTTAAAAAAAAGCCCATAAAGGGCTGCGTTTTTAAAAAACCGCAGCCCTTTATTACTTATAGGGCTGCGATTTTCGGCTAACCGCAGCCCTTCACTAAAAGGGCTGCGGTTTTTGAGCTAACCGCAACCCTTCACTATTAAGGGCTGCGTTTTTCAAAAAACGCTGCCCTTGCACCGCAGCCCTTGCGTTTTTATCCACTAGTGATTTGCGTCACATGTGACACAAAGTCCGACGCAAATCAACCATTTTTTTTAAAAAAAAAAGTCTATTTGCGTCGGACTTTGTCTTACATCCGACGCAAATTGATAAATTTTGTTTTAAAAAAAATTCACGTATCCATGAATACTGAAATACAAGAATGAAATACAAAAATGAAATCTAAATCGAACTAACATACAAATCTGAAATCTGAAATATGAATTGAACCTAAAAAAATTGAACTATCTATATAAAATTAAAAAACGAAATTAGATGGAACCAACATATAAAAAATTGAAGCTAATTCTTCTAACATACAAAAAAACAGAATCAGATCTAACATACAAAAATCAGATCGAGCTAATTCTAAAAAAAGTGAACCTAAAAAAAACAGATCTAACTACAAAAAATTGAACCTAATTCTTCTTCCTCCTGCGAATCAGATCGAACTTCAATCGGATATTTATTCAACTACATTTACATAAAACCAGAGAAAAATGATATTAATTCATTGCATATCAATCAAATTCCACGAAAAGATACAGTTTCATCTTCCACGAACAATTATGTAGATCGAAAATCAATTAAATCCAAAAAATTGTTAAATTTCTCCCAAAAAAAACAATCAATTAAATCATAAAACATGTACCAAACTTAAAAATGGCGATCAAACTTCACAAAAAAAAGAAGAAAAAAAATAGGAGAGAGAAAATAAAAACCTCGAACTTCATTTTCAAGGCGAGTAAGCTCAACACGAACAGGATCAGAACCATGTAACAAATGAACAACATCTTCAACCTCTGAAGTTACTCTAGGATGTCCGCCACTCTTTTTCCTACACTTAAACGATGCTATGACGTCACCCTTGCCGGCGCAGAGAAGGCTTGAAGCAATTGGAGAGAAAGAGATTGTTGTTATTGTGATTTATTTTGAATTTTTGTGATTTTTTTGGGGTTCAAGGCTTGAAGCAATTGGGGAAAGAGAGGGGAGTGGGGGGAGGGAGTGAAAACGGCTGCAGAGAAGAAATGAAAGAGTGAGAAAAAAACCTAATTCTTGGGTTTGAAATTAAAAGGGGAAGCTATGTGCGTCGCACGGACCAATAGGTCCGATGCAAATCAGATCCACCCTCGTGACACGCATGGATAGGCCCTATAACCATTTGCGTCGGATGCGTCGGATGGGCTTATAGATCCGACGCAAATAGTTGGATACAGCTATTTGCATCGCATTTAACTTACCTTCGACGCAAATTGGCTTTCATGATTTGCGTCAGACATTGACTGGGGTCCGACGCACATAAATCTTGCATCCATTTGCTTTTGTTTTTTGCGTTGAAGGTGTGATACATCCGACGCATATAAAGCATGATTTGCATCGGATGTCGGGTACGTCCGACGCAAATGACCCTTCTGCGTCGATTCACCTATTGTACGACGCAATTGAGGAGACGCGAATCAACATTTTTCTACTAGTGTCTATTTCAGCTATACTATTTTCTAGTGACACAAGATTGAAGAGTTAAATGTTACCTGGAAGCTCTGATACCATGTTGACAAGTTAACTGTCATTGCTTGAGATATAAGTGAAGAATTTCAGCTCATTAACTTCTCTCTTCTTTCCTCTTTCATTCAATATTGAGTAAGTAGTATTCTGCCTTTTACAAAGACGACTACAGTGGCTTAAATATAGCAGCTGCCATGTAGCAATCCCTAGGTCATACTATCTAGGACTCAATCATAAAAGGACACCTGGAATATGAGCTGGACAAACGCTCTTTTACTCTATAAATCAGACACATTAACAGATTTACTACACATTGTTTAATGAGCTAGCATAGTGGGCCTGGGCCATAATGTGACCATGTATCAACTAGAGAGAAATTTATGCATAAGGTGCCTTTAAGTGGTGGGTCATGCATGGTTGTATCAGAGGGCTAGGTTTGAAATCTAGCTGCATTCGTGGGAATTTCTGTCTTCTTTTAAAAAAAGAAACAATACAAAGACAAATAAAGGAACTTGCATTGACAAAAAAATGAAGACTTCAATGTGAAGACACTACCTCTTTTAGTATTGTGTCGATGGATTTGAAATAAGGTTGCTTCGTAATGAAATATCGGCTTGTAATGGCTTTCTAACTTTTTTGTTCTGTAACATGTGTTTCATTATCATGCCACAATTATCTATAGGATCAAATATATATATATATATATATATATATATATATATATCAAGATTAATCTACATCTACTTATATCTTTATAGTCGCTTTGAGGGTGTGTTCTATTTAACTTATATTGACTTCGTCGAACTTATCTTAACTGAATTCGAGGGAAGTATTCATTTCTTGAAAGTCGTATTTAATACTTATTGAAACTTATCTGAAATTATATGAATTTCTTTAACATATATATATATATATATATGGGCAAGATCACATGAGAAAGCCTTTTTATATGAGAAATGAGAAAAATTTACACCATTAGATGAAGTAAAATAGATGAACAGATTTGGAGCACCTCCTCCTTAAATCAAAGTTCAACTGTTCAACCTCAATACCACCAGGTGCTTAATTTCAATCACGAGTCACGACACCTCATAGGCTCATATCATCTTGCTCCTCTCTTACAAGTTACAACTTGGAATTCTAAATTCCTAATATTCTATTGAATTATTTCTCATCTGCTAATCAAACACAAACACCATAAACGCAACAAAGAATTATCTTACTTTCTTTCCCTTCTCTTCTCATATTTCAGTTATCGTTCAAACTCTCCAATATTTGTTTAGAGTTACACAAAAAACTGATTAAAGTTACACTAATATTTATTTAGAGTTATAGAAAGTTTTCATTAGAGTCACACCAATATTTGGTTAGAGTTGTAGAAAGTACTCATTAAAGTTACACCAATATTTGTTTAGAGTTATAGGGAGTAGTCATTAGATTTATAGCAACATTCCTTTAGAGTTATAGAAATTACTAAGTAAAGTTATGGCTATATTAACATTGCAACACATTAGAGAGCAAAAATGAAACAAAATCCGAAAATTAAGAACAAATCAAGCCAACCTAAAGGCAAGATGAACCCCATTTGAATGTAAATGGAGCAAAAACAACCCCGTATACATTGCCACAGTCGCACATAGATTAGCACTAATATGGAATGCCATTTTCCATTTATAAGGACATTCTTTGGGTTCTTTACAACAACATCAGACCACCGAATTCTATGGAAAAATAATTCCAATTCCGGTGCCGAGTTGTCGAAGTTCTCATTTTTACTTCTTGCCTCATTATGGATATTTGATGAATCCCCATATTTGCAAATGAGGGGATGAAAGTTAAGGTTCTCTGCTTTGATATGTTATTTTTTGAGATTATGGGTAGTTTGGATTTGAAGCTAAGAGGTTTTGAAGAGAAGGAGATGTTTAGAGGAAAGATCAAGTTAAATCTACTACAGAGGACTGAGGAAAGAGAGATAGAGGGGGAGGGGAAATAGTGAGCCAGAGAGAGAATAAGAAGGTGTTTGGTTCACAAAATATAGGTATGAGGTATGGGTTTAGAATGGGTTAAACCCATACCTAGTATTTGGTTGGTAAAATTTTAATTTTAAAACCAATACCTTAAACCCATGAGGTATGGGGTTTAGAAACCCTTAGGGGGAGGTGGGTTTGGCTTATACCAACCCTAGGTATCATCAATTATTTAAGATAAAACATCTTGCTACACAAAAATAAAAAGAAACGTTGGTTCGTCTTCCATGTATCTTTGAGTGGCCTAAACTCTAGGTATTCCATTATTCTCTCTTCTACTGCAAATTTTTTTTCTATTGTAATTTTCTCTTTTCTACTACAATTTTTTTCTACATAAATATAATTGTTAATAACAAAGAAAACGAGATAAACTTATGTGGTGTTTTAGCAAAATTTTTCTTGATCCAAAAGATTTTTCGGTAGAAAAAAACAACTGTAAGTATTGGTTAATTTGTTGATAGTAATTGTGATTGTAAATTTATAATTTGTATACTAAAATATGCAAGTATTATAAAAGTCACAATCGTAACTGTATTCTATACTTTTTACCATTCCACTATTTGCAGCGAGTAATAAAGTCAATGTATGAGAAAGAAGGGGAGGAGAAGAGGGATGTTGATAAGAAATGGTATTAATTGGTACTAATTACTTTATACTATCACATTTGATTTATTCAAAACAAGACATAAGACAAAATAAAATAATCTTAATTTCATTCTTGATTCCAGAGACATTTTAAACCAAACACTAAGTATGGGGATCATTTTGATTCCAAAACTGAACCAAACACATGGTATTAGGAATCAAGTTCCAACCCCATACCACCCTTATTTGATTCCTGATTCCAAACCCATACCAACCTACGAACCAAACGCCCCCTAACAAGGGTTGGCGAATGGTGAGTTGGGGACACGAGAATATTGGGGAAAATTGGAATTATGCCAATACTGACACGGATAAGTTATTGATCATTGGATTTCGCTCATCTAACGTTCCAGAATTCTTCTCACTTCTCATATAAAAGACCATTCTCACCTGAACTCATATATATATATATATATATATATATATAGGGGTGGGATCCGCTGAAAACAACTCTTAATCTGAAAACTGAAAACAGGGTAACTTTTACCACTTTTAGGGCAACTTAATATATTTTAAGAGTAACTTTTACCAGTTTTAGGGCAACTAGATTATATTAAGGATAACTTTATATATTTCAAGGGCAACTTTATATATTTTAAGGGTAACTTTTACCAGTTTTGGGGTAACTATATTATATTAAGGATGACTCTATATATTCCAAGGGCAACTTTATATATTATAAGAGTAACTTTTACCACTTTTATGGTAACTTTGAGTATTATAACAGTAACTTTGACTAATATTAGAGTAACTTTACATCTTAATATTTTCCCCACCTTCTTCATCTCCTTCCTTTCTCTCTCTCTCTCAACTTTCATAAAATTGCGAGAAATAATCCGTTCAAATTGCAGCTCCATAACTTAGCCAATCTCTTAAATAGAATCAATCATCATCATCAACAAAACTGAGCTAGAATTAGCACCAGAAAGTTCCACTAATCAACAATCAACATCAGTGCTATAATATCAAGTTTTCTTGAAATTATCAGACAACAACATATTGTTTCAAGTTTCATCATTCAAAAGAAAGTACAAATAACAGAAAAGTGACCAATATAGAGAGAGAATAACCGGTCGCGAATCAAGAGCTAGTTAATGGCGGCGAGCTGCAGCAGCTTGGACATGGCGTCGCGTCGAATAGGATGAAGAAAGGCTGAGGCGTTGGGCGGAAGTGAAATCACGATTTTCTAAGCAAAATCGACGCCGAAAACTAGAGATTAGAGTTTGATGTTGTTATCGACTTCTTTCCTCCAATTTTGCTGATTTTCTTCTCTCTCTTCTTGTTTCTCCATTTTTGCAGCTGTTAGAACCTGAGTATAACTCAGAGATAAATGGTGAGAGGAAAGAGAAAATGGATATTCTCCATTGTTGAATTGTTGTCTGCTGAATTCGTAGTCAGAAGAGAAAGAATGGAAATTGTTGAAGTTGGGGTTTCTATCGTGATTTGAAGAGAGAGAATGGGGCTCCTGGAGGAGATAATGTAATTGGCCTAAATCTTGTGAATTTGATCATAGCCATCGGATCTAATTTCAATGGCCCGCATCTTCCGTTTTCGGCTTTTAGGGATGTTTTCACAAGATCCCATTCCTATATATATATATATATATATATATATATATATATATATATATATATATATATATATATGAAATAAGTCAATATAGGTCAAAAAGAATTCTACCTAAACATTTGAAGCCTTTTATTTCTAAAATAATTAAATGGAAAAATGATAAAGTAGAATTACAAACTCCAAAATGCGGATTAAAATTGTGGGAAGACACTTTTGCGATACCCTAATTGTTACTGCAACTGCAATTTTTTCCCTAAGCTAAGTGTTAATAGAATTACTTTTATTTTTCTATATATAATGATGTGATCTCAAGAAATGATAAGAAAAACCAGCCTATTGTAGTAAGAGTAGTGGTCCTAAATTAACAAACTAGAAGTTCGATGAACTTTTACAATGGAGATCAATTAATCATAATGATGTAAATGATGAATAATTGGTAGGGTGGTGGATGGTGCAATGATCTGGAATCATGCTTGGACAGGGCTAACACAGGCTTTGGATCTACAAACATCATGAGTAAAGTGGAAATCTTTGAGGGGATTCTAAGCAACAATGAAACCCTGAACCCAGGTTCACATTCCCTTATCTATGCTTCGTTTCTAAGGCATGCTAAGCTTCTTTTATACATTTTCAGTTAATAATCCTCCCACGGGACCACCACCTTCAATTATATGCGTATTAGTTATTACATTCTACCCTAATTGTTAGGTCCATAACTTGCTCATGATGAGAGATTTCTGCTTATGTTATTACTCCATCCGTTTTTTTTATCTACACAATTTCCTTTAAAAAAATTTATTCATGATAAAATAAAATGACACTTCCCTTAATCGTGATTCTTTATTGTTTGCTTTACAATAATTTTAGATGCAATCACTTTTATTGTGTTTGGGTAGGGGAATTTGGAGGAATTGGAAGAAAATTGAAGGGATTAATTTTGCGTCCACCAATTAGTTATCCAAATTATTTCAATGTTGTAAAGATTTGAAAACAAATGCAAGCTCACTCATCACTCCTCTTCCTTTCTTTCACCAGTAAAAGTGAAACATATAAAGTGATTAAGTGAGTGGCCATGTTGATACATACTTTGCTCGACAGGACAGACTGGAAATTAATCCATTTTTAACCAACATGTGTGAAAAGTAAATTTTTTCCTGCATGTGACTAAAATTAAAACTTTGATTGGCTCTAGCAGCTCTTTTCATTGACCTTGGCATCTAGATAGCATGGACGCTAAATACTTCATGGCTATAGAATTGACTATGATTGATAGCACTTCGTCTTTGATTTGTGGGTTCTCCTAAATCTTACTATGATATAGTCGTCCTTAGTCGTCTTAGCTAGGACAGAAACTCACTGTACCAGTTGAAAATGTCATAAGTTGGTGAATTGTCCATGTTCATCACGTTGTATCAGTGTCGATTCCGTTAAACGGTTTGGTTCTGGTTCAAACCAAACCGTTTGGTTGACTTCAGTTCAGTTTATTTTTTTTTCTGTCTAAATTGATTCCGTTTAAATTTTCTCGGTTTCAGTTTGAATCCGATTCAGTTCGTTCAATTTTCAGTTCAGTCGAGTTCAATTACAATTGTCTTTTGGTTTGACCCCATACACTTTCAGTTTGAAACAGTTGGGATTTACTTATTACTAACAGTTGAACAGTTAATTTCAGTTTGGTTTTGGTTAATTTCAATTTGTATAGAAATCTACACCAGTTTGGATGACCTAGATATCGGTTATGACATATACATCCTTTTTTACTTCGTGTCGTGTTTCTGGCCAAGTGTTTTGCCGTACTAGGTGCTTTGGCCTCAGTTGGACTTGTTATTATTTCAGTTTCTCTCGTCGGAACCATTGATAACATCAAGAGACGTGTCTACATCGTGCCTGATGTTGGAAATTGCTCCATTTACATTAAAATTATTGTATTAAAGGTTTAATATTTGATTAATATTGAAATTTTCAATTTAACCTTTTTTATTTTCTAATTCCTACTTATATTTAACAAAGGTTAAGAAGGATATTTCTACTTATAATCACAAAAGCCCAACAATTGAATTCATAGGGATATTTCTACTTATAATTACAAAGACTAACATTTAAATAGAAAGAATAAAATAAATGCTACTTAGATCACCTGTCGGCTGCTTGTTTTACTCACCTTGGCCACCTACATCGTTCATTTTTATTTATTAAGGCTCGAAAAGTGAGGGAACAAGAGGGAAATAATATTAACGGTTAAATTGGATTATGGTATTATAACATTTAGTTTGTTTCTTAAGTAATCATGTAGTAAAATTTAGTAAATTAACGCGGCATATAATTTTAGCAATCATAAAACATTTGCTTAAAAGAGATCATGCATCACAATTGCTTCAAGATTCATTCAAGTTGTGTTCCTTGTAAAGTTGTAATATATAAATTTTGTATATTAGGGCGTTATGATTTAGTAAGATAACCAAGATACATTATTATTTGTTTCAGTTAAAAAAAATCTAGAACAGTTATTGGTTTACTTTAGTAGAATTCCGTTCAGTTTAAAATCAGTTTAGAACGGTTTTCAGTTGATTTCAGTTCAGTTTAAATTTAGTTCAGTTCAATTTAAAGCAGTTTTAGAAACAGTTAGTTTCAATTCAGTTTATGTTTGGTTCGTGTTACAGTTCAGTTTCAGTTAAGTTATGATACAGTTAACTTTAAACAGTTGGCTTTTAATTATTGCATTATTCAGTTATGGGTCACTTCAGTCTAGTTTATTCAGTTTAGTTGGCTATCAGTTTGCAGTGCACCCATCAATTTTTAACTAAACTGACAACTCTAGTTGTATGATTTGTCTCTTAGTAAATTCTAACATTTTTCCAATAAGATGATTTCAGCTCAATTGTCCTATATAATTAAAATTTACGTTTAAATCGATTATATACTATATTTATCATTGAAAATTATTCAAGTTGAGTATTATTTTGTCTACATCGTATTCTAATAAGTAATTAGTTAAAAAGATAATTCAAGAAAAAAGATTGGAAATAGCCTAGAATACCGTCTATGTAAAAAAAAATGATTTACTGACCTAAACTAAAATTTCAACAAATATTTCAATATAGCCATATTTATTTTGACATGGTCGACTTCTCTGATACATTAGCATTTACCAAAAGGAAAAGAAAATAGAGCTAACTTGACCTTGACGTTCTAAAGTATCATTTTCACCTACTAAATAATTGAATATCTAACATATTAAAATTGTAGAATAAAAGGTTAGCTTTATGTTCGTTCATATTAGGTGTTTTTATTTTAGGTTTGTGTCCTTTTTTCAAAAAAAATTTGGCATTAGCAGATATAAAACATTTTTATAGAACTATAGGACCATATGATCTAAGCGATTGATACGCTCAAGTTATACGGTGTTCATATTATATTTTGGGTGCACTTTGCTAAGGGTTTGATTGTAATTGTTAACGTTCGTGTTTTATTTAACCCTTAGCGGAAGTTCGGAGTTTTGCGAGATAATTGGTGTTAACGTCTTATGTTCCGAGCTTTCAAGGTGAAATGCATTTGAGCCAAGCAAAGTATCAAGCTGCATCGCAAGCACAACATCGTCTCACCAACCAAGCTCTCGTGCGCGCTCACAACCAAGCTCTCGTGCGCGCTCCTCACCAAGCTCTCGTGCACCGCAAGCTCGGCATCATAGCCCAGCTCTCGCGTGCACGCTCAATACCGCAAGTCTTGCGCGCGCCCAGCAGCATCATCGCCCAGCCCAGCAGCATCATCGCCCAGCTCCAGCGCATGCTCGCCCAGCTCCAGCGCTCGCAGCAAGCAGGCCGAGGCAGCTCGCACCTCGCGAGCATGGTCGCACCTCGCGACCTGCCTTGCTCGCACCTCGCGAGATCCCTCGCACGGTGCGACCTCTTGGCTTGGCCCAGTTCTTCAGCTCGTGTTGGAAGGCAGAACACTCTTCGCACGGTGCGACCAGACTCGCACCTCGCGACCCCTAGGTCGGTCTAAGTGTCGGCTGACTTTTGAGCCTTAGTATAAATACTAAACTTTGTTTTTGGACCTTGGGAGACACACACTTGAGGAGAGAGAATATCCAACACTCCATTCTTCTCTTCTTATCTTCTCTTTTTAGTTTTTATTTTCTAGTTTAGTTTTTAGGGATTTCAATTATGGAATTGGCTATTGCTATGCCGATTGTAGCTTGAACCGTTCTTGAACGAGATTAATATGAAGCTTCAAGCATTATTGTGAGATCTTTCCTCTCTATTTAGTTCCTTTGATTATGGTTTAATTTCTATGCTTGCTTTCTATGATTTTTGCATGATTATGCTAGGAACGTTACTAGTTTGATTGTGTAATTAATCTAATGCTAGATTTAAGAATAGAATCGGATTGTTTTATTCTTTTATCAATTGGTAGCAAACTAGGAAGTAACTTAGATGCAGATCGTCTTGGTTATTTCTTGGGGAAATTGAATCAACTGTTGAATGTTTATCGCTTGTATGACGTTAGCAGGTCTGTTGGTTCTCTGTGTTTATTGCTGCTATTGGATTGAACTTAGACGCGATCGGACTAGGTTATCCTTTAGTTAGGGTTTTATAGTCACGCTGATCGTGCTATTCAACTAGGAATAAGGAGAACACGAGATTAATTCTCAAAGAATAGATAATTAAGGAAATAATTAGAGTGGAGGTTCAAGGATCGATAATGAATTGAAGTGGATGTTAATCGGATTCAAGATCTTCCCATATTGATTTCTCATTTTATTTAGTTGCTAGTTAATTTTAGTTTGTTCGAAAATCTACTTGAAAACCCCCTTGTTATTAGGTTACTCGACCTTTAGAGTCATCTAGGTATTGATTCACGCTAGATATTAAACTTGTCCCTGTTTCCCTGTGGATACGAACCTTACTTCCCTTCTACATTTAATTGTAAAAGAGAGTAGGAGAAATTTTATCTTTGGTCGGGTGCGGTGCACGACGACACATCCGCGCCCGCCCAAATTTTGGCGCCGTTGCCGGGGAAACGGTGTTACTAGTTTGTATTTAGTGTATTTTTGGATTGTATTGCTTGTGCTCTTTGTTTATGGTTAACACTCGTACTACTAACAAAGAATCTTTGCATTACAATCCCGAATTAGAATTGACTCTTTTCAGGTGGAGAAACATTTTGCGAGAAAATTTTCAAGAATCATCTTTTAACGTTGAAGTGGAGGAAGAGATGCCTCCGATAATTGAAACTCGTACCTTGAGGGAGCTCACGGCTCCTAACCTTGATCAACAACCATTGTGCATCTCATTTCCGGCTCTTGATGAAGGCACTACTTTTGAATTGAAGTCGGGGTTGATACACTTGCTTCCTTCATTCCATGGGCTCAATGGAGAAGATCCAAACAAATTTCTTTCGGAGTTTCACATGGTTTGTACTGGCATGAAACCAAGTGGAGCAAAGGATGAACAAATCAAGTTGAGAACTTTTCCTTTTGCTTTGAAGGATGGAGCTAAAGATTGGTTATATTATCTTCCTCCTGGTTGCATTTCCACTTGGGTTGAAATGAAGAAGTGATTTCTTGAGAAGTTCTTTCCAGCTTCTAAGTCATCAATATTAAAGAAGGAAATCAGCAATATTGAGCAGAAACACGATGAGTCTTTCTACGAATATTGGGAGAGGTTCAAGAGACTTTGTGCTAGTTGTCCATATCATGGCTATTCGATGAAGACCTCATTACGTACTTTTACAATGGTTCTTCCGACGAAGATGTGCGAATGGTGAATCTTTTGCTAGTGGAGGTTCTTTCATAAACAAAACCCCAACCGCAGCTAGAGAACTCATTGAAGAACTAGGCGAAGGCTCGAGACAGGTTCGGTAGAAGATCGAATCATCGCAGAGCAAATGTTGAAAGTCCAGGTTCTAGCTCTTCAAAGGCCGAGGATCAAGTACAAGCTCTTACATCAATGATGCGGGAGTTCATGGTAAAGAACAATAGAGTTCAACAGGTAAAAGCTTGTAGAATTTGTTCTTTAGATCATCATACTGATGTTTGTCCTCAAATGCAAGAAGAATTTAGGGAAGAGGTCAAAGCTGTAGGTTTTCAAGGCCAACAAGCATTACAGAGACATGATCCCTACTCCTATGCTTCCGAGCAAGGGTGGAGAGATCATCCTAACTTCAGATTTGGCAATCAACATCAACAACAGCATATAACAAGGGCCACCACCACATCCTTATCCTAGGCCCCAAGGCCAAGACTCGAGCTCTAGCATGTCCACTGAAGGAATGTTAAATGTTTTAACTAAAAATGTGACTAACATGCAGGGTAACATGGTGCAGTTTCAAGAGGAAACTCGATCGAGCATCAAGAACTTGGAGAGCCAAGTAAGCCAAATTGCAGGAGCTGTAACCAAGTTAGAGGCTAGGGATTCGGTGAGGTTGCCATCCCAAACGGAACTCAACCCTAAAATGAACGTGAGTGCTATCACATTGCGGAGTGGAGCGGAAATTGCAAGCAAAGAGAGGTTGGTGGTTCGAGACAAAGAGATAGTGGAAGAGGTGATCGAGCATGAACCGACAACGAGATAGTAAATCATGGCCACCTCGACAAGAGGAGAAAGTCAAAAAATCACCTCCTCCACCATATGAACCAGAGCCACCATTTCCCGAGGCATTGAGAGAAACCCGCAATGCAGAGCGCAACAACGACATTTACGAAGTCTTTCGTAAATGTGAGGTAAACATTCCCCTTTTTGATGTTTTAAATCAAGTACCCAGGTATGCTAAGTTCCTTAAAGAATTGTGTACTTCGAAAAGAAAGCAAAAACAAAAGGGAGTGCAAAAAGTGAAGGCTAGCGAGCATGTCTCGGCTATCTTTCAAAAGAAATTACCTCAAAAGTGCAATGACCCAGGCATGTTTACCATCCCATGTACTATAGGTGACACCATGTTTCCTAAAGCCATGTTAGACTTAGGTGCGTCAATTAATGTGATTCCATATTCATTGTATAAGTCTTTGAAACTTGGCAATTTGCATGAAACTGGTGTGGTGATTCAACTAGCTGATAGATCCAATGTTTATCCTAGGGGTAAATTAGAGGATGTGTTAGTTAAGGTTGGGAAATTGCAATTTCCTGCTGATTTTTATGTTCTGGAGATGGAACCTGATAAGCATGCCGCCCCAATCCTTTTGGGACGACCTTTCTTGAAAACATCTTGCACTAAAATTGATGTTTGCGCTGGTTCTTTGACTATGGAGTTTGAGGGAAAGGTAGAGGCATTTGATATAAATGATCCTAAGCTTCTACTTAAGGATGATAGCTCACTTTGCTCTATTAACATTGTTGACTCTTGTTTTGCATGATGTTCTTGATATTGAGCGGAGTTGATGAGTTGATGAATGCTGATGAGGTCTTGGTTGAGGATTGTGTGCCTCCTACTAACGTGCAGGTTATGGTGCCCGAGTCGAAAGAGCGGAAAAAGCCTCCTGACTTACCACCTTGTTTTGAAACTGTACCACTAACGATGCATTGCAAGAGTTCTTCGGAATCTGTTTTGCAGGTACTTGAATTGGAGGTTGACATGGAGCCACCATTGTCACACATGGAGCACAAGCCCAATTATTGAGCTCAAGGTACTAAGTCGAGCTAACGACTTTAAACAACAGCGCTTCTCGGGAGGCAACCCGAGACCCTTTTTATTTTCTTTCTTTTTCTTTATTTCTCATCAAATTTCCACCACCACAACAAATTTTCTTTCACCCACCGCCCGCCCACTAAAAAGATCCACAACCAATCTTAATCCGCTTGGAACCAAAATCCACAAAAGAAAATCCGTTGGGAGGACTTCAATAGCTAGGAGTTGGTAACACTAGAGGATTGAGATTGTTAATGTATCTTTTCGATCTCTTAAGCTAGGAGCAAATCTCAGAAATTGAAACAAAATTTGAATTTGTCATTTGTTTGAGTGATTCGAGGGAGAGGGTTGTGAGTTGGTTTATGAGATTTGAGTTGGTGTTGTTAAGAAGTTTGAGTTTGACGGATTGTTTGCCATGAGTTTTGAGCATTCAATCTTCGATTTACCCGATTTTCAAATTTTCCCCCATTTTCAGTTTACTTTTTCTTTTCATTGTCGACACATTGAGGACAATGTGTAGTTTAAGTAGGGGGGAGGATATTCTCATTCTCATATATCTATGTTGTATATATTACTTTCAATTTGAAAAAAATGAAAATGAAAAAAAAAAATGAAAATGAAAAAAAAATGAAAAATAAAAAAATATAAAAAAAAAAGTGATGAAATGAATCCCGCTGAGTTGAAAACCCACAAGGGTGGGCGACTCGGGCAAAAAATGGGGGCTCGGATAGGTCGAAAACCCGAAAGGGCGGCCTATGCAAAAAAGAGCTAGTTGAGCGGGTAAGATGGTGAGATGCAACCAAAAAGAAATGTGTGAAGCTAGGATGAAAACCCGAAAGGGCTCCTAGGCAAAATGAGAGATGAAAGAGAGAATTATATACTTTGAAAACTCATTTGCCGGAGATGGTGTCATAAGGTGGAAAGCGTTTTCGGGTATGGTTGGTGAATTCATCCTTGATTTTGTGAAGATTTGTTTTGGCTTTCACATTCTTTTGGTTGATTGTTTGTTTTTGGGAGTAAGCATGGAATTTATCCCTTTTTGTCTTCATTCCATGGCTTGCTATTTTAAATTAGTTGTTGTAGTAGTAGTTTTAGTTTATCTTTTGAGGTTTTAGGCGAGCTGTCATTTTGATTGTGGCGTTTGAGTGAGTTCAACTCCTTTGAGATCCTTCAGGATTTGAGCTCACATTTTGGTTGTCGTTTGCTGGTTATTGTTGTTGTCGCGTCTTTGTATACTTCAGGTGAGCTTGAATCTAAGTGTGGGGGAATCATCGTCCCTTACGTTTAGGTTTTGAGCGGATGTTGTTAAGATGTGATGATGATGATATAGTTGATGGAGAGTGTAGTTTGGTGTCGATAACTTGGGTGAAGATCTATTGGGTGATCCCCATTTTGAGTTTACTCGAGGTCGAGTAAAGTTCAAGTGTGGGGGTATTTGATACGCTCAAGTTATACGGTGTTCATATTATATTTTGGGTGCACTTTGCTAAGGGTTTGATTGTAATTGTTAACGTTCGTGTTTTATTTAACCCTTAGCGGAAGTTCGGAGTTTTGCGAGATAATTGGTGTTAACGTCTTATGTTCCGAGCTTTCAAGGTGAAATGCATTTGAGCCAAGAAAAGTATCAAGCTGCATCGCAAGCACAACATCGTCTCACCAACCAAGCTCTCGTGCGCGCTCACAACCAAGCTCTCGTGCGCGCTCCTCACCAAGCTCTCGTGCACCGCAAGCTCGGCATCATAGCCCAGCTCTCACGTGCACGCTCAATACCGCAAGCCTTGCGCGCGCCCAGCAGCATCATCGCCCAGCTCCAGCGCATGCTCGCCCATCTCCAGCGCTCGCAGCAAGCAGGCCGAGGCAGCTCGCACCTCGCGAGCATGGTCGCACCTCGCGACCTGCCTTGCTCGCACCTCGCGAGATCCCTCGCACGGTGCGACCTCTCGCTTGGCCCGAGTTCTTCGACTCGTGTTGGAAGGCGGAACACTCTTCGCACGGTGCGACCGGACTCGCACCTCGCGACCCCCTAGGTCGGCCTAAGTGTCGGTGACTTTTGAGCCTTAGTATAAATACTAAACTTTGTTTTTGGACCTTGGGAGACACACACTTGAGGAGAGAGAATATCCAACACTCCATTCTTCTCTTCTTATCTTCTCTTTTTAGTTTTTATTTTCTAGTTTAGTTTTTAGGGATTTCAATTATGGAATTGGCTATTGCTATGCCGATTGTAGCTTGAACCGTTCTTGAACGAGATTAATATGAAGCTTCAAGCATTATTGTGAGATCTTTCCTCTCTATTTAGTTCCTTTGATTATGGTTTAATTTCTATGCTTGCTTTCTATGATTTTTGCATGATTATGCTAGGAACGTTACTAGTTTGATTGTGTAATTAATCTAATGCTAGATTTAAGAATAGAATCGGATTGTTTTATTCTTTTATCAATTGGTAGCAAACTAGGAAGTAACTTAGATGCAGATCGTCTTGGTTATTTCTTGGGGAAATTGAATCAACCTGTTGAATGTTTATCGCTTGTATGACGTTAGGGGTGTCCGTTGGTTCTCTCGTGTTTATTGCTTCGCTATTGGATTGAACTTAGACGCGATCTGACTAGGTTATCCTTTAGTTAGGGTTTTATAGTCACACTGATCGTGCTATTCAACTAGGAATAAGGAGAACACGAGATTAATTCTCAGCAATAGATAATTAAGGAAATAATTAGAGTGGAGGTTCAAGGATCGATAATGAATTGAAGTGGATGTTAATCGGATTCAAGATCTTCCCATATTGATTTCTCATTTTATTTAGTTGCTAGTTAATTTTAGTTTGTTCGAAAATCTACTTGAAAACCCCCCTTGTTATTAGGTTATTCGACCTTTAGAGTCATCTAGGTATTGATTCACGCTAGATATTAAACTTGTCCCTGTTTCCCTGTGGATACGAACCTTACTTCCCTTCTACATTTAATTGTAAAAGAGAGTAGGAGAAATTTTATCTTTGGCCGGGTGCGGTGCACGACGACACATCCGCGCCCGCCCAGCGATCCTATCCTGATCGTCTTGTGCAATCTTGTCACATTCTAACCACATATGTGTGATCTCAATCGATTTTGTACAAATCCCACTTGCAATCTCCACACGATGTGGATCGTTTTGCCACATATAGATCGTACGATCCTGCAATCCAGAGTGCGATTCGAACAACAATGGTTCCAAGTTAATGTTACTTTCAATAAAAATGCAGCAGTGCAAAAAAAGAACCATAGTGTTGTATGGTACACTTACAAGAGTTAACTTTTACGCCCACATCTATGTCGGACCGTTAGAATATATGATGTCTAGACTCTAGTTTACATAAATTAAGTTGTACGTAAAATTCATGAAGGTGATGTTTATTTTTGGAAACATTATAGAAACTTACCCAAGTGCATATCCTCCAGTTTTTAGCTAAAGTTCTTTTGATTTTTTGGACTTTTAAGTAAATCAATTTCCATCTCTCTTTTAGTAGTTAACCCGTCACTAAACTTGAATTTCTACTTTTGTAAAGTTATTTACTTCTCAGCAATTTTTTGACATTTCATACTTTTTAAAAATTGTGTATTTCAGCGTGTATCTACATGATCCTATCTAAGTGATTTAACACCTAATAAACAAACTCAATCGCTATTTACCGTCCGTATTTACTAAAAATCGCCCGTATTTTTCCCTTAAAATTCCCTCCATACCCCTCCCTTTTTACCCCACTCTTACTCTCTCACCTCTCACACTACCACTACCCGACCACCACCAACACCGACCACCACCACCACCACCCGACCACCACCACCACCAACACCACCCGACCAACACCACCACCACCACCAACACCACCTGACCACCACCACCTGACTACCACCACCTGACTACCACCATCGCGGACCACTGCCACCACCGGAGCACCACGAAGAATCGTCAATGCCGCCAACCACACCGGAACGAAATGTGGTTAGTTTTTTATAAAAAAATTCCTCCACCGGTGCACGGTAACGGATGAAAATTCCGTTACCTCCATGGTGGTAACGGATGAAAATTCCGTTACCTCCATGGAGGTAACAGAATTTTCATCCGTTACCATGGGTTTTTCCAAAAAAAAGTAACCAAAATTTTTTTTTTTTGAAAAAACCATGGTAACGGATGAAAATTCCATTACTATGCAAAAAAAAAAAAAAATTTTTTTTTTTTTTTTTGGGAAATATCCATGGTAACAAGATTTTCGGTGAGTGGTGGTGGTGGTCGCCGGTGGTTGACGCCGTGGTGGTGGTGGTGGTGGTTGCTTTGGTGGGTGGGTGGTGGTTGGGGTGAGGTGAGAGTGAGTGAGTATATATGGGGGGTAGTACATATCGACATATCGTAACTAATCGATATGTTGATAAAGTATAAATTGTAGTTCACTATATAAAGTATAAATTGTAGCTACGATATGTCGATATGTACTTTCTCTTTTTTTTTTTTAATGGGGGGTATATGAAACCCTCGTTTGTTTAGGGCATTACTATTACTATTAAAAAAAAAAAAGAGAAAGTACATATCGACATATCGTAACTACAATTTATATACCCCCATATATACTCACTCACTCTCACCTCATATTTTTTTTTTTTTTTTTTTTTGGGCCCCCTTTCGGGAACCCGTGGTAAGAAGAAATTCCTCTAGGCTGCCCTCGCACAGGGCCACTCACCCAGAGGCCCAACAAGCCCCAAACCCCCCTCCCCCCAACAATATTGAAATTTTTCCTTCCACCAAGATTTGAACCTTGGTCTCCCATGTGGGAGATAGGAAGCCATGCATACCATTGGACCCAAGGGTCCTTGGTACTCTCACCTCATATATGGGGGGTAGTACATAACGAGGGTTTCATATACCCCCATTAAAAAAAAAAAAGAGAAAGTACATATCGACATATCGTAACTACAATTTATACTTTATATAGTGAACAAAAATACCTTATATGTGGACTCACGATCCAACATTCACCCCTTTTTTCTCTCTAAAAAATCCCTATACAAAGAGAGAAACGCTAATTTTTCCATACACATGCAAGTAACTTTTACCCATTATATGAACTCTTAGTCCACACACCGTGTTAGGTTTATCACTACTTGGTCATCATATACGACTATTTTTCATAATGGTCCTATATTAAATCACCATTTTCTTCCTTTTTTTTTTATCTAGCTTACTTTGGCATTCTTCTTTTCAAGGGTGTCACGGTATTCTCTGGTCAGATAATGCAATCTAGCTAGACAACTCAATTAAATATCTCTTAGCCTGAGTATCTAGTTGATGAATTTGCGTGGCTATTGGAGATTCTATCAAAGATGTGCCCGGCCAATGACACTTTTAATATCCTTGTATATTTTTGGCCTTGTATAATTGTATGTCATGTCTTACGTTGAAACTTTTAATTGTAGGAACATAAACTGATAATAACTAAAACAAACTTATCTGACAACCGTGGCGTGAGAAGATCACTGCCCTAAAGTTGAATTTGCCCCGCAACAACACACGGACTCACAACAATCAAACTCCAGGGATACACGGTCTCTGCGTTTCCGGTGTTGACAGAAAAGCAGATTGAGAACGATCTTGAATATTGCCCATAATTATGGAGGAGAAAGAAAGTGAGGAGAAGATGTAATTTTGTGTTTTTTGTGTCCCCAACAGAACACTGGTATTTAAAGGGAGAGGAAAACCAAACGAGATCAGAATAAGGCTGAAATCGTGGGAAAAACGGTCAATAAATGGGGAAGATCATGGCAGCAGATCAGGAGAGAAATTAGGGAAAAGCTGTAATCTTAAGAGAGAGATTAGGGGAAAAACGGTAACTTTAGACTGATCAAATCGGTCATTAAATGTTGACAGATTTTTGACCCAAAAAATTAGTTAAGTTAATTCCCCAAGGCCCTAGCCCAAACCACACATCACCACAAACCCACTAAAAACCTCATTGCTACTCAACTCATAAATGAAGAGTAAATGCTATAAACCTTACTCTTTCCTTATATTCTTTCAATGTGGGACAAAAGATAAAAAGGATTTTTTATATTCTTTTGAAGCAACTTAGAGTTTCTACTATAAACTCCAACATTAATATCCTTGTATATTTTTGGTCTTGTATAGTTGTATGTCATGTCTTATGTTTGCAAATTGCAAGTGTTAAGAGAATCCTCGGCGAGACCTTTTTGGCTTAAAAATAATCTCAAATAAATCATTTTTGCAATGGTGAAATTAAAAAAAATCTCAAAAGGTCAAATTCCTATTTTCGCGATCTTGCAAATCTGATTGTTGTATTAAGAATCGAAAATTCTAGTTTACAAAAGAAACTATAGAGGAACTAAAATCATTTGTTAACAAGTTACCTTGCCAAAAATAAGGTTCAATGTTTTAGTTTGATTCCAAATATATACTTCATCTTGTTTCATTTATAACAGAGTTTTACAATTGGAACCGAATTAAGCTAAGATACTGTGATGGAGCTTCCTTTGCTGGAAATTCCAAGTTTGACAATGGGGTAAATTTACTTTTCTTAAAATAAACTTCAGGGAACTCTCACTGATATATAAGAAAAGTTGTTAAACTCTTCGTTTAATTTGTTTATGGACAGACTTCATCGCTTTACTTTAGAGGGCAAAAGATTTGGCAAGCCACGATTTTTGATCTTCTTCCTAAAGGGTTGGCAAATGCAGAGAAGGTAGATTCTTTTTCGACTTTTTAAGAATTTTTTTTTGGTAAAGTGAAATTATACTCTATAACATTACGTTATTTGCATATATCTGATATAAATTAGGCAAAGCTCCGTAGATATATATATATATCACATCTACTCGCATTCTACAGGCTTTGCTTTCTGGCTGCTCAGCAGGGGGTTTAGCAGCCTTCTTACATTGTGACAACTTTGCCAGCTTTCTACCAAGGAATGCTACTGTTAAGTGTTTGAGTGATGCCGGTTTTTTCTTAGACGTGTAAGTCCTTTTACTTGTTACATTCCTTCCGTCCTAACTCATACAGTCATACTCTATATTTTAAAGATATTAATGTTGAAAATTGTGAAAATTAAACTGTTGTAACTAATATAGAACAGGTTGAGTTAAATTTTTTGCCTTTCCCCCCTACCCTACGCGTGTTTTCTGATATAGGATATTGTCATTGTACTTGCAGCGCAGATGTATCCAATAACTACACAATAAGATCCGTTTACAACGGTGTTATTTCACTTCATGGTGTAGAACAGAATCTAGACCAAAACTGCACCAGTTCTCTAGATGACAATCCTGAACTAGTATGTTTTTCATATAAGCAAAGAGTTGGACTATTTCAAAAATTGTTGTCCATTGAACATTTGAGAAGTGGAAATTTGAAATATGATCTCATTTGGCATGGGCCTCACACAATTCATCTTCTCTGTTCAGTGAAGAACAAGTTCTCCATTTAGCCTTTTTATGATCACGTAAACTGCTTGATATATCATCTGACATACTTCACCTTTTGGTTTCAGTGCTTCTTCCCACAACATCTGCTAAGTTACATTAGGACTCCCTTTTTCGTCTTAAACGCTGCATACGATATGTGGCAGGTAGTGTTAAATTTCTTGGTTCCTCAATTTCTTAAATTCATAGTAATGATCTTTCATTAAACATATATACTGGACATTGTTTGAGGTATTAATTACGACTTTGGCAGTTCCGTAACATCTTTGTACCATCTTCTGCTGATCCGCGAAGGGAATGGAAATACTGCAAGGGAAATATAACAACTTGCACTGATAGTCAACTTCAAATACTACAAGGTTTAATATTAGTGTCATTTCATATACCAATTTCAAGCCTGTTATTAGATCATAGTATAATTTAAAGTGAGATGAGTAAAATGTAAAGGTTATACAATTGTTAACAGGTTATAGAGTGGAAATGCTTGAGGCTCTATACTCTTTCTACAAACATTCAACAAGCGGAGGAATGTTTATAAATTCATGCTTTACACATTGCCAAAGTGAGTCAAATGCAACCTGGTTTGGAGTTGACTCCCCCTTAGTGCAAAACAAGGTACTCTTTTCTAATTTTTCAAAAAAAAAAAAAAAAAAAAACTCTTTTCTAACACATCCATTCAGCTGACAACTAAAACAATGCACAACATTTTTGTTTATTGTTTACTAATCAGTAATCACATTACGTATATATACTAATACTTCCTTCATAGTTTTAGTTGTTCCACTTTGAATTATGCATTGTTCATTTACATAAGTCACTTTGACCATATTTTGTTTAACAAATCCAAATTTTATTAAGCTATCACATACCCCAATTTTTACTATTTAATTTACTAGACTAAACATAACTACGTAAATTGGTACTGAATTTGTCTTGATTTTATAATTTTACTAATCGATTGTTAAAGATATCAGCAAGTCTTGCGTGTATTAAGTATATTGTACACAAGTTGCTTGGCTAACTCAAATCACGTATATTAATTCAATTTCATACCGAGGAAACTATTTTGTGACTTGGGGTGACTAAATCCCATTGTTTACAAGTATATGAAGTTTGTATGTTTGAGGATTCCTTAAAGCTCCGCTAGTAATTAATGATAGGTTTGATATCTTACAGACCATTGCAGAGGCTGTTGGTGATTGGTATTTTGAACGAAATGAGGCAAAGTTGATCGATGTTCCATATCCTTGCAATACTAATTCTTCCTGTCATAACAAAGTACCAGCATAGATGATGTGTGCGTGAAGGCATCATTATTATAAGTCCTAGTTCTGTTAGGACACTCTATGTAGTTTCTAGTTCTGTTAGGAAACTATGTATTTTATTTGCTTTATAACTAGTTTGTTTCATTTCCGTGTGCTTCTATGTAGTTAGGCGTGTGAAGGATGCTTCATTTCCTTGTACATCCTAGCTAGTTAGTTATTCCTTGTTATCTTTTAAAGTTTTCCTAGTTGCATTAGAATTAGGACTCTTCTATGTACTTATATTTCAGCTTTCATGAATAAGAAAAAACAGTTGTTGCGTTTTGATTAAAAGTAATTCGAATGTTTTGGATTGAATTTTGGTTGTGAACCAAGAACATACAAATCGAGGTTTGTGTGCATCTCCTAATCGAGGTTAGTGAGAGATCATCTAGTTCTCGAGGGAACAATAGAGCCTATCCTACATAAAAATCCAATCTTAAAAACACATGAAGTTGGAATCTTTAGCATTGCAAACTTGAGATTAGAGTAATTAGAGTGTTGTTCCTAAATTTGCTAGTGCGAATACACATCAATTGGTATCAGATTTCCAGCAAGGGGGTTGTTCTCACAATCTCTCGTAACTAGTTGTTTGTTTCGTGCATGGGTTCGGATGATCGGATGGATAAAATCATGAACGCTTTAGTCACACTCTCGTTGCATCACACAACAAGTGAGTCCACGCACGAGGCCCATGAACTGTGTCACCAAGCTTTGCTCGGCCAAGTTCAAGTGTAATAGCCCTATTTTTTTTAAGAGTGTTTATTAAGGACTGATTATATTTATTAAGTTAATTATATTCCGAAAATTATTATTTTATTTGAGTTGGAGTATGAATTTTATTTGTCGTGTTGTAATATATTTATTTATTCAATTTTATGAAGTTATTATTGATATATTTCGGATTTTAAGTTTAAGTTTAGTGGTATTCGGCCAAATACGAAAATTAGAGTCGGTTTCCTATTATATCTTTGTCGGTTAAGGAAAGACCCAAACCCCCTTGCTTAATCTCTCGTGGCTTCTATTTCCCTCACCCAAAGTCTTTCTCTCTCCCGTGGTACTCTCAAAACCTCAAACCCCAAAGAAACCCAAAAACCCCAAACCCCAACTTGTTTCTCTCTCCTGATGAAGACCCAAAACCCCGTGAAACTCTCTCGCCCTTCCCCTGTGCTGCTACTGCGTTAGCCTATGCTCGCCGGAGCTCTTTCTGTGTGCGCGGCCGTCGGCCGTTTTCAGCTCGTCGGAGCTCTGCGTGTGTTGTGCTCGTGTTCTCTCTCTCTCTTGCTCTGTTTGCTGTCACCGTGGTGGTGGTTATCGTTTTAACGGTGCTGCTGCACCGTCCTCAATTCGGTTTGTGGTGGTGATGCCACCGCTGTCAGACGCTGCTGTTGTTGCTCGTGTTTCCTTCCCTCCCTTCTTGTTGTTGCTGCTGCGTTGTTGTCCTGTTCTTTTCTCTCTGTCTCCTGCGCTGCTTCGTGGTGCTGCCACCTCTGGTGGTGGCCGTGTGTTGGTGATTGCAGAGCACCAAGGTATTTTCTTCTTTTCTTGTGTGTTGTAGTTGTTGATGTGGTTGTTGTTGTGTTACGGTTGTGTTGTTGTTGGTAACACTGCTGCTGCTATTGTGTTAAGGAGGAGTGTTTTAATATCATTAGTAGCCAAATGGGTTTCTTATTTGTTTAATTAAGTTTGTTAGTTAAGTTTAGTTAGTTTAGTTCTATAATTTAGATTCATGATTTTAAGATATGTAGAATCAGTTTACAATATTTAGGATTAAGAGTTTGGAATTATGGTTGTAAAGGATTTCTAAATTGGGAAATTAGTTATGGTTTCACTTTGTAGTTGAGATCAGTTTGAGAATAGTTGTTGATTATTGTTATTGTTGTGAGGTGATTATTGGAGGATGATTTTGGAGTGGAGTATCATTCAGAGTTATGAAGGAGATTGTGTTGTTGGAATTGGATTGCGGTTCAGGTAACTTTTATGTTCAGTAAAATGTATTACTTATGCCCTCATGTGTGGATCTCTTTGTTCTGTTTTTGATATATAAGTTCGTACTATGGCCATAGATATGAATGTGATGATGAAATGTCATTGATTATGAATATGCAATTGTTTTGCTGGCTTAGTTTATGAATTGAAAATAGAAAGTGGACAAGGTATGGGTGGAGGACGGTTACTCTTTGACCTGATATGGTCGGCTACGCTCCATGGACTGTGAACCTTGGGGGTAGTATTGCTGGGCTCCATAACGAACCTTGGAGGCAGCGTTTGTCCAAATCCTGTACTTGCCACTGATTTGTTTAAGAGAATGAGCTATGCCAGTGTTGTAACGGAAAGGAAATGATTTGATAAATAAAATGTTTATAACGGGCTGAAGTAAAGGGTACGAGTTTTCCACTCATTTTGGAATTTTGTTTGTTTTGTATTTCTTCCCTGAATTTGCAGGTTTGGTGTTGTGAGCTCAGAATTGGAAGTGGAGCAAGATAAAGATGTCTTGTGGATTAAGGATTGAGTTTGTATTTTAGATAGTTGATTCAGGAATAGTTACTGATATTTCATTGTATATAATATTTTGGGAATTTAGTCGAGTTATTGGTGTAATTAAGGATATTTTCCGCTGCAATTTTATTTAATTAAGAGTTAAATTCTAGTTTATGGTTGTTGAGTGTGTTTCGCTAGCAGCTCGGAAGAGCGGGCTGTTACATCAAGCCTTGGCCGACAAGTTTGAGGATGTGAGAAGTGTTGCTGCTAGACGTTCTCCCACTCCTCCACGCAAAGAGGACGACATGAAACTCACTGAACTTTCGGAGTTCAATGGCTTGAAAGGTCCAGATGTGTTCTTGACATGAGAGAGGAGGATGGAGCGCCTATTTACTTACAAAGGGCTACATGATCGCAAAAGGGTATGATCTTGCTATTTTGTGTTTGATGGATTATGCTTCTGATTGACTTGATTCTTACCAAAATAGACGAAGAAGAGAAGGGAAAGAGGATATTCATACTTGGTCTGGTTTGCGCACCAAGATGAAAAAACGTTTTGTGCCTAAAACCTATAGACAAGAATTGTTTCTAAAGTTAAATTCTTTTCACCAAGAAGGTTTGAGTGTTGAAAGTTACATTAAGGAATTTGAGAGGCTTTGGCTCACGTGTGATTGCAAAGATGATGATGAGCAAAAGTCGGTTAAGTTTCTACTTGGTTTGAACAGGAAAATTGTGAATTTGGTGGAATTGCACCCTTATGACTCTTTTTGATGAAGTGTGTTTACCGACTAAGAAAGTGGAGCGCCAACAGGACTCTAAATTTAGTGGCTTTGGTGGGGGTTCCATCACAGCACTCGAGGCCAAAAAGGGGAGTGACGAGCTTGAGAAGCCTCCTCTTGATGCTCCCTCTTCTTCGACTAATTTCGAGGCTGTTTCGAAACAAAATCTCCAACTTTGACGCAAGGGTAGCAAAGCATGAAGGAGCGCATGTGTTTCAAGTGCAAGGGTTTTGGTCATCTTCAACGGGAATGTCCTAACAAACTCTTGGTTTCCTAAGAGGATCATCAAGTCTTGCTTGCTTCGCTTGAGCAGGACAAGGAGAGTGCATCAATGTAAACCGTGGCTACTGCATCTTTTTGGGACTCTACCCCAATGTTTGAACCGAAACAAGAGTGTCAAAACTTGATTTTGTGCAAAACCTTGATGGCTACACCGCAACTTTCACACGAGTAAGAACAAAGAGACAATTTATTTCAAACACGTTGCCTTGTTAATGGTAAGACGTTATCGGTCATTGTTGATATTGGATCTTGTGCTAACGTGCGTGCTGTTTCTATGGTGAATGAAGTTAACTTGCCTACTCAATCTCACCCTAAGCCCTACAAGTTGAGTTGGTTGGATGTTGCTATTAGTGTTTTCGGTGAATAAACAAGCACTCATTTTTTTTCGCATTGGCGGCTATATGGATCAAATTTGGTGTGATGTGGTGCCCATGACCGCTTGTTCTTTACTTCTTGGACGTCCATGGCAGTGTGATAGGAGTGTGATTCATCATGGGAGGGATAATATATGCTCGGTGCTTGTGAATGGGGAACGAATTGGCTTGAAACTGTTGCCCCCAAAGCGTGATCCTGTGGGTACTAAGGATGTTGTTGAGGAGGAAGTACCTACGGGGTTGGTTGCTGCTACCAAGGGCACTCATGCTTGCTTGAGTTCTTCTTGAGATGAGATTCTTCAAGTTCCTACAACCAAGAAAGAGAAGCGTGCTAATTTGCTGCATATACACGGCATGCCCCAAGTTTAGATGTTGGTGATTTTGTTTGGCTTTCTTTGGCTGCCCAAAAACTTCACATAAATCACAAGAATGATGAGCCAATGGATGAAGGATCATTCAAAGTCGTGAAGAAGTTGGGTTATGATACCTATAAGATGCTGTTGGGACATGGTATTTGCGCAACATTACAAACTAGTGATTTGGTTCCATGCTTTGACACAACTTGAGAGAAGTTGAACTTAAGAAGGGGAGTATGATGTGTGCGTGAAGGCATCATTATTATAAGTCCTAGTTCTGTTAGGACACTATATGTAGTTCCCTAATTCTGTAAGGAAACTATGTATTTTATTTGCTTTATAACTAGTTTGTTTCATTTCCTTGTTTTAGGAGTTAAAATATTAGTAGGAGTGTTAGTTTCATTTGCGTGTGCTTCTATGTAGTTAGGCGTGTGAAGGATGCTTCATTTCCTAGTACATCCTAGCTAGTTAGTTATTCCTTGTTATCTTTTAAAACTTTCCTAGTTGCATTAGAATTAGGACTCTTCTATGTACTTATATTTCGGCTTTCATGAATAACAAAAACAGTTGTTGCATTTTGATTAAAAGTAATTTGAATGCTTTGCATTGAATTTCGGTTGTGAACCAAGAACATACAAATCGAGCTTTGTGTGCATGGTGCATCTCCTAATCGAGGTTAGTGAGAGATCTTCTAATTCTCGATGGAACAATAGAGCATATCCTATATAAAAATCCAATGTTTATACCTCAAAACACATAAAGTTCGAATCTTTAGCATTGCAAACTTGAGATTAGAGTAATAAGAATGTTGTACCTAAATTTGCTAGGCGCATACACATCAATAGACCAAGATAAAACTAATCGCGAATTATCATACGATATTGGAGGAAGTTTACAGTTGAAGATTAGGTTCAATAGCTGCTCCTTGAGTAGATATCGATGGTTTTCGTGACGAATTTCGAAATATTTATTCTATAGAACAACGTAGTATTATTTATAGTGACAGTGATTAATCTTGAGGCAAATATCAATAGTTAAAGCTTTATCTCCAATTTATGAACTTAGCGGATTTAGAAATTATTTTGTTGATTCTTAATAACAAAATTCATTCAACAAAAGCTTTCTGCTTTGCTGATACAGAAAGATGGAAGTAATTTTTGATGTAAAAATTGCTGTAATATATACAGTAAAGCTTTGTACCTGAATTGTAAGATAGAAGTAATCAATCATAATTTTTTTTATCCATTCTTTCTTATGAGTTTTATTTACCTTTTACCAGATCTATGTTTGTTTTGTGGTTCTTCAGTAGATGAATTAACATATCTTATTTGAGTGTTTCTAATTCAAGTTTGTATAATGTTAGTGATTTTATATCCTTGGATGGAGACAAAATTATCTATAAGGTGGACTTACAAATTACAATATATTATGCATTATCACTAATGTCATTTATATATATTAATCGACAACTCATATTACACCATCAACTCATTATATGGCTTTTATGTTATGTTGTAACTTGTATGTAAGAATTTGTATCCACCTACTACAATCATTACTCGATTCATGAAAATAACATTAATATACTCTTGATACAATTCCTTGACACAAATACATGATAGTCAAGAGATAACCATAAAGATATCATATAAAATTCAGCTCGATCGATACACCTTATTTCAGGCAAAGACAACAATGTCTATATGTATTTGGATACTAACATATTTACATATTACAATGGGAATTTAGCGAATTGCATCATTTTAAACACCTGAACTTGTAAATGACAACCTTTTAAAATAGAAGTTGTTAATTACCACCCAAAAACAAATCAACTTTACTATCGAGATCTTTTTCCATTTTTAGGTGACTTTTGCCTGATGATTACGTAATTAAACCCATTTATCATTTTCACCCCAATTTAAAATTGAGCATTCCTCTGAATTAAATGGATCTTTCTTCCGCTTTCTTTTTTCTTAACTTTCCTTTATGGCTCCATCCCAACTTCATCTCAACTTAAAACCCTGAACAATAATCTAATTATATGTACCTCATGACGAGCTATAGTATAGCATCTAAAGCTTTCATGTGGCGGTCCCCTTCCCTCCATTCATCTTCAAATTCCCACCTCCAATTTTACTCAATTCAAGAACTTCCAAGATGGAGATACTTACTATTGAGTTATGATGAAAAGAATGAAAGGTTTATAGTTTCGAACTAGTAAATTCAAACCTCTTTAATGGAATATTAAATGACGGAGAGAAAAAAAAATAGAGGAAGTGAGAGACGAAGTAGGGGTTAAAGAGAAGGCCCATAATAGAGATTAGCGATTTTTTGTGTGTTTCACATGAGTTTATTAATTATTCTAAAATTTTAAATTGGAATAAAAATGATAAATGAGTTTATTAAAGTTATTGCAAGGGAAAAATCACTAGAAACTGGGAAAAAAAGTCTCAATAGTAAATGACTAGCCATTTATGCACGCGATGCGTGCGTGAATTTAAAGTTTTGTGCTTTACTTTTTAAATCTAAAGGTTACTTAATAAATTGGGAAATTTCCTCAGGTACCCCTGAGATTTGACGTAATTCTCAAATTGCCCCTCACATTTGGGGAATTCCTCAGATACCCCTGAACTTTGACTTTGTGCTCAAAATACCCTTACTGCTAACAGAACCCTAACGCCGTTAGTATTATTTTCTCTTTTTCTCCCTAATTTTCTCTCTCTTCCCACCATCCTCCATGCTTTAGATAGTCATTAATAGAGGATGTTGGGAGAAGAAAGAAAATTGGTGAGAAAGAGAGAAAAAACTAACGGCGTTAGGGTTCCGTTAGCAGTAAAGTATTTTGAGCACAAAGTCAAAGTTTAGGGGTATCTGAGGAATTCCCCAAATGTGAGGCAATTTGAGAATTACGTCAAACCTCAGGGGTACCTGTGGAAATTTCCCTAATAAATTTTCATAGGGTTACAATATATCATCACTCTTTTCCTTTATATTGAAGAGTTATGCAAATGATACATATGTCAACTTGTTCATGTTCAACACATACTTTTTCATGATCTTTAGGCTCTAATTAAAATAAACAACGATTTCGTACATGACAATATGTACAGAGCAATAAATTGCCAATTTTTCGATTGTATTTCGACTTGAAATTGTTTGATAGTTGTTAGATACTCGATTTGTACAAAGTTGAACGAACTTATTATAGGGATGGCGTATTATGAATGTATTTTATGTAAGAATTTTAATTTAACATTGATAGGGTCGTAAAAGTGTGTATTTTTATTATATTAAACCCTTAATATGACATTGAACTTTATATTTTACAAAGAGTTTTAAGTTATTTTTCTTCTGAGACATAAGTTACTACGATTTTATTTATTTTTCTGCAGGAAGATGATTTGGGCAACAAATTTGCAATCGGATTTGGGAGCCCATTTTCCCTCTCCTACTTGGGCTTATGTTGTGAGGAATTAAATCTCATGTTGGGTTTGTGCAATTATCCTAAGATGAATAAGTGAAGCTTGGTGGCCACAAAAGACAAAAGAAAAATAATAAAAGAGAAAAGTTGAAACTTAGAAGAGTTTCTTATCCTAAGGGAACAAACGACAGTACATCAACAGTAACAACAATTGGGTTTCATTTGTGGAAGTTAATGTCAAGTCTTGAGCAATTTAGGAAAGCAAATTAAGTTTAGGAACTTAGGTCTTTTTGTGAGGGAAAAATTCTGGCTATATGGAGGGTAGTAGAGCAGCGTTGAAGAGGGAGATACGAGTAGAAGGAGGAGTTTTGGGAGCGAGAATACAGAAGAGTAGCAGTAGCGCTGAAAATTACAGAGAACAACAAGCACAAAACAGCGAATTAGATGGGACGAAGCTACTGTTCTTGGTATCTTCATCTAGAATTTGTGGTATTCTAATGTTTAGTTTACTTCCTTTTTGTTTCTTCTTCAATTCGATTTTAGAACTATCAATTGTTTACAGTTTCTTTTGAATTCAATTTATTAATTTTATCTTTTGATTTGATTATGGATACATTGATTCTTATTATTATTTTTGTTCTTAGTATGTTAGGCTAAATCTCTTTAGGGTAGGGAGATATATTTAGTATTGGATTATTGAATTGTGAGAATGAAAAAGTTATGATCTTTCTTGTTGGATGATTATGTTTATGCTTTGATTGGATTTATAATCTTATTTTTATTGTGTTAACTTGTCAAATTATATTTTAGACTGGCCATCTCTAGTGTAATTTGTTAGTTGACTTGCTAGGATTTTGGCTTGTGATACGTAATTGTCCTAGTTAAATTTGCTAGTAGCAATTAGGTGTTTGATTGGCGACTAAAGCTTGTTGTAATACCTATGGTTATTTAATCCTTTAAGTTGCATAATTCGAGCTTGTGTAATTATGGCTTAAGTTAACTTCTTCCTAGTCGTTCATGCTGCTAATTAATCGAGTCTAGAGAGCTTGTTCTAGTTTATTAGTTAGTTAGACAATATTCCAAGAGCTTATTTGGTTTATTTGCAAACTAAGGGAATTTTAGAATACTTGTTTGTGTTCTGGGTTAACGTTAAGGTGTATGCATAGCTTGTCCAATTTTTATTCATGATTTAAGACTTCGATGTTCGATTAATTTTCCAATACCAATATATTTCTCCCGATCCCTATTTTAGTATCTTTGATTATCTGTTTCATAGTTTAGTTATTTAGTAGATAGTTTACCTTCATCTGTATAGTAGTTTATTTAGTTAATTGATATTCTATCAAAAACAAGGGTTTCTAACTAACACAAGGAATAATAAGATAAAGGAAAAATTCACATGAATAATCCCAACTTTCACCCGTCTTCTCAAAATAATCCCAACTTTGGATTATTCCAGAATAATCCCAACTTTTGAAGGAACCTTCTCAAGATAAGCCAAACTATATTTTTTCTTCCCTACACTAATCCAATTTAGGTCTATAATATATTGAAAATTAATAGTTCGGCTTATTTTGAAAATGTACCCCCTAAAGATGGGATTATTCTGAAATAATTCAAAGTTGGAATTATTTTGAGAAGACTGGTGAAAGTTGGGATTATTCATGTCAATTTTTCCTAAGATAAATCCAATTCTCTGTGGGATCGACCCTAACTTACCCGACTACATTGCTAGAAGGTTATAGTTAGGTTATTTTTGGTAGGCACGCGACAGTCTTACCAAACATTAATTCAGATTTTAAGTAAAACAATGGTGTTTGTATTGTATGGAATAATATTTTTGAATTGTAGTTTTAAGGTTTTTTTTCCCTTCATATAACAAATTTCCTCATTATTCAAAGATTTGGAATCAAGGTTGAATGGAATATTTTTTTAAACTTGTATTGATTGACAATTACGTCAAATAGATAATTATTTGACTGATTGAATATGGTTGATTTTTTTTATTTTAAATTTATTCTTTATCATTAGTGACATGATTTATTGTGTGAGTAAGAATAGGGGGTCATTTTATGTGGACACCATTTGCTCCCCCCTTTCCTTATATAATAGAGATATTTTCTCTCTTTTTTTAATTGCACTATTTCACACTTTGGGGTGCTTTTTGTGATTGCTCCAATTCTAATTGCAAAGTTTTTAGGGCTATTTTACCTTTTTACCTTCATTTCACCTACTTTCCAAATAAGAGGACAAATCGATCAAATTTTGTTCTCTTTTTTTTTTGTAATTAAAAAAAACGAAGTATTTAATTAAAATCAATCAGATCAGCCAATTGTCCAACCCAAAGATGATAAAAAAAAATGAGAGAGAAAGAAGAGAGAGAAGCTCCTCAAAAAAATCCTCCCTCACCAACCGCTCTCAAAGTAAACCCCCCTAGCCTCCTCCTGTCTGCGTCCCCTGAAGGCCAAGGTAAGACCTCGAGTCCCCCGCCGTCGACCTCCGCGCTTATTCTTCTTGACCTTGACCCTTCGCCTCCCACCCTAACCCTCCCTCAGCTTCCTTCAAATATGCTCTTAAAGCAACCATATCTCCCCTCCTGTTATTATTTCCAAAAATGTTGCTTTGGGGTTACCACCCCTTCCTTAAAAAGGATGATGAGATTTTTATAGTTTTTTCAGAAGAAGAGTACAAGCAATTATCACAACCTTGAGAAGTTGTTGTCATCTGTAAAGTCCTCGGAAGAACATTCTCTCAGGAGTTCCTGAAAAAAGAATTATGCAAGATATGGGGATGGAAAGGACATTTAGAGTTAATGTCGTTGGGCAAGGTTTCTATAGCATTAAATGTCCATCCCTGGCTGAAAAATCAAGGGTTTTGATGGGGGGAGGGGACCTTGGTTTATCTTAGGAACTCTTCTTTGGATACAACATTGACAACCCAGATTCAAGCCTTTCCAATCTCATGTTGATCATTACCCGATCTTGATCCACCTCCCAGAGTTACATATGGAGTTTTTTCAAAACAACTCTCTGGAGAAGGTTGACAATGCAGTGGGGAAAACGGTTAGAATTGATTCACACTCGCTTGATGAGAAACGTAAGTATGTTGCATTTTGTGTCTTAGTCAAGGAAGGAGAGCACATTCCTAGGAGAGCATGGCTAGGGAAAATAAGCCAACTCATTGCTTGTGTGGAGGGGCCGTGGATTTGCCAGGAGTGTCGTACTATGGGCCACCAAAGAAATTTTGCCCTACCATGCAAGGAAAGGTGGTGGTGGTGGTCAGGGTCGTCTCAATTGTGATGGAGGCCCTGTACAATTAAGATTACATTGACTCCTTTGATTAATTACAATTCGAGAGTTAAATTTTAGAAAATTATTACTTTCTAATTTATTTAGTTGATACTTTATTGTTGGTGTGAATCCCATCATATTAGGACGGCAAACGGGTGGTTTTACAACAACATACATCTTTTTGAGTCGAGTTTTCCATTTAGGTGACTTGGGGATCATGAGGGTTTGAGCTTCTCAACTCTGAAAAATATAGTTGAATAATTCTCTATCCGTCCCTTGACTTTTCATTTGCCTTTTAGACGGTCTATTATTCACATATTTGTTCATTCATATTTTTAATTATGTACTAATCAAAATTATAAAAAATGGTACTTTGCGTGACACACCGAGACAAGTCTAATGAAATCTCGCATAAATATATTTTTTTATTATAGGAAATATATGTTCAAAATTTACAAGACTTAACTTTGAATAAGTAAATGAAAAGTCTATTGAGAAACAGAGAAAATCTGCTATCAATTATAGTTTTTGTTGGTAATTATGGAATACTACATTAGTAAGTGCAATTACGTTGATATGGGAAAGCTACTAGCCAAAATACTTACGTTGTTTTTTTAGGTAAAAGTGAATTATTATTAAATAGAATTAACTGGGTCAAGTGGCGGGTACTTAGTCTTAAAAAAGTATAACTTGAGTTATTTAGAAAAATTTTGCCTTGTAGGATTCGAACTAGCACTAAGCCATAAACAACAAAATTGGCAAACTGTTTGTCATAGCTAATTTGTTGCGACATTTTCTTTATAAGCAAAACAAAACTCGGAGGGTCCCCTGTGCCATGGAACCTCTTGCACTTGTGAATAGCCGGCCATGGTGGTGGTGGAGGGGGGGATGCTACGGGTGAAAAGGTTGATGGAAAACAACAAGGGGAGATAGATGATGAGGGTGGATGGATTCAAGCTAAGGGGCCGAAAAAAGGGAACGCTCGGACCCATGGTAAAGTTGGTGGTACTCAAAGGGGGGCGTCAAGAACTCGGTGGACTCCAAAAAATAAGGGGGCCTTAGGTGTTTCGGCCCAGGACACACTAGTGGAAAAAACGCTATATGTCACAACACAACCATTGCGGTCCTTAAGAGAACCGTAGCGGTAAATCCTCGAAATTTTGGGTGGGAAAATTGGGAACATAAATCGTTGCGGTTCTCAGAAAACCGAAACGGTTAACAGAAAACCGCTGCGGTTTTCTGTTAACCGTTTCAGTTCAACCGCAGCAGTTAATAATGTTTTTTTTCCCTCATCCCTCTCTCCTCCCACCCACCTGTTAACCGTTTCGGTTCAACCGCAGCGGTTAATAATGTTTTTTTTTCCCTCATCCCTCTCTCCTCCCACCCACAAAACCCTGAACTTCTACACTGCTCACCTGATCTTCGATCTCTCGTCCAATCATCCCTCATCCCTCTCTCTCATCCAAATCTCTTTCTTCAATCGCTCCTCCTAATCCATCTCTCACCGTCGCCGATCTCCTAATCTTCACAGCGCCACCCATCACTTCTATTCTCCTAATCTCCTAAATGCAGATTATGTTTGCGTTGCTACGCCAAACCATTCATTCAAGTTTCTCTACTGGCGCTGCGAGTGCGACGAGAAGCGAGAGATCAATCATCACTTTGGATTTTCTCTCTCCTAGGGTTTTTAGCTCGAGATTTCTTCTCTATCGGTGAAGAAAAAGGTAATCTTCTTATTTCTGCACGTCTTTTTCCTTCAATTGCGCGCATTCTTTTCCTTTCCGCCTTTCTCAGCTCTTTCTCTCTCTTGCGCTTGACCAATTCAATGATTTTTTAGCAACATTTTGTCAATGTGTTATATGTTATCTCCAATTCTCAATCTAATTCAGTTTTCGAATCTTTCAATTGAATTCAATTTTAATCCTCGAATAATTGTGGTTGAAGTGAGCTTTTTTGTCTTCTTTTTCAATTGAATTTTATTCGCATCAAGCGTGTATTAATTTTTCAGAAATTATTTGAAGTAGAATTCTGATAATAATGTGCTGAATGACAGTGGTTTGATTTTGTGGTAAATTATTGGGAGTTAGGTTTTGGAAGCTAGGAGCAAGTCGGAATTGTGCTCTTGATGCCTATCTTGGTTTGTGCTCTTGATGTGTAATAAATTTGTTGATGTTGAGTCCTAACTGGAAACCTTACAAGAGGTTTTTCTTGCATCAGTCAAAAGGTATTATGTCCGTTGTTTGAGAATTGCTCCTCTCTTTCTTGCAGGTACGGCGAATGGCAGATGAAACTGGTCTAGATTTCAGTGATCAAATCAGTGCTCTGGAGTTGAAATATCAACAGGTAACAACATATAGAAAGTCATCTACCTCTTGAGGAGCATTGTCTTGCACCTTGTATTTCTTGCTTGCTTCATCTCTTTCTTTAATTAGCTGTAATGTTCATGCATCTTTGGACTATATATAGCTGTAGGAAGACTCCTCTGTTTACAGTTTGCTGATAAGAAGGCATACTTTGTACAAAGAATGAACTCTTAGATTACCTTAATTCCCCAATCATATTCAGGCCCACCAGGATTATGGCTCGCACTCATTATAAAACCACCATTGGCCTGCCGAAGTGTAAAATCATCATTTGAAAGAATAAGTGTGACTGTGACATAAATACATATGCAAATCAGGAAAAGAAAATTGTCTTCCTCTTTCGAATAACAGCAGAAACTGCTGGTGTTGACAAAATACCATCCCTGCAATCATAAATCTTTGTCAAATTCTCTAAACATAAAGAACACCTAGTTATTCTAAGATAGTAATCTACATTCACAAGCACCCTACACTACTTCCTAGCACAAAGAATGGAGATGCTAAGACTGAAAATTTCGAGCTATACCACACAAAATTAAGCATGTATTGGGTCCTGATGTCTAGTGGGAGAGAAAGAGATGGATGAGTATGATAGTGGTGGTAGTGCTGTTGGTAGAAGTGCTGATAAAGGTTTGAATGATGATGATGTTTCTGGTGCTCCTTTACTTGAAAAGGTTGATTAATCTAATCTTTTATCTTTGTTCTTGTGTTGTTGGTGTATGTTGCAATATTGTCTATGTTTGAATGTGATTGTTAATTTATGTGTGGAATTTTATTGATTAATGGTGTTGATTGAGTTTAAAGTGTGGGTTTTTAGCAAAAGAATGGAGCTTGTTTTTGAGTTGATTAGTTTGAGCAGTTTAGGAGTGATACAAGGAGCCTCGAGTTCCTTCCCTGTGTTATTTGGAAGCGATTTGAACTATTTTAGCAGTTTAAGGATCCCATAGGGATGTCAAATGTCAAGTAGCTAATTCATTTTCGTTGGTGATATTTTATATGGATGATGCTATGTTCGTTGTCAGATGTGTGCTAACTTGGGAGAGCTTCCTTTTCTCAATAGTAGTATTTTTTTTTCAGTTCAGAAAATCAGTTGTCTTTCTCGCCAATTGAAATTTCTTATGTTGGAAGGTATGTTGCTTGTTACAGGAGCCGCTTGGAGGAGCACATTCTGATCTTATATGAGCATCCCAACAGATAAAAATCTCCATTTTACAAGCAATGGAGGTCAGCATCTTTAACTCCTTCTGTGCAATTTAACAAACTCATTAAAAATGTATTGTTAAATGCTAAACACTTATAGCTCAACAGAAAATGTTAACTTCCCATACTTGTTTGAGTCTTTGAAAGGATTCACAGTGATCTCCTAGAAATTCAATTGCTTAATACTTGTATTTTCTATGATGATAAAGTGAAAGGGGAAATATAATTATATAAGTTCCAACTATGAAAAGGTAAATTGATGTTGTGTTAATTATGGAGGTTTACCCAAAATTATGCCTGTTAATTCTACATTAAATCCAGGAATTGGGTAATATGAGTAAAGAGGAGTTGCTTCGACATCGTATGCTCAAGTTCTGTCATATTGGCGGGTTTCAAGAAGGCATCCTTGTCGATCCAAAGAAGAAACGGAAGATGAAACCTTCAGAGGTCAATGTGACAACATCTGCTTATATAGAGCTCGTGGAGGTTTTGAAGGCATCTAACTTGGAGATCGTAGGTACGACAAAGAGATGTGAAAGAAGTTCTACCTCCTGATTTGAACAAAAAGCTTTCTTCGTTGAATAGTGAGATTAATTCAGAAATTGAGATAGCTGTAGACGAGGCTGGTCTTCGAGAGAAAATAGAGGAATTGAAGGCAGAGATTGCAGAAAACTCGAGCTCGGAAAAGATTAAAAGACTACAGGAAGAACTAAAGGAGAAAATTGTTGTTGCTATGAATGTCGAATCTCTGAAAGGGAAGCTGATAATCTGAGAGATGAGTTGGTGTCTTCTCCAGAGGCAGTTCTGCAAGGTAAGCTTGGTGCTGATAATGGAAGATCATGATCAGATTTCAAGTACAGTTCTTAAAATTATGAGATTGTATTATTTGTGTATACATCGAATTATATATATATAGCTAAGATTAATATCAGCATATATAATTAAAGCATGAACAGTTGAATCGTTTGATAACCCCATTGAGAGTATATATTGTTTCATATGGAGTGATACGCTCAAGTTATACGTAGTATTTACGTTACTTTGGGTGCACTTTGCTAAGGGTTTGATTGTAATTGTTAACATTCGTGTTTTATTTAACTCTTAGCGGAAGTTCGGAGTGTTGCGAGATAAGTTGTGTTAATGTCATGTATTCCGAGCTTCCAAGGTGAAGTGCATTTGAGCCGAGCAAAGCCCAAGCATCACCGCAAGCCCAAGCATCACCGCAAGCATCATCGCCAAGCCCAAGCACCATCGCCAAGTCCAAGCATCATCGCCAAGCCAGCACAAGCATCGCAAGCTCGCGAAGCCTGCCCAGCAGCCTCGCCCATCCAGCCGCATCACAAGCATCGCCCAGCAGCCTCGCTCGTCAAAGCAGCGCCCAGCTCGCACAGCCCAGCGCTCGCACAGCCAGCACGCATGCCCAGCACAGGCTCGCGACTCGCGAGGACTGTCGCACCTCGCGACACCCCTGCCCCTCGCGACTCGCGATGTCTGTCGCGGCTCGCGATGCTCTTGCCCAGTCAAATCATGCGGGATGGCAGAGTCCCCTTCGCGACTTGCGACGCTTTTGACGGTTTGGGGCCACGATTTTGTGCGGGGTTTAAAAGCTCCTAAAACCTAACTTTTGAGGGGAGACGAAGAGGAGGACGAAGAGGAGAGCTGAAATGTAGACCTTGGAGTGGCAAGCCTGAGGGGGAGAGAGAGGATACTCCTCTCCTCATCCTTCCTTCTTCATGATTCTCTTTTCATCTTTCCTTCTTCATTTCTCTTTGTTCTTCATTTCTTAGTCTTTGTTCTTCATTTCCTAGTTTTAGTTTTCATTTCTTAGTTTAGTTTTTAGGGATTTCAACTATGGATTTGGTTTTTGCTATCGGATTGTAGCTTGAACTGTTCTTGGATCAATTAACATGAAGCTTCAACCGTTATTGTGAGATCTTTCCTCTCTTTCTCTTTTCCTTGATTATGGTTCAATTTCTATGCTTGTGATTTATGATTATTGCATAATTATGCTAGGAACGTTACTAGTTTGATTGTGTGATTAATCTAATGCTAGATTTAAGAATAGAATCGGATTGTTTTATTCTTTTATCAATTGGTAGCAAACTAGGGAGTAATTTAGATGCGATCATCTTGGTTATTTCTTAGGGAAATTGAATCAACTGTTGAATGTTTATCGCGTGTATGACGTTAGCGGTGTCCGTTGGTTCTCTGTGTTTATTGCTGCTATTGGATTGAACTTAGACGCTATCGGACTAGGTTATCCTTTAGTTAGGGTTTTATAGTCACGGCGATCGTGCTATTCAACTAAGAATAAGGAGAACACGAGATTAATTCTCGACAATAGATAATTATGGAAATAATTAGAGTGGATGTTCAATGATCGATAATGAATTGAAGTGGATGTTAATCGGATTCAAGATATTTCCATATTGATTTCTCATTTTGTTTATATGCTAGTTAGTTTTAGTTTGTTTATTATCAACCCGAAACCCCCCTTTGTAATTAGGTTTCTCGGCCCTTAGCTTAATCTAGGTTTCGAATCACGCTAAGTACTAAACTCGTCCCTGTTTCCCTGTGGATACGACCCATACTTCCATTATACTCGCTTTAGTGTAAAAGAGAGTAGGAGAAATTTTATCTTTGGTAGGGTGCGGTGCACAACGACACATCCGCGCCCGCCCAAATTTTGGCGCCGTTGCCGGGGAAACGGTGTTACTTGTTTGTTTTTAGCGTGATTTTTGGATGGTATTGTTTGTGCTCTTTGTTTTTGGTTGACACTCATAGCGCTAACAATGCATTGCAAGGGTTCTTCTCAATCAATTTTGCAGGTACTTGAAGTGGAGATTGACATGGAACCACTACTGTCACACATGGAGCACAACCCAATGATTAAGCTTAAGGTATTAAGTCGAGCTAACGACTTTAAACAACAGCGCTTCTCGGGAGGCAACCCGAGATCCCTTTTATTTTCTTTCTTTTTCTTTATTTCTCATCAAATTTCCACCACCACAACAAATTTTCTTTCATCCACCGCCCAACCACTAAAATGAACCACAACACATCTTAATCCACTTGGAACCAAAATCCACAAAAGAAAACCCGTTGGGAGGAGTTCAATAGCTAGGAGTTGGTAACGCTAGAGGGTTGAGATTGTTAATGAATCTTTTCGATCTCTTGAGCTAGTTGAAAATCTCACAAATTCAAAACTTTTGAATTTTTTTTGAATTTGTCATTTGTTTGAGTGATTCGAGGGAGAGGGTTGTGAGTTGGTTTATGAGATTTGAGTTGGTGTTGTTAAGAAATTTGAGTTTGACGGATTGTTTGGTCATGAGTCTTGAGCATTCGATCTTCGATTTGCTCGATTTTCTATTCCCCCCCATTTTCAGTTTCCTTTTTCTTCTCATTGTCGTCACATTGAGGACAATGTGTAGTTTAAGTAGGGGGGAGGGTATTCTCATTCTCATGTATCTATGTTGTATTTATTACTTTCAATTTGAAAACATGAAAAAAAAAAATTGAGAAAAACAAAAAAATATAAAAAAAAAATGATGAAATGAATCCCGCTGAGTTGAAAACCCGCAAGGGCGGGCGACTCGGGCAAAAATTGGGGGCCCGGATAGGTTGAAAACCCGAAAGGGCAACCTATGCAAAAAAGTGGCTTATATTGAGCGGGTAAGATGGTGAGATGAAAAAAGAAATGTGTGAAGCTAGGATGAAAACCCGAAAGGGCTCCTAGGCAAAATGAGAGATTAAGAGAGAATTATGTATTTTGAAGACTCATTTGCCGGAGATTTGTTTTGGCTTTCACTTTCTTTTGGTTGATTGTTTTTGGGAGTAAGCATGGAATTTATCCCTTTTTGTCTTTGTTCCATGGCTTGCTTATATAGGTTGGTTGTAATAGTAGTAGTAGTTTATCTTTTGAGGTTTTAGGCGAGTTGTCATTTTGATTGTGGCGTTGGAGTGAGTTCAATTCCTTTGAGATCCTTCGGGATTTGAGCTCACATTTTGGTTGTCGTTTGGTGATTATTGTTGTCGCGTCTTTGTATTTTTGGTGAGCTCGAATCTAAGTGTGGGGGAATCATCGTCCCTTACGTTTAGGTTTTGAGCGGATGTTGTTAAGATGTGATGATGATGATGTAGTTGATGGGGAGTGTAGGTTGGTGTCGTTAGCTTGGGTGATGATTTATTTGGTGATCCTCATTTTGAGTTTACTCGAGGTCGAGTAAAGTTCAAGTGTGGGGGTATTTGATACGCTCAAGTTATACGTAGTATTTACGTTACTTTGGGTGCACTTTGCTAAGGGTTTGATTGTAATTGTTAACATTCGTGTTTTATTTAACTCTTAGCGGAAGTTCGGAGTGTTGCGAGATAAGTTGTGTTAATGTCATGTATTGCGAGCTTCCAAGGTGAAGTGCATTTGAGCCGAGCAAAGCCCAAGCATCACCGCAAGCATCATCGCCAAGCCCAAGCATCATCGCCAAGCCCAAGCATCATCGCCAAGCCGGCCAAGCATCGCAAGCTCGCGAAGCTCGCCCGGCAGCCTCGCCCATCCAACCCGCATCGCCCGCCAGCCTCGCTCGTCAGCGGCGCCCAGCTCGCACGGCCCGGTGCTCGCACGGCCCGGCACGCATGCCCAAGGCACAAGCTCGCGACTCGCGAGGGCCTGTCGCACCTCGCGACACCCCTGCCCCTCGCGACTCGCGATGCCTGTCGCGGCTCGCGATGCTCTTGCCCAGCCAAATCATGCGGGATGGCAGAGTCCCCTTCGCGACTCGCGACGCTTTTGACGGTTTGGGGCCACGATTTTGTGCGGGGTTTAAAAGCTCCTAAAACCTAACTTTTGAGGGGAGACGAAGAGGAGGACGAAGAGGAGAGCTGAAATGTAGACCTTGGAGTGGCAAGCTCGAGGGGAGAGAGGATACTCCTCTCCTCATCCTTCCTTCTTCATGATTCTCTTTTCATCTTTCCTTCTTCATTTCTCTTTGTTCTTCATTTCTTAGTCTTTGTTCTTCATTTCCTAGTTTTAGTTTTCATTTCTTAGTTTAGTTTTTAGGGATTTCAACTATGGATTTGGTTTTTGCTATCGGATTGTAGCTTGAACTGTTCTTGGATCAATTAACATGAAGCTTCAACCGTTATTGTGAGATCTTTCCTCTCTTTCTCTTTTCCTTGATTATGGTTCAATTTCTATGCTTGTGATTTATGATTATTGCATAATTATGCTAGGAACGTTACTAGTTTGATTGTGTGATTAATCTAATGCTAGATTTAAGAATAGAATCGGATTGTTTTATTCTTTTATCAATTGGTAGCAAACTAGGGAGTAATTTAGATGCTGATCATCTTGGTTATTTCTTAGGGAAATTGAATCAAGCTGTTGAATGTTTATCGCGTGTATGACGTTAGCGGTGTCGTTGGTTCTCTCGTGTTTATTGCTTGCTATTGGATTGAACTTAGACGCTATCGGACTAGGTTATCCTTTAGTTAGGGTTTTATAGTCACGCTGATCGTGCTATTCAACTAAGAATAAGAAGAACACGAGATTAATTCTCGACAATAGATAATTATGGAAATAATTAGAGTGGATGTTCAATGATCGATAATGAATTGAAGTGGATGTTAATCGGATTCAAGATCTTTCCATATTGATTTCTCATTTTGTTTATATGCTAGTTAGTTTTAGTTTGTTTATTATCAACCCGAAACCCCCCTTTGTAATTAGGTTTCTCGGCCCTTAGCTTAATCTAGGTTTCGAATCACGCTAAGTACTAAACTCGTCCCTGTTTCCCTGTGGATACGACCCCTACTTCCATTATACTGCTTTAGTGTAAAAGAGAGTAGGAGAAATTTTATCTTTGGCCGGGTGCGGTGCACAACGACACATCCGCGCCCGCCCATGGAGGCTCACGTTTAAGTTCTGTCATCTAATTATTTATGTCTATGCTTCAATTAAGCATAATATGCTTTTTAAAATGAGTATTGATATATACTATTGATTTTATGTCGATTAATAATGAAAAAAAGCAAAAAAAAAAAAGTGGGTTTTTAGGGTGGTCAACCGCTACGGTTTTGGGTTGTGGTAAATTATTAACTGATCCGATTTAAGACCAAATCAGTTAATATTTGGGGACTGATGCGAGTCCAACCGATGCGGCCCAAAATCGGAGCGGTAAGCCCGGTTTTGACCGCAGTGGTTTAACTTTTTTCCACTAGTGACAGGATGCAACAGGTTGACCTAGATAAACAAAAACAAATTACTAGGGAAGAGAAAAATAAAGAAAAAGAAGAAAGAGGAAAAGGAACAGAAGGAAAAGAGGTTCTCCCCCAAAGTGGGCAACTCCTAAATTCTTTTGCAGTACTTGGGAATGATGAGGTTCTTGTAAATCTTCCTGAGCAGATTTTGTAAACTTCCTCATCCCCTAATCTTGTGAAACATGGCTACTCTAGCCAAGCTATCTCTCTTCCCTCTCTCCCTTATCCCATCAATTCAACCATGGTCACATCACCAAAATCTCCCTCCCTCGCTCTGCTCTCTACCACCCAGACCATGTTAAAAACCCCACATCAAGCCATAAATTTACCCATCAAACCCAATCCTATCCTGCCTAGCACAAGAAAAAACCGACCATGAGTCAAGAATCCTTGAGCCCAACGGAAACTTATCCCACTCTCTCTTCCCCCATCTCCACCGTCACCACCCCGAGTTCAATTTGTATCCAACATGATGTCATTCGATTTGCAAGGCCGGTGCGGCCACTTCTTCCGGAACTGTCCTCGGGGTTTGTGAAACTATTCTTGCCGAAAAACCTAAACCAAGCCACAGGTTTCTTCAACAATCTCAACTTTCAAGAAATGAAGGCCCTTATGTTAGACTCTACCATCAACCAGGAGGTGAACAAACACCTCATGATGTACGAGAACGGCATGCTTCTGCCAGCCCACCTATCACAAATTCAAGATGCCACTCATCTTCCCCCATTGATGAGGATCTTCTTAGAGTGGTTTCTAAGGAAAGAGGTAGGAATAGAGGAAGAAGAAAGAAACATTCTTCTAATTTCGAATTGTGGATCGATCCGAGTCCGCTATTCTCGATGGTTCACACAACAGTGTTGGTGAAGTTGATGGCAACGCGCCTCATTGTGGTGAGCAACACCAACGCAGTGATGTGTGCGAGAATGGTGAGGGGATGACAGTCACATGGGACGGGGAAAAAGGACCAAAAAACCCGCCCGAGGCCGAGTTCTGCCTATGGCTGCACAAACGGATGTGGACCTCACCGTCAACCGGTCAAGAACTCGACCCATGGCAACTGGAAGACAATGGCATCCTCTAGACGCTCTTAGCAAAACTCACCTTACCTAGGGAGTTAATGGTTTTGTTCTGGAATGTTTGGGGCTTGGGTTGGTCTTCCTTTAAACCCAACTTCTGGTTATTGGTCCAGAAGCATAGTCCATCTATTGTGGTTTTGGTGGAAACATGGTTGAGCAAGGATAAGACGGTGGAGGTCGTGTGTGACATTTGGGGGACTCGTGGCACCTTGTCGAGCCTTTGGGGTTCGTGGGGGGTGGGGGGAAATCTCATCTTTCGGAAGCCCAATGTTGTGGACTTTCAGGTGATTGGTGAGAGGCCTCAAGGAGTGTATGGCGTGGTGAAGGTATGTACATCTAAAAAATCTTTGTGCTTTCTTCTATTTATGCTAGCCCTAAGTTTTTCATTCGGAAATTATTGTGGAATGGTCTAGTAAATTTTGCTTCTAATTTAAACATGCCCTAGTTAGTTTTAGGTGACTTTAACGAAATAAAATATCAAAGTGAGAAGTTGGGGGGGTCGGCCGACTAATCGTAGGAGGATGGATCTTTATAATTCTACTATGGACTCATGTTATTTGGTTGATCTTGGTTTCTATGGCCCAAAGTTCACTTGGACTAACAATAGCAAAAGGCATCCTATTTATGAGAGGCTTGACCGTGGGTGGGCTAATCCAGAGTGGGTCCATTTATTCCCGAACACGAATATTTCTCATTTTCCTAGGATTACTTCAGATCATTGCCCTATTATGCTTAACCTTGACCATAAACCGTACTGAGGGTGTATGAAGCCGTTTAGGTTTGATCCTATGTGGCTGTTAGATGGGCGGTTCTTGGACCTAGTTAGGGATTCGTGGATTAGGGAGGATGGTCCTATTCAGGTTTCTCTTTCGCATCTTCAAGAAGTGCTTAACGATTGGAATTTGAATGCTTTTGGTAATATTTATCGCCGAAAAAAGTAAACTATGGCGCGTCTAAAGAGCATCCAATCTTATCTTCAAACCCATCCCTACTCCCAATTTCATCAGAATCTTGAAAACCATCTCAGTTTAAGGGATGATGTACGGAATAATGTTCATGATGTGTAGAGGGTTTATATAACATTATCCAAAATTACTTCTATAGGGGTCTTTATTCTACTGGTTATATGTCTTGTGAGAGATCGGATGTGTTAGATAATGAGGGTCTAGATGTAAGGTATTGCCCTCCCCGAGTGAAACTAGATTTGCGTTGTTTAGCATGCAACCTTTGAGAGCCCCAGGCCCTTATGGTTATCATCCTATCTTCTTTCAAAAAAACCTGGAGTATAACCAATTATTCTATTTGCCAAAGCAAATAGGGGTGGTCTCAAAATCAAAACGTCCCTGAAAATTTGTGTCATGCCTTCATCTGTCTTATACCTAAGCAGAATGATCCGGAAACGATCAAGCAATTCCGACCTATTAGTTTGTGTAATACTTTGTACAAGCTTGTCACCAAAATCATTGTTAATAGACTTAAGCCTCTCATCCCTGAGTGGATTTCTACAAATCAAAATAGTTTCATCAAGGGTAGGGGCTGAAAATTGACCTGGTGGTAGCATCGGAGGTACTCCATTCCATAAATAAGAAAAAAGGCAAATGAGGATGGTTTGCCTTAAAGATTGACTTGGAGAAAGTGTATGATCGTATCGAGTGGACCTTCGTTCGAGATTGTTTGCAATATCATGGTCTTGACCAAGCCTCCATAAACTTGTTTATGCACTGCATCGCCAAAGCTTCCTCTTCTGTCCTGGTTAACAGCCGGAAAACCGAGAAATTTCATCATTCTCGTGGCCTTCGCTAGGAGGACCCCATGTCCCCTTATATTTTCAACATTTGTCTTGAGGCTTTGTCTAGAATGATCCATGAGGCTTATGAGAGTAAAGTTTGGGTCCCATTTGGAGTTGGTCGTAGGCATGTTCTGATATCTTACCTAATGTTTGCTGATGACCTTATCCTATTCGGGTGGGTAGATGAATCCACAACCTTCAGTGTTAGAGATATTTTGGGAAAGTTCAGTGTTATGTCCGGTCAAAAGATAAATGAGTCAAAAAGCAAGTTGATTTTTTTTGCCTAACACTCCTCAGGAAATGCGTGACATTCTTCAAGAAACTCTAAATGTGAAGGAGAGCTCTTCCGTAAGTACCTACTTAGGGATCCTATCTCGCATAAAAGACCTTTCCGCGCCCAGATGCAATTTGTTGTTGACAAGGTTAGAGCTAGTTTAGCCAAGTGGAAAACAAACTATCTGTCTAAAGCGGGAAGACTATGCCTAATCCAATCCACATTGTCAACTAGCCCCGCTTATTACATGCAATCCACATCTCTTCCGGCACAGACTTTAAAAAAGCTTGATGAGATTTGTAATAATTTTATTTGGGGAGAGTTGGTCGTAGGCATGTTCTGATATCAGGGAGGACTGGGAATTAGGGGGCAATCTTACATGAACATAGCATTTATGGCCAAACTAGGGTGGCGAATGTCCCAGGGTCCTCGAACCTAGCTCAGGAATGCATTCAATCGAAATATTTCCATAAGAAGCATCACTAGTTTAAAAAATGGTTCCAATACATGGAAGAATATTGGGAAAGGATGGAAGCTCATCCGAAATCGTTGTCATTGGAATCTAGGGGATGGCAAGACTATTCGCTTTTGGGAGGATGATTAGTTGGCGATAGGGCCCATTAGAAGTCTTGTTCAGGGCCCCCTTGGTCATAGGGATTCGAATATGCTTGTTCTGGGTCGTGGGATTATTCTTGTCTATCTATGTCCTTACCTCGGTCAATTAGGGATCGAATTGAAAGTGTTCCTGTTTCCCTCCCCTCCTCTCGAAAGGATATGCTCCTTCCTAATTTTACAAATCATAAAGGGTTTTCTTTAGCTCTTGCCTACCGTGACCAAGTTCCGTAAATTTTCGAAAAGGTGAATTTGTCGTATGGATATGTAAAGGAGGTATGGAGCCTAAGTTGAGGTTTTTCTTTTGGCTAGCTTGGCATGATAGTCTCCCTCATAGTAAGCTCCTCCTTCATAGGAAAATTATCTTGTCGGCTGTGTGCCTTATGTGCCATGCGAGTTATGATGGATTATGCAGGTGCTTGGATTGCGGGGTTTCAAAGGAAGTGGTACGTGACTAGGGATGGCAATGGATCGGGTCCACCCAGACCCGTTTATTTTTTACAGACTCAGACCCGCTGGGTCTAGCGTGTCCATGGGTCCTAACTGGGTCCGTAATGGGTCCTTCTTAGTTTTTAGTTTTCATCACATTTTTGAATCTATGTAATTTAAAATTTCGAACTAATATATATAGGTCCTGCATCCATGGGTAAAGTATTATCTAAACAAAATTTTAAAAATTAACTCATAAAATAGGAATCAAGATACTCAAGAAATTCGCCAATGATAACACATCTTTTGTTCGCTGACGATGCTTTATTCTGCTTCGAAGCCCACCAAAATTCACGCCACGTAATGAGGTATATTGGAGCCACGAGTTAGTATTTTGGGCTAAGCCCATCTAAGTTATCTTTGGTCTTTTTGTATAAGGAGTTTTGTGTATTTTATTTAGTTAAGCTTCTGCTGTACACTAGGTCACTTTAGGTTTACAATATATATAAATACTCTGTACTTGTAAGTCAACCACAGAGCAATGAGAAACAGTACTCTTTCTCCTACTTTCATCATGGTATCAGAGCTCCAATACTTGGTATCAGAGCCTAGGGTTTGAGATCCTAATTATTTTTTTTCCGCATAATTTTTTCCTTTCACCCCTTCCATCAACGTTGTCTCGTTGGTTTCTCTCGGTGAAAGCAGTAAATTTTTTTTACTTTTCCTCTCTCATTAACGCATCATGGCAGGCGACGGCAAGACAGAGACGCCTCAACCTCAGCTTATTCATGACCCTTCTTCAATTTATTTTCTCCACCCTTCTGAAGGACCAGGTATGCCTATTACCAAATGTGTTCTTATTATATTGGAGACAATTATGATGTCTGGTCTAAAGCCATCATCAATGGCCTTGAGGGAAAGAATAAACTTGTTTTTATTAATGGTGATCTTGCTCGACCTTCTAATGAAAACAGCCCTGAATTTATTGCTTGGCGTTCTAATAACTCGACTATTTGTGGCTGGATGTTTAATTCCCTTGATGTGTCTATTCAATCTAGTGTTGTTAATCATAGAATTGCAATTGAGATGTGGTCTGATTTGAAGGAACGATATGCGACCGTTAATGGTCCTCGGACTCATCAGTTGAAAACTGAATACCATACCCTCCGTCAAAAGGGTGCCAATATTGTGACTTTTTACAATAAATTTACAGCTCTCTGGGATGCATTGTATGGCTCCGAAGACCTCACTTGTGGGTGTACTTGTGCCGCTGCTGCAAAGCTGAAATTGCGGGTCGAACTTCATCGTACTCATGATTTTCTTATGGGGCTGGATGATGAGGAATATGGTCAAATTCGTACTCAAATTTTAGGTATGGACCCTTTCCCTTCTTTGAACAAAGCATTTTCCCTTGTTACGCAAGAGGAAAGACATAAAACAATTGTTCGTGGTCGTGATTCTAAAGCGCCATGGTTAGCTTTGCGGTCCAGGTCCAATACACCTCTCTCCCGGCCTACTATAGACAAGCCTCTTCTTCATTGTACTTACTGTGATCGCAATGGACATGAGTATGAATTTTGCTATAAGAGAATCGGATTTCCTTCGGGTGGCTCGAGGGGACGAGGCCGTGGCAAGAAGAACACCAGCAGGGGAGGCGTGCAGGCTGGCCGTGGCACTACAGCCACTGCTAATAACGCCATGGCTGCAGCCACCTTATCCGACAGTAGCTCCTCCCACACTACAATTCCTTCTATTCCGGGTTTCTCTACCGAACAAGTACAACGTCTCCTTTGCCTCCTTGATTCTTCATCTCCAGCAGACAAGTTGCAAGGTAACGTTGAGTGGCTTCTTGATAGTGGGGCTTCTCACCACATGACATCTAGTTTGGAGTCTTTGTTCCAATGCACAGATATCACTCCATCTCCTGTTAGCTTGCCTGATGGTGTCCAAACAAGTGCTACAAAGCAAGGCAACGTGTGTTTGGTTTCTGGATTGGTTCTTCAGCATGTCTTATTTGTTCCCAACTTAAAATGCAATTTAATTTCTATTGGTTGTTTAATTAGAGATGCGAATTGTTCTGTGACATTTACTGATCGTTTATGTGTATTACAGGACCGCACTTCGAGGATGCCGATTGGACTGGGTCAATTTCGGAATGGGGTGTATGTCTTTCGTCCGTTAAAAGAGCAAATTCTCTCTCATCATACATCTGTTGAATCTGCTACTCTTCTCCACCAACGACTTGGGCATCCCTCCAGCCAGGCTTTATCTTTTATTTCTAGTACTACTGGTCATAGCAAAATAAAGAAAACATTAGAGTCTTGTGTTGTGTGTTTACAGGCAAAACAAACTCGTACTGTATTTCCTTTAAGTGATAATGTTGCTTCGGATATTTTTGATTTAATACATTGTGACTTGTGGGGTCCTTACACAAAGTCGAGTCATTCTGGTGCCCACTATTTTCTTACTCTTGTTGATGATTGTTCCCGAGCAGTATGGGTTTATTTGATCAAAAACAAAACTGAAGTACCTTCCTGCTTCCGTAATTTTTATCTCATGGTCAAAACACAATTTAACAAGAACATCAAAGTTGTCCATTCCGACAACGGCACTGAATTTACTTCTATGATACCTTGGTTTCATGAGCAAGGTACTCTCTTTCACTCATCTTGTGTCCGTACCCCTCAACAAAATGGCCGAGTAGAAAGAAAGCATCGTCATATTTTGGAGGTTTCCCGAGCACTCCGTTTTCAAGCATTTTTGCCAATTGCATTCTGGGATGAATGTGTCCGCACGGCGGTTCATCTTATTAATCGTACTCCTACTCGTATTTTGCAAGGTAAAACTCCATATGAAGTTTTATTTGGAAAAGCCCCATCTTACTCTATGCTTCGCGTCTTCGGGTCCTTATGCTATGTTCACAATAATCCAAGATGCAAAGATAAGTTCAGACCTCGTAGTCGACAGTGCGTGTTTATGGGCTACCCATTTGGCCAAAACGGTTGGAAAGTATATGATTTGGAAACAAAAGAATTTTTTATTTCACGAGATGTCCGTTTTCAAGAAGACCAATTTCCATTTTCCAATCACAGGGAGTCATCTCGTTTCTCGCCTACACCGACTGCTTCCACTGATGCTTTAGATTGGGATTTTGAGTATACTAATAAGGCTGCCTCGCGTCTCTTGCAGCCGACTGGTCCACCTCCTGTGGACAGGGGGAGCCCAATGATGCCTGACGAGCCTTCTGGCCAGTGCTCATCTACCCCTCCATCTGTGCCACAACACACCCTTGTTGTGCGCCCAGATGCTCTTGATGTGGCTCAGCAAACAGCAACCCCCATTGATCAACAAACGGTCCAGCCCACTTCTACAGTTTTGGCTCCACAACGGGCTCGTCGTCCTCCTGCTTGGATGACTGATTATATTTGTCATACAGCTCGCTCTATACACCCCACTTCTGTTCCATTTCCACCCACTCCATCGAATTCCTCAGGTACGCGGTTCCCTATTGCAAACTATGTCACTTACGATAGTTTCTCTAACAATCATAGAAAATTTCTTGCCTCTGTTAGTGCAACTATGGAACCCAGGTCTTATAAGGAAGCTGCTAAGGACGAAAAATGGCTTAAGGCTATGAAGGTGGAAATCGATGCTCTAGAAAATAACAGGACATGGGATATTGTTGATCTTCCTCCGGGAAAGTTACCGATTGGTTGTAAATGGGTCTATAAGACCAAATATATGTCTGACGGCACTCTTGAACGACATAAGGCTCGCCTTGTAGTCTTGGGAAATCACCAAAAAGAAGGGGAGGATTTTTCTGAAACATTTGCTCCTGTTGCTAAGATGGTGAGTGTTCGTACTTTTCTTGCTGTTGCCATTGCGAAAAATTGGGAAATACATCAACTTGATGTAAATAATGCTTTTTTACACGGTGATTTGAATGAGGAAGTTTACATGAAACTCCCTCTCGGTTTTTCATTGGATTCTCCTACGAAGGTGTGTCGCCTACGTAAGTCTTTATATGGACTTCGTCAATCTCCACGGAACTGGTTTGCAAAGCTTGCTTCAGCTCTTCGAACATATGGTTTTCATCAATCTCATGCCGATAACACATTATTTACTTATCGCAAAGAGGGAGATTCTCTCTCTATTCTTGTTTATGTTGACGACATTTTGGTTGCTGGAAATAACTCATCCCTTTGTGCTACTTTCAAACGTTATTTGGATAGTTGTTTCCAATTGAAAGACTTAGGTCCTTTAAAATATTTTTTGGGTATTGAGTTTGCTCGCTCTCCGGAAGGCTTGTCTATGTGTCAACGTAAGTATACCTTGGACATACTCCAGGAAACTGGACTCCTTGGTGCAAAGCCTGTCGACACTCCTTTGCCACAACATCATAAGCTCGCCTCTTCCACCAGTGCTTTGTTCAAAGACCCTGCTCTTTATAGGCGCATTATTGGTCGTCTAATATATCTCACATTGACTCGCCTTGACCTCTCCTACGCGGTACATTTGTTATCTCAGTTCATGCAAGCTCCTCGACAAGATCACTATGATGCCGCCATTCGAGTACTTAAATATTTAAAGACAAGGCCCGGTCAGGGACTTTTTCTTCCTGCAGATAACGACCTTCGTCTCTATGCTTTTTGTGACTCCGATTGGGCTAGCTGCCCTATCTCTCGCCGATCAGTCTCTGGGTATTTTATTACTCTTGGGCAGTCACCCATCTCGTGGAAAACCAAAAAGCAGACCACTGTATCACGCTCATCGGCGGAGGCCGAGTATCGGTCAATGGCATTCACATGTGCAGAAGTTAAATGGTTACGGAGTTTTCTCGCAGCTCTTGGGGTTTTTCATACTCAACCTGTACGCCTTTTTTGTGATAATCAAGCCGCATTACACATAGCTGCAAATCCGGTATTTCATGAACGAACGAAGCACATCGAGATTGACTGTCATTTCGTCCGTGAGCTATTGACTTCCGGTGTTATTGCCACTGCTCATGTGCGCACTACTCATCAGCTTGCCGACATATTTACCAAAGCTTTGGGTTGTGCATAGTTCACTTTCCTACTGTCCAAGCTGGGTGTTCGAGACTTACACACTCCAACTTGAGGGGGAGTATTGGAGCCACGAGTTAGTATTTTGGGCTAAGCCCATCTAAGCTATCTTTGGTCTTTTTGTATAAGGAGTTTTGTGTATTTTATTTAGTTAAGCTTCTGCTGTACACTAGGTCACTTTAGGTTTACAATACATATAAATACTCTGTACTTGTAAGTCAACCACAGAGCAATGAGAAACAGTACTCTTTCTCCTACTTTCATCAAGGTACGTCATGGATACTTTTTTAAAATCTCAGGGCAACTTATTAGTTATGAAAAATCATATATCAAATTTTCTCCAAATACTTCAGACGAAGAGAGACAAAAAATAAAAGAATGATTAGGTATAAAGCATGAAAAAATATAGGAAATTATTTAGGGTGTCCGATGGAAGTAGATGCCAGATCAAGTGGGAGTTTCAACATATTAGTAGAAAAAATAACGAGAACATTAGTCTCCTGGAAATACTTACACCTATCAGGCTATCACCACCAGCTAGGATCTTATAGATAAACACAATTCTTGTGGCTACTGCATCACACATAATGGCTATTTACATGCTTCCAAAGAAAATAATAAACCGAATAACTTCACTTGTACTAAAGTTTCTGTGGGCGGGAGTAACTATGCGTAAACCTATATATTGGTTAAAATACACGGAACTTATTAAACATAAATATGAAGGTGGAATTAATCTAAGAGACATTAAATCTTTAAATACAGCTCTTTTGTTTAAACAAGCTTGGAGGATGTATAAAGTCCTGAGAATTTAGTTCGTAAGGTGCTTAATACAAAATATTCTCAATCCGCAATAATGCTGGGGAAAAAAGAAATAAAACCAAAAAAAGCCTCATATGCCATGAGATCAATGGTGGAGGCCTCGAAGATAATGGGAGACAAAGTGGGATACCTGATTGGAAATGGTGATAGCATAAATATAGGAGATAAATACTGGGCACAAGACTGAAATGGCTTCACTTCATTAAGGACAAAACCAGGCTTTGAGGAGGTGTTAACACAGCCTGTCAACACACTTAACAATATAGGAAAAGAATGTAATAGAGAAAAAATATTCACTTTGTTTAATTACTAGAGACTAGAGAGTCAGCGCTTTCAATACTATCAACATACCTCTCTAAAAGGAAGGAACAAGACGAGGTTATATGAACTCTTACGCAGAATGGATAGTATACAACGAGATCTGGTTACTGGAGTTTAATGAATGACAACAAGGAGAAAATAGAAACAATATGGACGATACTGTGGAGACTTGATATAGCACCAAAATGGAAATTTTTTGTACGGAAACTGTCAAGGGGAATAATTTATAATTCCAGTGATGTATGAGCTAAGTAGAAGAGGCATAGGTGGGCAACAACTATGTAAAATGTGTCTTATGAAAGTCGAAACAAAAGAACATTTGTTTAGGGACTGCGAAATAACGAAAAGAATATGGGCATCCTCTAATTTAGGACTGAGAGTGGAAGGGCAACAACAAATCCCCCTAAAGGAATGGATATCAAACAACATGTATTATATATAAAAATCTAGGGAGGACATCATAGGATGTATACAGTTCATAATAATATTGTGGGAGATATGGAAGCACAGAAACGACATCAGTTTTGGTAGAAGAAGATGTAATCCTGAGTCCATTATGCAGCAAGTAAGGCCCCGTTCTTTTGGATTTATTTTCAGCAAAAATAAGTAAAAATAAGTTCAGTTCAGCAAAAATAAGTTCAGTTCAGCAAAAAAAAAGTAAAAATAAGTTCAGTTCAGCAAAAATAAGTTCAGTCTTGTCTAATGTTATAATTATTATTTTTATTTTCAATATTACTATTAATATTGTTATTATTATTAATATTATAATTATAATAACAATGAATTTCTATTTTTTTTTTATTTATTTATTATTATTATTATTAATAATAATTATTAATTGTTATTATAATTATTATTATTTATTATTTATTATTTATTATTATTATTATTTATTATTATTATTATTATTATTATTATTATTATTATTATTATTATTTATTATTATTATTATTATTATTTATTATTTATTATTTATTATTACTATTATTTATTATTTATTATTATTATTATTTATTATTTATTATTACTATTATTTATTATTATTATTATTATTTATTATTATTATTATTTATTATTTATTATTATAAAATAATAAAAAAATAATAATAAGTATTGATAATATTATGTTAATATTTATTGATTATTATAATAATAAGTATTGATAATATTATGTTAATATAGTTTAGTTCAGCAAAAATAAGTTCAGTTCAGCCAAAATAAGTTCAGTTCAGCAAAAATAAGTTCAGTTCAGCAAAAATAAGTAAAAATAAGTTCAGTTCAGCAAAAATAAGTTCAGTTCAGTTCAGTTCAGCCAAAATAAGTTCAAAAGAACAGGGCCTAAATGACAGCTTCAAATGGTGGAGATAATCTAGGAAGAATCAGGAGTCAAGTAATGAAAGTAGGGGTATACACCAAAATGGCATTTGTACACACGACAAAAATAAATGGCAAAAAGGAAGTGAGGTACAGCAAGATCTAGTAGAGGTTATAGTAAATGGGACATGGAAGAAAACAAGAGAGCATAAGGGACAAAATATTACAAATGCGGCGATAGGTTGGTTACTTACGTATAAAGGAATAACTACGTCAGGAGGGAAAAAGGTTTTTGCGACATCCCTTCTACAAACGGAGCTTATGGCGATCATGGAAGGACTGAGGCAAGCATGTAAGAGAGGATCAAATATCCGAGTTTCTACAAACTCTCAGCAAGTAGTAAACTTCCTTATAGATAGTTGTAATACACTGTTTAGTACTAGGGAGATAGTTCAAGACATAAATTCTGGTCTTCCTTTTGTTCATATGTAGGGATTAAAAAGGTAGAAAAAGCACATGTAAAAATAGCTCATGATATTGCATTAGGTTTTAGGAAGGGTATGGACTGACATATGTAAGAAACAAGTGTTGTATTTGTTTTGTTTTACTCAATATCAAAAAAAAAAAAAGAATTAACTCATAAAATCTTACAATGTTACAACTTACAAAGTTACAAGTCTTAGATCACTAGTGGAAAAAAAGGAAGGGCTGCGATCAAAACAGCCCAAAGGGCTGCGTTTTTGGCCAGCAGCCCTTTTCAGTAGCACCGCTTAAAAGTGAAGCTGCGTTTTAAACCGCCACCCTTTGAAGAAGTGCGGTTTGAGGCCCAAAAACGCAGCCCTTCCAATATGAAAGGGCTGCGGTTTTGGGCCTAAAACGCAGCCCTTATTTGTACAAAGGGCTGCGGTTTTTGACCAAAACCGCATTTTTGACCCTTTTGCCAAAAAAAAAAAAATTTTTTTTTTTGCATTTTTTTACTCCTAAATATATCAAGAAATTTACAACAGGGAAAATAAAAAAAACGAATCTATTACAATTATATATTAACAATCAACAAGAACATCAAATTACAATTTACAGTCAAAAAATTAGAACGAAAATACAATTTACGAACGAAAATACAAAAAAAGAGAAATAATTGTAGATCTGAAATTACAGTAAAAAAAACGAACGAAAATACAATTTTATGAACGAAAATACAAAAGAGAGAAGATATTATAGATCTGAATTTTTATGAAGATTAATCAAAACAAAGATCAAGAAATTATAGATCTGAAAAACGAAAAATTCTCACTTGTTGTTGTCGTTGCTTGGCGAATTGACGACTCGTTGTTCAAGTCAGAGATGATCGGAGTTCGACCGACGGCGACGAATTGAAAATGGAAGACGAAAATGGTCGGCGCGCGGTCGTCGTCGTTCGAGTCGTCGTCTCGTTCGAAGACGAAAATGGATGTTGAGTGAACCAAACCAAAACCCCTAAATTTTTCCCTCTATCCCGTGAAACCCCAAAAACCCCAAACCTCTTACTTTTCTCTCTCCTCTCTGTTCGAACTCCCTTCCCCCTGCTCGCGTGGCTTCTTGCCGGAAACCCAACCATCTATTCGCTGTCGTGTGTCGTTGTTGTTGCTGTGGTGTGGTTGTTGCTTGCGCTGCTGCTGGTCTTATTCTCTCTCCTCCTCTTCGTCTTTGCTGCCGCCGACGCCGCTTGTTGGGTGGCGCTACGCCACCACCGCACGCGCCGCCCGCTACCGCGATGTTCTTTGTTGTTGCGTCGTGGTGCTGCTTGGAAGGAGGGGAGAAGGGTGAGTGGGAGGAGGGTGAGGGAGAAGGGTGAGTGGGAGGAGGGTGAGGGAGAAGGGAGGAGGGTGAGTGGGAGGAGGGGGTGAGAGAAGGGAGGAGGGTGAGATTTGTTTTTTACGTGAGATTTGAGCCCGCTAATTTCTTTTGAAAATAAAAAAAAAAAAACCCATAAAAAGGTTGCGGTTAGCCCAAAACGCAGCCCTTTTATTACTATAGGCTGCGGTTTTGGGCTAACCAGCCCTTCACTAAAAAGGGCTGCGGTTTTTGCATTGACCGCAGCCCATCGTAAACGAAGGGCTGCGGTTTTTGGGCTAACCGCAGCCCTTCACTATTAAGGGCTGCGTTTTTTAAAAAACGCAGCCCTTTTGTTTTTTTCCTCTAGTGGATGGAGTTACAACACTAACGAGTTCACAAAATCACAACTCATAAAACCTTAGAGTTTAGGTAAATTTTTTTTTTTTATGTAAATAGGTCTGCGGGTCGGGTCCGGGTCTGGAATATGTGGACTCGGACCCAGACCCGACCCATGCTCACCGGGACCCAGACCCGACCAGGACCCATTGGGTCTAAAATTTATGGACCCAGATATTTATAAATGGGTCGGATCCTAACGGGTCTGGGTCGGGTCCAGGACCCATTGCCATCTCTATACGCGACTGATATCCTTGTTGCTGAAATGATGGGGATTAGTGGCTTAGCGCAGCTATGCGGGTTGCGGAGCAACATCATATTCATCGGGCGACTATTTTTTCCGAATTGCAAGAATGCAATTGATCTTCTTCACCAAAGTAACATCTCAAATATGTACTCTAATCTAATCTTGTTGTGCAGAAATCAGTTGGATGAGATGCCTCTTTTGAAGATTATGTATTACGGCCAAGGAGATAACAAGAGGAGAAAGTATGGGCGCATATCCGGTATGGGCCAACAGTGTCCATACCGGGGTATGCAAGTAATTTGACAGAAAAAGACAAAAAAAAAAGTAAAGTGGACCAAATGTTAAAGTTGACTTAATGGCAATTTAGACAACTCTGATCATGTAGGAGAGAACTCAAATCACCTATTATATGAATCAGATCAACTATAATGTGAATCAGATCATGCATGTATCATGTATGTATGTAAATTTGTATGTAATTCAATTTCTATAAATCAGATTTTATATGTTATGAATCAGATAGTTCTATATGTTTCAGATTTTGTTGTGCATGAATTGAATATTAATAATGCTCACTTTTTGTCATAAGTAGAAAACCAAAAAAAAAAAAAAACAGAAAAAGAAGCATTTATTTACAACTTTGCCACGGTATGGACACTGTTGGTCCATACCGGATATGCGCATATCACAACTCATAACAAGAGTGTGGATGCTATGGCTAAAGCTGGTAGGATGTCTACCCTAGAATGCAATGTAACTCCAATGGTGAGCATCAGGGACTTGCTAGCAAATAAAAAAAAGTTAAGCAATTAGCCCAACCATTGGAGTGAGTAGCTGAAATTTCATTTGCTAGCCAATGTAGCTTAACAAAACCAATTTGCTTGAGCTAAAGCTGTGGGTCCATGTGAGAATTTTGGTAAATAATTTCTATATGTTTCTCTACAAAAAAAACTATCTCACTTTAAGTGAGACCTATTCAAGCAACAAGTATATTAGCTAACCATTGTGAGAGTTTTGACTTAAAGTTGAATTAGCTAGAAAAATCTAGGTGGCACTCTAAGCCAACTTTCATTTTACTCTACCATTAGAGTTGCTCTTTTAGTAATTGTATGAACATTTATGACAATGTTGTAAGAGATATTTAACTTTTCTATCCAAGTCCTTATTCACAAAAAAAAAAAAAAAAAAAAAACATATTTGACTTACGTTACGCTAACCAGCCCGCTCATCTAGCCATCACCATGTGTAAAGCCCAAAAGGACCATTTCGGAAATACACACCACAAAAAGGCCAAAAACAATAACTTGTGACTAACTTCACACATCTCAAGACCAGAAAAAGGCCACGACCCACCAAAAAAAAAAAGTCAATTCTAATTTCTAATAATATCCCATTGGCTAATCCTCCTTTAGGTGGCGTCTGCAACCACCCACCACACCACCACCTGTCACCGGCTCACCGACAACCAAAAACACTCTCTTTCCACCTTACGTCCTTACCACAATTACCAAACCACCCCTCACCATTACCGAAATACCAAACCAATCTTAAATGCTGCATACCCCTTTATTAGTGAATGAGTCATGTCTGACTTGTACTACCACTACTATTACTACCTTTTATAAACTCCCACAAACAATTCCATACTTAGTTTTTTCACCATTTTCTGCATCAAACACCAAAAAGTTTGGAAAATCAGGAGAGAGAAAGTTGAACAACAACAACAACAACAACAACAACAATAGTAGTGTTAGTGGACGAAGCAGAGTTGTTAGGGCAATGCCGTCTACTTGTTCGTCCTCCATTGAAGCAGCTCGTGGTGGCAATCTTCGTAATTTTAAGCATACTGAGTCCTCTTTTCTTGCTTCTCTCATGCCGAAGAGAGAGATTGCTGCTGATAAGTTTCTCGATGCTCATCCTCACTTCGACGGTCGTGGCGTCCTTATTGCTATCTTCGGTACTCATTTTCTCTCTCCTCTTTTTGATTTCTTTGTTTTTTTTTTGTTAATTGATTGATTATTTTGTTGTTGTTATTGTGATGCATGAGGATTACTACATGATAGTAATCAATGATTGCTAATCATGCAATTGATTTTTTTTAAGTATTATATTATGATTTGTTTATTTGCGATTTTTTTTGGAAGGAAGTTTTTGTGTGTTTGATGAGTATTGATTTTAGTTGCTTTTTGTGAAAATATGATGATTTTTTGAATCTCCGAGTGCTGGAACATGAAATGATTAGTTCGCGTTGCGAAAAGTTGGTTATGATTTGAAATAGGAAAAGCAGAGACATTATATTACTAATTGTAAATTTGTAAGTGATAACTTGTGATTAGAGCTCAAATTTAAGTTATAGTGATGGCGATTAGTTTATGTGTAGCCAACATTAGCATTTCACTATTGTTACTCTCTTCACCTTGACCTAGTGAATAATTGTAATATTGTCGCGACACCTATGATTAAGGAAGGTATTTGAGAGGAAAAGAAACGAACTTGGAAGGAAACATTTTAGTTTCCAATGTTTGGTTCGAAAATCACATTATAAGTGATAGTAAATGGCAGGGAGTGGAAGGAAAGCCTCTTTACAAAATTTTTATTTTCCTTTCCTCCCAAAATTGGAGGAATTTGGGAGGAAAGAAAAAACTTAAACCAAACATGAGAAATTAAGGTTTTTTTCCTTCTTTTATCTTCCGTTTCTTTCTCTTCCCTTCCTTTCCTTTACTAAAAACGAACCAAACAGGCTATAAAACACAGTCTTAAGAAGTTTACTTGTGAATCACTGTTATTCATAGAAGATGTGACAACTAGTTCAAGCATCTCAAAGTCGTTTATGCGACTATAGTGTTTATGGATGACGGAGTATTTGTGAAGTTTGAATTGGCTGCTTATTGCACGACGTTTTATTGTTCTTCATTTCTGATGCGTTTTGTTAGATTATGCTCCCTGGCGAAGGCAGGAGGCTAGGGACTGTAAATTTATTCAAATTCAACCTTTTTAAGTACTACCGTTTTCATTTATTGACATTGTATGGCTGTCTATATTTAGATTCGGGGGTGGACCCTGCTGCCGCTGGTTTACAAGTAACATCTGATGGGAAGCCAAAGATTTTGGATGTCCTTGACTGGTATATCTAACATCTCTTGATGCAAATGATGAATATACTTAGACTGATATGTTTTTACTTTGTGCACTTTGTGACTGTCAAATTCTTTTTTATGGACAAAATTGTCACCTTTTTCTGATCAATACTTAACGCTATAAATTAATTTGACTAGATTTTTAATTTTTATAAAAGTTTGTGCATTTTTTTTCCACTTAGCTAATGAATTATACCTTTTTTCTACATATTCTCAGTACTGGTAGTGGGGATGTTGACACATCCACTGTGGTGAAGGCTGACGAGGATGGCTGCATTTGTGGAGCTTCAGGTTGGTTATTTAATATAGCTGACTTGCAAATTTTGTAATGCGATGAAACAGATTCTGCTAAGCTTACATAGCCGTTCACATTATATTTTGGATTTTTTAACTACAATAATACAAACTTTTGGCTGTTCTCTCGCAATAATACAAACTTTTGATTATTATTTAATAATACAAACTTTACATCAAAATTCTCCCAGTAGGTAAAAGTGACCTTTAACCTGTAAAACAGGTAAAAAGAAAAAAAAAACCCCAAAATCTCCTTCTCTCCCACCAGTCCCCCCCTCCCTCCCCCCACGAAACCACCAGTCCACCCTCACCACCCCCTCTCCCACCAAGAAACCACCAGTCCACCCCCTCCTCCTCCCCCTCCCCCCACGGACGAAACCACCAGTCCACCCCTCCCCCCTCCCCCTCCCCCCCACGGACGAAACCACCAGTCCACCCTCACCACCCCTCCCCCACCACGAAACCGCCCTCCCAGCCACGAAATGTCCCTCACCTGAACACAACTCCTCCTTTTTCCGCCGCCAAAGCTCCCCACATCTGCACCGGTAACCACCAAACAAGGAGGAGTGGCCGACAAAGCGGCGAGGAGAGAGAATAAACAAGGAGGAAAAGAGGATGAGAGTCGGCGGTGGGCGAAAATAGCCGACGTCCTCCTTCCTCTCCACCAACACTTCTCCCTCTCCCTTCTCCACCTTCCGCGCAGCTCAACCCACCATTGTTACGAGAATCAAGCCCTAACAAAATCGCCGACGTCCTCGTTACCACTTTCTTCTCGCCATCTACCCCTTCGATTCGTAGATTGGGGAGGGGCTGGTTAGGGGCCAAGGGTGGGCGGGGGAAGTGGTTTCGGGGTGGGGGGGGAGGAGGAGTTGAGTTCGGGTGGGGGGCGTTTCATGGCTGGGGAAGGCGGTTTCGTGATGGGGGGGGGGTGGTGAGGGTGGTTTCATCGGTGGGGGGGGTGGGGGGTGAGGGGTGGGGGAGGGGGTGGGGTTTCGGTTGGTTTGGCTAGGGGGGAGGATGAAGAGAGAGAAACGGTGGTTGGGCGGGGTCTAGGGGTGCTGGGGTGGGGGGAGGGAGAAAGAGAGTGGAGGGGAGCAGGAGAGAAGAAAGAAAAAAAGAAAAATGTTTTTAATGTTTTATTATATTTAAATCAAAAATTTGAAAATCAGCCAATAAAATAATGACACGTGTCCTAATGAGTGCCACGTCAGCTTGTTTACCTCCTACAACAAGTTACCAACCGGTTTCGACCTACTGGGAGAATTTTGATGTAAAGTTTGTATTATTAAATAATAATCAAAAGTTTGTATTATTGCGAGAGAACGGCCAAAAGTTTGTATTATTGTAGTTAAAAAATCCTTATATTTTTTGATAGGTTTAAAAATTGGTGTACCTTGTATAAACATGTTTTATGAGTAGTGTGTTTTTCCATGCTTCTGTGCATACAAATGCGATTGTGTGTTTTAATGAAAAGAAATTTCAGTGTTTCTGCTTTTTACATATCCCCTCTGTAGTTTTCACTGTTCCTGTTATTCATATGGTCGAAGTAAGAAAAATTGACCTTAATTGGTGATTTATATATGAGGCAATATAGTCATGTGAGATTTTGTTTGATTCGTCTAATAGTATACTTTCAAAATTTGAACTTTTTATGTTTTATGCTAATATAGAATTAAAGATGTTAATAGTCAAAGACGTGCATTACCCTCAAAAAAGAAGAAGTCCAAGACGTGCATTGGTGACTGCGGAAAAGGCAAACAAATGGATTGAAAAACTAGAGAGAGAGTACACTATCTCAATATCTATGTGACATTTGCCTTGTGATTTATTGATGATTATTGCATTCTTTTACTGTATGCATGAATCATCCCAACTTCCAAGTTTTAGTGATTGACTGATTGTATGAAGAACAATGTTTAAGATGTTACTCTGGCACAAGACATTCTACTGTGGAAATGAAAACCTGCTGCATGTACATGAGCATGTGGCATTTTCCAAACCTTGATGCCCAGAGGTGAAACCAGAAAATTTTCTTGGAGAGAGCCAAAATTTTCTTTTTCCAAATTTATATCGGGGACCAAGTAAAACTTTTATCTTTTTTTCTTAATATGAAAAAATCAGCAATTTCGACATTAATGTCAAAAAAATTCAAAATTGGGGGGGGGTGGTTGAAGCTTCCACCCCCCATCGTCCAGCCCTGCTTGATGGAAAACAAACTAATTAGTCTTCTCTGATTTAATGATGTGAATATTTTCTAGTAATTAGTTCCTAACATCTTATACTATAATACTACTTATTCTTTGTTTCTAGTTTACTTTATTTATTAATATATCTTTTTTTGATCCTCTAAAATGGACGTCTTTTGATCATCATTCATCTTTATGCTGTTCTAGAGTTCATAGACATCTCACGCTTTCAGAGATAATAGCCTTCCAGATGATCTTTTTTGTCCATTTTGTCATTCTAGTCATTCTATGGTACCATGTGTGGATACCAGCCACTTTATCTATTAACTTCGCATTCTGAGTGTTCCTGTAATATTATGATAGGTCCCACATCCACCACGCGTGGGTTGTCTGTTGAAGACTTTCGATTCAAGTAGTTCTTTTTATATTGATGTTATATTTAATATCTTTCTGCTGGATGTCAATGTAAATAGGAGCACAGCTGGTAGTGAATTCCTCGTGGAAGAATCCTTCTGGGGAGTGGCATGTGGGTTGTAAACTGGTTTATGAGCTGTTTACTAAAGATCTAACATCCCGTTTGAAGGTAATGCATGAACGGAGCCTTTTATATTATACAAACTCTTTCTTATTTTTGGTATCTGGTCAGTTCTCTGCATCCTGTTGTGTTAAGATTTAGTCTAAAAGCATCTTTGTTGTGGACAGAAAGAAAAGAGGAAAATTTGGGATGAAAAGAATCAGGAGGCAATTGCTGAAGCTGTAAATAACCTCACAGAATTTGATCAGGTGCTTTCTTGAAATTTTTTATTGTCATTTGTTCTACAGGGTTCAGTCGTTAGTCGTTAGTCTTTAGTCTTTACACACCACATGAGCTTCCCTTTGTCTTGTCAGGGCTGGAAAGGCTCTTTTTTCAATAATTTAAAATTTAATATGCAGTTGCCGATTATATATACCTCCACCACTCCCTCTTCCCCACCCTCCACACCCACCCCCAATAAAAAAATCTCAAAATCCTGCTTGGTATGTCTATTTTCTAGTTCCATATTTTTTATTGTTCCTCCCATGAAAAGTAATATGGAGACTATTTTATTTCATTTGCTAGAAATCAAGTGAAGCAACCAATAATGTTAAAGAGCATTGTAAATCTATATGGGTAAATTCCATGTGCAGGATATATAGTTGCTTCCATAAGCTAGTGGGAGATTGTGAAGCCTCTGACTTCACATTTTTCCATTTGCTATATGAAATCAAGTGAAGCAACCAATAATGTTAAAGAATATTATAAAATCTACTATATGGGTAAATTCCATGTGCAGATGTATAGCTGCTTCCAGAAGCTAGTGGGGGATTGTAAAGCCTCAGACTTCACATTTTTCCATTTGCTATATGAAATTAGATGCTTCTATGTTTATTGTGCTTTGTTCTCTATTGTGTGTATGAGTTTTGTGTTTGGGATTAATCAGCTGGTCATAGCTCTTATTACAGAAACATACTAAGGTGGAAGATCCACACCTGAAAAGGTTGCGTGAAGACCTCCAGAGTAAGATAGACTTCCTACAAAAGCTAGCTAATGTAAGAATGGTCTCTTAAGTTTTTTTATTATCACTATATAAAATTATATTTCCCTTTTGATTTGACGTTGGAAATATCCAGAGCTACGATGACAAAGGACCTGTTATCGACGCTGTTGTATGGAATGATGGGGAGGTATGGAGGGTTGCTCTTGACACTCAAAGCCTTGAGGATGAACCAGGCAAGGGGAAACTTGCAGATTTTGTTCCCCTCACAAACTATAGGTATTCATCTTTGTTTTTCTCTGACCATATGTGGGATCGATTTACACAAAGGGCAATAACTTTTTATTATATATTGTATTCTTTTCGATAAAGAGAGATTGTATCTATGGATTGTGGGTAGATAGTAGATGGCACTAAATGCTTTCTAGGTTGCTTATAGTTACCACTTAGTGCTTGTTGCATTGACTATTTGCAAATAGTTGGTCCTAAACATCCTCATTAATGAGCTCTTTGGGAAGTTTCCTGGAAGATCTTTATTCTAAGATCAACTCCAAGCAAGTCTAGTAAGCTTTCGTAAAGGTAGGTTTGCTAGTATAAGTAGTCGTAATATCCTTTTAATCAACCTTTTAACCTTCATTAGGGTGTACGTACATCCTCGCGTAGGGTCTAATTCATGGTGTTAAATCTTGGATTGAGTCATGATTGCAATAATGGTTGCAAAAGCTTTCCCAGGCAATGCAGATGGTTTGCCACTGTTGCGGTCTTATATATAAGTTGTAGTAAGCTCAAAGACTTTACAATGTGGTCACAATGTGGCCGAGATATAATACAATGGACTGCTTCCTCGTGCTTCTTTGTAGCTGATTGGCTTATGTGTACCTTTCACATGTGATTAAGCCTCAATATCTTCCTCCAGTAGATAGCCCTTTAGAGTCTCCTATGACCTATCCATAGTTTAAGCTCATATCACCTGATCATTTTGATGCCATTTGAAATGCCTCAATTTTCTTCTAAACAGTGGTAGCAACTACTTACTGCTTGCAAACCAATCAATGTCTTCCTAGCCTACTTTGTCCTCACTCATGCACGTCATGGTATATATCTCATAGGAGCTCATACATCCTAAAACTATTCCTAACCAATTATGCTAAATGTTGAGTAGCTCAATATATAGGCTTTTGAATACGAATCCATGCCTTCTTTATACAGGTAGTACTGGTAGTACCATCACATCTTTATGAAAAAGGGAATCTTCACAAGGTACCAGGTACCCCTACGCTTTCAAATAATGCATGAGATACCCTCGAGTTTTGAGAATCACATTATGTACCTTAAGGTTTGTAACAAATCCACTATATACCCTTAATAACTACTCTCTTTGTTTTTCGAAGTTCTACTCAAATATTGTACAAACTTTATTTTAGGCAATAGGAGAGAGAGTATACTTTTTGGGTCCACTTGCATTAACCAAATAGAAATATATGAGGACAGAGAACATTGGGTCCACTTGCATTATATAAATATAAATAGCAAATAAAAGTGGCCATAGGCCAATGAACTAATAATATTTCTTTTGCCAATTTAGGAATAAAGTGAGTAAGAACTTCACAAAACGGACTAAAACGGAAAGTGAGTAAATTCACAGAATGGAGGGAGTATTAAACATAAAAACATGGTTAATTAACCCGTTGAACAGTAAATCAGAATTCCAAATTCAGTTATTCTCAGTGTTCGCATCACCCATTCAACTGATCTTTGGCAATCTGGTTTATACCTCGAAGGGTTAATTAACGACATTGTTTTTTTGATCTTTTTTAGTTATTAAGGGTATATGGTCGATACGTTACAAACCATAGAGGTAAACTGTGCTTCAAAACGCGAAGCTACATCTTGCATTCTTTAAAAGCTCCGAGATTCCTCGTGATATTGTTGGCAATAAAGCTCATGAAAGTCCCCTTAAGAAAATTCTATAACTATGAATCTGAGTGTTACATATATTATCACTCGAGAATTGCAACTATCTTGTTGCGCCAAGCAACCTGTTATACATCCTCACGAGTTGTAGTCCCAGATGCTAGCATCCTTACAACGTATGTTGTCCAGAGGGGTCATTCTGATAAAATGTGTAACAACTTACCATCTACAGGTTACTTAAAATTAAGCACACTTATCTTAGCATATGGGTTTCTGTAAAGAAAAGTGCTTTATTTTTTGTAGTACCATCAAGTCTTTTTAATTCAAAATACATCGTAATCTCTATCAAAAAATGTATACCACATTAAGAGGACAAAAAGTCTTCTAAAAGAAAGTTGATGAAAAATATATTGTATCCTGAGATGGGAATTTTTTTCTTGGAAGACGTGAAAAAGAAGCAAGAACCACTACTCTATCCATCATAGACTCCCTCCATGCAATTTTTGATATTTCTTTTCCTTCCACATATTCAAGAAATAGCCTTGAAAGCTTATATATTTATGTTGCCTATAATATGACAGAATTGAAAGGAAGTTTGGTATATTCAGCAAGCTAGACGCTTGCTCATATGTGACTAATGTGTATGAAGAAGGAAACGTCTTAAGCATTGTAACTGATTGTTCACCTCATGGAACTCATGTTGCCGGCATTGCCACAGCATACCACCCCCAGGTTGTGTCCTTCCATTTTATTAAATCAATTATCACTTTTCTTTCACCATCTAATTGCATTAGAGAAGTTGGCTATCTATAGGAGCCCTTGTTAAATGGAGTTGCACCTGGAGCACAGATCATTTCCTGTAAGATTGGTGATGCTCGCTTAGGTTCAATGGAGACAGGGACAGGCTTGACTCGAGCTTTAATTGCAGCTGTGGAGGTGAGTTTTTTAGAATATGTGTTTTGCATTTTGTATGTAGAGTAAATCAGGAACTAGATGAGTATTCTTGTTTCTTCTCTAGCTTACCTATGTGGTGGATAAATAAACCTTCTTCATCATAAATGCACAATTTCACATACTTATAAACCCTTTGCATGTTAAGAGGGTAGAGTAGGAGAAAGATAAGTGATTCCCAAGTCTGGATTTCCTAAATCCTCATGGAGATTTAGACTCTCTTAAACTTCGTGATGTCCCTTTTGCTATCGCTTCCTTGCTGTGTTTATCTGCTGCATTTTATCTTTTGATTGTGTCAATAACTTTTCGTTTTTTCCTTGCAGCACAAATGTGACCTGATCAACATGAGCTATGGTGAACCTTCTTTACTGCCAGATTATGGTCGCTTTGTTGATCTAGTCAATGAGGTCATATTATTACTTACTGCTATCTGCTTTAGTAGTGTTCTAATTCATCTGCTCTTCATATTGGATTATGAGTGTGTTAATCAACTTTAATCTCTGACTTTTTTGTTCTCTCTTCTGATAAACTTCTACTGATTTTAATTGCAAATGTAGGCTGTCAATAAGCATCACTTGGTATTTGTTAGTAGTGCTGGAAATGAGGGCCCTGCTTTGAGCACAGTAGGAGCACCGGGGGGCACCACATCAAGCATCATTGGTATTGGTGCTTATGTTTCTCCTGCAATGGCAGCCGGAGCTCATTGTGTTGTAGAACCTCCTAGTGAAGGGCTAGAGTACACATGGTATGATTTGTTTCTCTCATAGTTACATGCACTTTTTGCCAACAATAGCTGTAATAAATTTGTGTCTGAAGTAAACAACATGATTATATTATAAATGTTTGATGATTTTGCTTTTGAGGAATTTGAACATATGTGATTGGATGAGTGTGATGCAGGTCTAGTCGAGGGCCAACTGCAGATGGAGATCTTGGTGTCTCTGTAAGTGCTCCTGGTGGGGCCGTAGCTCCTGTTCCAACGTGGACCCTTCAATGTCGAATGCTCATGAATGGAACCTCAATGTCATCTCCATGTGCTTGTGGTGGAGTTGCATTACTTATTAGCGCAATGAAGGTTCTTAGCATGCATTTGGTTGCTTACTAGTCTGTTTTCTGAAGTTTTTTTTTCTACTGTACTGAACAACTGATTCTCCTTCTATATTCTGCTTTTTTTAAGGCTGAAGGTTTTCACGTTAGTCCTTATGGTGTGAGGAAGGCTATTGAAAATACATGTGTTCCAATTTGTAGTTCTCCAGAGGAGAGACTAACAACAGGGATGGGGCTTATGCAAGTTGACAAGTTAATGTCTTCATCATGCACTTGTGTTTATTTTATGATATGCGATTCATGAACATTTTCCAAATATTTATTGCAAAACTCTATTTCTTCAGGGCATTTGAATACATTAGACAATCATGTGACCTTCCTTCTGTTTGGTACGAAGTAAAAGTCAATCTATCTGGAAAGTCAAGTAAGACTCTTTGCTGTTTTTTTTTTCACTATCTTTGCTCCATGTAGATCTTGCTTATTAATGTATCCCACACATCAAAATAATAGTTGCAAGTTCAATAAAGATCTGTGTTTCCATTCACTTCTCAAGCAATTGTTGTCATCCTTTTTATTTAATTGATTTACATAGGGAGAAGAAACTTCTATGACTGTTTTCCAGAAAGTATGAGAAGTAATACCACAATCACTATCTGCCCAAATTGTGTTAGTTACCTTATGGAAGGTCTGGTTTGTAAAACTTGGCTTGAGATTGTCTACCTACTATGTGAAAGTTTGACGTGGGTAAAGTTCTTGATCTCCAAGCTTCCCTTTCCAGATAAATCTTGTTAACAGTTGTGTCTTTTTGCTGGTTATGATTGAATGCTTTGGGTGGAAGCCCATACCACAATGTCCTTTTGCTCTGACTACCAATACCTGCCAGCTTCATTCTTGTCACAATACCAGAAATGTAGTCTGTGTTCTTTCTTCCTTGTATTGCATCATCACGCTGTGACATTGCATACACCTTTTCACTAGAAAGGGAGACTCCAAATCACGCGGACAAGAATAAGCCCTAAGATCTTGTCAACATAATCATTGCTAACACTGAACATTGTTTTGAAAGAAGTGCTTGCTTTATTGATGACTGGTTGTTTCTGTCCTTCTTTTGCTAAATTAGAAAAAGGGGAAAGTGCATCTGCTGCGTGGTTAGCATAAAAATTGAAACTCCTTGGCTCTTTTCTTTGAGGAGTTACCAAATTCAGAGTTCCTTATGCTTAGATTTAGGATGTCAACTACTTGTCACTTATACCACTTGAGAATCCATGCCAGCTCTCCGTTTGCATGTATGAGACATAAAAATACTTGAGAGTCTAGGAAAACTTTCCATTTGAATGTATGATACAAATGCACTTGATAAAATTTTAAATTATACATTATTGTTATCTACAACTAATTCCATTTTAATTTTCATGCTACTTAAATGTGCTTCTTGTATTACTTTATACTTTGGTTCATACCAAAAGCATGCTCACTTTTCTAAACTGAAGCATGACTTGCAAAAATGGTGAAAACTTTTTCATGTTTGGATTGACTAAATTATGACTGGATAAAGTGGTGGGACATTTGTGCTGTTAGAGAGTACTTGGCTATCCTTATGCATTATTCACATTTGTTTGCAGCACCTACATATCGAGGTATCTACTTGAGAGAGGCCAGTGCTTGCCAACAGGCTGCAGAGGTGAGCCAAAATTAAATGAGAAATTTAGTTTTATGGGCTATTTGGTTGAAATTCACATTCCGCTTCATACTACATTCACCACCACCTAGCATGGATCTTGCCCTTGCCTGGTTTAATGTTGTTATCCTTCACTTAGTTAGATATTGGTTTCAGAATGCAATTTTGGACATTTCTATGCATGAGATGCAGTGACTCCATGAACCACTAACCCCTTTGACCTGATGATCCTCTGTCCAATTTTCTTCTTTTCTTTCTCTGTTTGATTCTTCTTTTCCCTTCTCCCATTTATCTTTCTGGTGTACTCTGAATAAAACCCCTATAAAAACATACCACGATGCATTTTGGGAAAAGAAAGAACCCTCAAAATATAAGTATTTTGTAGTCTCTCCATCCCCATTTTTATATTCCCTTGGAAATCTAACTATTAAGGAAACGTTAACAATGCATTCACATTTATTTCAGTTCTTATAATTTTACATTTACCAATTTGATTTTATAGTCCCTATTGGGACATCCTAATATTAGAAGATTGGAAACTCAGGATTTTAGATGTGGTTTAGATTTTGGGACACCCCGAATTGAAGAAGTCCTAATACATGTCTGGTACACAAATACTACTCATATTTGCAAAAATATAAAGTAATTCGTTTGCATGATGTGTGCCATTCTCTCGTGTATGTGTATCACACTTTCACTTTAGAAGCACTTTGTTCTATAGAGCACTTCATGTCATCATTTCTGTTCCTTTACATCTAGAGGCCAGGGCATTGAAAATAAAAACCATTTTCAGCAATTCGAAAAGAATTTGAGAAAGAAACAACACTACTCGTAATATCATATCAATTATATGTGTCACTATGTTCAATTTTCATTTTTTTTTCAAAGCTATGAACAGAAATGTACAAGCCAGAAATAGTAGTTTCTTGTGTTTGTCAAAACAAACATGATTAGTATAAGTATGACTAATTTTGAGTTCACAATACAACCTATGTCATATGATTTCTAAAATTGTAAAACCCAAAACTGGAAGTTGGCAGTCATATAAAACGAGTGCTTGATTTTGGCAATACTATTCAACAAACCTTAATGTTACTTTTGTAGTTCTTCATTGGACTCTGTGTATCATAAGGTGACTGATATACTCTCTATCTCGAGCTTTCTAAAAAATCTCTATCTATAGGAATCTCATAATGTGTTCAAAGTTGCACATGAATATTGAAAACACTACTAGAAATTTGAGTGGTAGAGCTGTAGAGGTGGCCAACAAATTGGTTTAGGCCTAGCTCACCCTTAATGGGCCTCACAAATGCCCAATCGCTTAGTTAAACCAGTCTTAGACCAATTGAGCACGGATTAGAGGTCTGCAATTTTAGGCATGGACTGGCCAGCTAATCATGCTCACCTTGAACCCTATTTCTATGAAATAGCTGGACAAACCCCCTGGGATTGAAACTATTCTTTCATAGCCTGGGTTGGCAGGATTTGCCTAGTGCCCACAGTGAACACATCATATATGTTAGCTTTCAACAAAAGAATAAGAAATCGTGATTCTTATTGTTTTTCTAATAATGTCGAAGTATAACCCATTTTTGGAATGAGCGAGTATTATTTAATGTGTGCAGGAAAGGTCACAAATATATTATGCTTTTTCTATGGTCTTATGCATATGAGACAGTTGAAGGGGTATATCTTATGTCATTGTTAGTTAATAGTGAACTCCTACTCCTTAATGAACCATGCTCAATAATTTTATATAGGGATAATGCATTCCAGTAGAATTGACCTTGCCTAAGTTAGTAAGTAACCTGTATTTAGAACATATGGAGTAGAAACTTCTTTCATGTTTATACTTAAAACATATGTGCTTTGTTCCTTCAGAATCTAATATAACCCTCTTAACAGTGGACAGTCCAAGTTGCTCCAAAATTTCATGAGGATGCGAGTAACTTAGATGATTTAGTTCCCTTCGAGGAATGTATTGAGTTGCATTCCAGTGACCCTACAGTTGTCAGGGCTCCTGAGTATCTCCTCTTGACTCATAATGGGCGTAGCTTCAAGTTAGTAACTATCTTCAACCTTGGATCTCCCTCCTTCTCTGAGTTCCTTTTTTATTCTCTTTTATCACTCCAGCTATAAAGATTTCTTGTATATCTGATATCTCTATGTTGTTTATCTATGGTTTGTCTCCTTTACGCTGCTGCTTTTTTTTCAATTTCTTTTTGTTGCATTCAAGTCCTTTTTTTAATAAATAAAAGACATTCCTCACGCTGTTATTATCATGAAGTTCTAGTATATTCTGCATTAGGATATGGTTGTAGGTCAAGAATCTTTTAGCTTATAATAATAGAGCGGGTAAGAAGTTAGCTCTGTGATGTAGATGTGACTGGGATTTTTGTTTAGAGTAACTGTTATATGAATCTTTTGGTGTGATTCTATTAATTTACATTTTTCGAATCTTTAAAGTTTAAACATCATCCTGTTATTGTATTTAGGGTTCATCCTATCTGTTTACCACTTTTCTGTATAATTTTCATTGCTTTCGTGATTGTTTTACCCACCATTTTCTACTTTCAAGTTTCGAGAATCAATGTACCTTGACTATAGGAAAATTTCATAACCGATTGTACTTTATGGAAGACTGCAACTTGAGCATTTTTTGTACTTTCAAGTATCATTATATCGCGGATATCGGAAAATCTCATACTAGATTGTACACTCTGGAAGACTGTGAAACTGAAGCATTGCTCGTTTTGTTGTTTCCTTTCATGGGTCTTATTGACCATTATCACGTTATGTGGTGAACAGTGTACATTATGCAAAACTGAGCTTAGAAATTCAGATTATCTAAATATTATTTCTGCAAAACAGATAACTTGGGTGCTTTTGTACTGAAACTTATTTGATCTTACATAGTTTGTAAGAAGATTTTGGTTGATACACAAAGTTTCTTTCCTCCTTTCAAAATGTTTGATTTCAAAAAAAAAAGATTTGGAAAAGCATTATAGAATATTTATTTTATGGAGTTTCTTCTGGAGTCCTAGTCAATGTTGATTTTAAAGTGTCACTCTTCTAGCAGAAGTGTTAGCAATCATAATGGTTGCCTGGATTCTAATAATTATAATATTTAGGTGCTCTGCCTCTTTCTTTTCTCTCTCCCTCTCTCTCTTTCTTTGTGTATGTGTAAGAGCAGTTAACTGATTGTTTATCTATATCTATAACAAGCATCAGTAAGTTTTTGGTTCTTCTCGGGGGTGGGGGGAAGGGGTGGGGTGGGGTGGGGTGGGTGACTTCTTTGTAGCTGTAGCCTAATGAAAGGAGAGATTATGAGATAAGGTCCTTGCTCTCCAAATTGCTTTTGGCTGTCATGTGTGTCACCAAATTTTTGCTATCTCATCTGTATGTATACTTGAGCACTTTTGCTATTCTTAGTCCTAACTTTATTTATTCTAATAAAGCTGATTATGTATAATATAATTTCAGGTCCAGCCTGATTCTGGAATCATGATTTTAAGCTGATTTTTATTTCCTGCAGCGTAATTGTTGATCCCTCAAATCTTGAAAATGGATTACATTATTATGAAGTCTACGGAATTGATAGTAAAGCCCCTTGGCGTGGTCCTCTATTCAGAATTCCAGTTACTATTACAAAGCCCATGCCTCTGGTAAATTGTCCACCGGTGATTTCTTTTTGGGCATGCAGTTTTCACCTGGTATTCCTCTCTCTTCTCTCTCATTTTCTCGGTCTCGTCTTGGTTACTAGTCCATATTGTCTCTCTTGTGAGTTGTGATCATGCTTGAGCTGTTGAAAGTTGAAACTCCTTTTTCCGGTGATATTAGCATGTTAAAATTTACTAGCTATTGCGTTTGACAATTTGATATATAGGCCATAGAGTTCTTTAAAGTTCCTAGACTCCCCTCAATTATGTTGACCTGTACTCCAATAATCTACTTCATAGTTGGCAGCTATAATATATAATTCAGACTCAGGGGCTTATGTCAGTCGTCTGACATGGGTATGTGCCCAAGTGTTTGACTCAGCTCTTTTACGAAAAAAATGCACGATCTTAGTCTAAATGAAGTGGCATAGTGTCCATACTCATGTCGGACTGTCGAGGATCCTACAAGCTTACTTGAGGTAACGGGTAACAATTAACATAGCTTTAGGAAGATGTGGAAATATAGTATCATAATTGTATGTGAAATTGTGAATGCATTGGTTGTTGCCTCCTTGTAAATTTAGGTGTTGAGTGAGGGTTTAGAATATTGGGATAGGGAAAGAATTTGGTCACAGGGACATCTATAAAGAGCAAAGACTGGGATGCTATTTGCTGGAATCTGCTATATGCTGTGGTTTGGATGAGCTCATTAGAAAGATTGTGGACGTTGTAGCTCGGTATGTATTGTTGTGTTCTGTCTTTATGGATTCAAAGGGGGAAGCAAGAACTTAAAATTAAGGCCCATATGTTGGAGGATTACCGTATATCCCATTGGTTTAGTTTGAGTTACGACGTAGATGAAGGGTATCTGGGAGCAAGTACACTGATTTCCTATTGTGCTGCTAAATGCATGGGAATATTGCTATTTTACTGAGTCAGGTTCGGTTAAAAAAATACCAAAAATGTGTAAATTGAAAAGGTAGCGAAGATATAGATTTCTGTTTTTACTATTTTTTTCCTCTTATTTTATGTTTCTTTTGCATATAATGTCTCCCTTTATGCATGGTTAACGCTATGTACATCTTGCCCTTCCCGAATTTTGTTCTAGCTCTCATGTAGGGTGGTATTTCTCATTGTTTTATATTGACACTCCATATCTTGCTTTACGGGAATATATGTTAGGTAGTGCATATCTATTTTCTTGTCTGCATGTACATAAAGCTATTCTTTTCAAAAAGTTTGCATTCTCTTAAACTAGTCCTTTTTTTCCTTTTCTTTTGCACTTGTCATTAGGTCATATAGAACGGAGATATATTGAAGTACCTCTTGGTGCTACGTGGGTTGAGGCAACCATGCGAACATCTGGATTTGATACAACTCGTAGATTTTTTGTTGACGCTGTACAGGTTTGGAGAAATGGTGACTGAATTATATGGTCTGTGTCGTTATTCTGAACCAAACTACTTATGATCTATACTGGGTTCAATGTGCTTGCAGCTTTCTCCCCTGAAAAGGTACATGAAAACAGAGAGTGTGGTCACATTCTCATCTCCCTCAGCTCAGACTTTTTCCTTTGCGGTAGAGGGTGGTAGAACAATTGAATTAGCTGTTGCTCAATTTTGGTCAAGTGGAGTAGGAAGTCAAGAAATAACAGCAGTGGATTTTGAGGTATAGCTGTTTTTTTTAAAAATAAAATTCTGCAAGGACTTCGATTTTATATAAATTTTGTTCCTGGACCTTGGCGTTCTTTCTTGGTTCACCATTTTGATTATTGCATTGTCTCTCTATTTGACTAGTTAATGTTTAGATGTGGTATGCTTATTTACGTTTCATATTGCTAACAAGTATATAATATAAACAACTTGGCGTTGTAGACATATTTTCTATGGAGCATTGTCCGAGCTCTAGTGAATTTGTGCTTGACACATTTAAGATTTAACTGCACCCACACTTTACATAATCTTCTCCTGGTTAAGTTGATCATCACTGAACAGAGTACACCCAGCAAAGAGAAGTGAGCAACCCTTGCCAATTACCCGAATTAGCTCCTGATTGTACCCAAAATAAGATAATCCAATTTTACCCGTAATAGATTTGACTTTGTCGAACTAGAACAGTCTGAAAATTAATATTGTTAGCATGAACATATATTTTCATAGAAGCTACTCCTTTTGTCCCTTAACGTTCTTTACTCTCACCTTCTTCTGCTGTCTCAAAAAAAAAATTCTTCACACTTCTATTTTTGTTGAAGATCACCCTTCTCTCTCTATTACATTAGCCCTTTTTTCTCTGTTCATCCTGATATCTTGTCTTACCTTTTCTTCTCTCTTATCTATTTTCATTTTATAATTTTCTTTTGCTTTTGCGTACCATTTTTAATCTCCTTGCCAACCCCTAATGTAAAGAAATTTTCGGTACGTCGGTACGAAGAGGAAATTGTCAACAGACCTTAATATGATCCAATTGAAACAATCTCCATACAAACAGTATGCAAATAACCAGTGTGCAGGATCTAATTTTCAGCTGTTTGCTTTACCATTTTATTTTACTATCTTGCTTATGTCCTAGTTGGATCATCCTGGATAACACTTTTCTCTTTGGCGCAAATGTGTAGATTGCATTTCATGGTTTCAAAGTTAAGAACGAGGAAATAATTCTTTGTGGCAGTGAAGCTCCCGTAAGAATAGATGTTGGAAGCCTGCTATCATCTGAGAAACTCGTCCCTTCAGCTATGCTAAAAAAGGTAAAGATTTTCAGAGTTGTAGAAACAGCCATTGTTCTTTTTACCTTCCCCCCTCCCCCTTCCCTACAATAACTTGATCTTCTAAATGCGCACTTCTATTTGTTTGTAATCTACAGATTAGAATTCCATTACGACCAGTGGCAACGAAACTCCGAACTCTCCCAACTAATCGGGACAGGTTGCCATCGGGGAAGCAGATTTTAGCCCTGACATTAACGTGGGTTTTACATGAGCTTATTGACATAATTGTTGTATTCGATGCTATTGTCTATAATTGGTCCTTCATTGCTCCACAGTTACAAGTTTAAACTCGAGGATGGAGCTGAGATTAAACCTTATATACCTTTGCTTAACAACCGTGTATATGACACAAAGTTTGAGTCTCAATTCTATATGATCTCAGATGCGAACAAGGTTAGTGTTCTCTTTCTGTGTTGTGGTTAAGTATAGCCAAATTTAACCAATGTGTGTGCGAATCGGTATTGTGTTTGCACCTTGTTGAATTCTTTGATTTCCTCGAAAATTTGTACTATTGTATGTTTTCAGATATAAACTCTAGTTTTAATATAGTGGACACCTTAATTTTGCTACTAGAAAAAAAAATATTGAGTTGTGGCCTACCTAATGATTTGTTTGATGATCTTTTATATTGCTATATCAATGTCTTTTGGCTTTACGTCCTATTTTTGGTTGGGATGGATATATCCCAGAAGGTATGTCTTGGTTGACCCAAAATTCTCTCTTCTTTCATGTGACCTTTGCACATCTAGCGTATTTATGCCTGCGGTGATGTCTATCCAAAAGCTGCAAGCGTGCCAAAGGGTGAATTCACCTTGCAATTGTATTTAAGGTAAAGAGTTAGTTTGCCTTGGGCGTGCAATTACTCTTTGAAAGTCAACATTATAATCTTTGCTGTGTGTGTTATCTCTCACACTGTTTTCATTCTTGGTCAGGCATGATAACATGCAAATATTGGAAAAAATGAAGACTCTGGTCATATTTATTGAGAAGTCTTTGGAGGCAAAGGTAACATATCTTTTCTTTCTCTAATTTGAAGATCTTTTTCTGTATCTGTTCTGTTTCCACCATTTGCTGACTTCCTTGTGAAAATGTAACATATGTTGCACGGATTTTAGCTTGGTAGCTTCGTACCATTTGTGTCAAACAGAGTAGTTCATGTCTTAGATGTTTGCTTCTGGTTTCTATGCTGATTCAGGAAGTCATACAATTAAGCTTTTATTCTCAACCTGATGGCCATGTGACTGGAAATGGTAGCTTTCAGTCTTCAATCTTGGTTCCAGGGTATGCTTTCTCATCCTAGACGGTGTTTTTTCCCAGTTATCCTTGGAACTATGCCCTTTCATCTTCTGTATTTGTTTGCAGATCAGAAGAAGCATTTTATGTTGGTCCACCAACCAAGGACAAACTTCCAAAGGTATCGAGTCTCAGAGACATGACTATGTATCATAATCTACTGTATATGCTCATAGCTTAATCTCTATATCCTGCAGAATTGTCCTGAGGGATCATTACTGGTTGGAGCCATTTCATATGGAAGGGTATCTTTTTCCGGGGAGAAAGGTGGAGGAGACCCTGAAAAGAACCCTGTTCCTTATCAGATATATTATGTGGTTCCCCCTAATAAGGTTGTGATTTTAAATTCTGAAGATTCTTAGTATGTAATATAGATTTATATTTATTGTATTAAATCTAACTAAATTCTCAAATTACATTTAACCTAGTGGTCTGCTAATTGTCTATTCTGACTCTCTAATAGCCTGGTGAAGACAAAGGAAATGATGTTTCTGTATCAACTAGCAAGACTGTAGCTGAGCGGTTAGAGGAAGAGGTAAGTATGTTGAATTATAGATTCAGCGATGCTTCTAATAACTATTGCTTACTTCAGCATTCATCTCATTAGGTTAGGGATGCGAAGATAAAAGTCTTGACAAGCCTGAAGCAGAACAGTGATGAAGAGCGTGCAGAATGGAAGAAACTATCCATATCTTTGAAGGTAAAATATGCTAATTATTGTCTTCTGGAAGTTCTCTGTTACAGATATGGGTTTCAGAGGTCCCAAATATTTTAAAAAAAGCAGTACAAGATAGCTGGAAATATTTTTGTTACAGTTTCCGTAGCAGCCAATGGGTTTGCTGTTCGAGTCCTCCTGTGCTTTAAGTTCTGCCTTTCTTTCCTTTTTCATGTTCTGGTGCTACATGTGGAAATTTTATGGTCCAACTTGGTTACCCTCCCCCCAATTCTCTCCTTTTAGCCTTAACACAATGGAAACTTTCTCAAACCATATTTTCCATCGGAGGGTAACGAGAATGCAAGATATCATTTGCTTACTCAGTGGCCTCCTGGCGTAGACCAAAACTCCTTTGTAATAATTTTGGTTGTATATGAAATTGTTTAGAACTTTTAATATAGACTGTATCACTGTACTTAATCCATTTCTTATGTCAAAGAATGTACTCAGTTTAGTAAATCCCCCCTCCCCCCAAGAATAAAAAAAGTAAAAAAATAGAACAGTAATCCCCTTATTTTGATGCTTGTCAAAGTGGCTGTCACTTTTCACAGCCTATATTGATATAAATTTGTTGGTTTTCTGTTGCTTGACAGTCTGAATATCCAAAGTACACTCCATTACTTGCTAAGATCCTGGAGGGTATGCTTTCTCAAGATAACATTGAAGAAAAATCTGGCCATTTGGAAGAGGTAATCTTTCTACAGAATCTGTCTTCTATTTTGATTGCTTATATTTCCATGTTACAGTATTTGTTAATTGCGGCATGATATTATTGTACTCCCTTAATTCCCTAAATAATATTCCAAGTTCAAGGTCAACTTTGAGGATTCAAGTTAGGATACCTTAATATAGTTCTACATCTCTGCCATATAAATGTTGTCTTTCTTTTGAATTCTTAGTTAAGCCGTAAGGTTATTACTAAGGGTAATATGTAATTTTTTCGAAATTTAGCTTACAACTCTGGAAAATGGCCTATAATTTTGGGAATGGGAATGACCCTTTATAGAATTTTGGCCTTTCTTATCGGTGGGCGGAGGGTGTCATACTTTTTGTGGAAACTCTAGCTTTGATTGCGGGTCTTTTGAATTTCTGTAAACGAAATTTTGAATTGATATGTGCTGCCATGCAAGGATATTTTCCTCACGACTCTTAAAGAAATCTTTGAGGGGATAAAAACTGAAACCTTTTTCCTTTTGGCACTGAGTACTGGGTAGATGGGCAACCTAAACTAAGTTGGCCTTTCCCAGAATAACTGTGTGTTGTAATTATTTGATGGGGATCTGGGATATACCCTGATTTGTAAATCAGGTGTGTCCCTGCACCCACATCTAAATATTGGACAGAATCCTCATATCCTAAAATGTAATCCAATTTGGCTAAATTGTAACCCTTTTTTCCCATGTGGGACCAATCTTCCAAAAGGAATAAAGGATTACATCTTCAGTAAAAAAAGGATCGCCATGTAATATCTCAAAAAAGGATTAGATTTTTGCTAAAATGGATTATTATACCGCTATTCTCACGTTCTCATATAAAGAGTGCTCTCACGGGAATTTCAAACTAAGTTTTTTTGTCAGAGGAATATCCATGATAATAACTTTAAACAAAAGAATAATCAGGATTTTTGAATAAAATAATTCGTAGGCCTATTGTTACACCTTGAGGAGGATGAGTGATTTGCAATCCCATATTCCTTCTGCATGCTAGACCTTCAGCATCTCACGCAGTGCTGTTTTAGAGCTTTGTGTTTGATACATTGTGCTTTGTGGTTGTGGAAGCTTGTTTGACCTGCTTTGTACTGCTTGAGCAGGTTATTGATGCAGCTGATGAGGTAATTGATAGCATTGATAGAGAGGAGCTGGCAAAATATCTTTCACAGAAAAGTATTCCTGAAGATGATGAGGAAGAGGTGTGCCTTATATGTTGATATTGTCAGCTTTAACATGAAAGCATAGTATTATGTTCATAAAATATTTGTGGTATTGTGTCCCTTGAATTTTCATCGGATAACTCGTCCCTTAACATATACTGTTGTATTATTCTATGTTGGGATCAATTGCACAGCCGATCAGTTACCTTTGCATTTGCACATTTCTGTACCTAGTTTCTATTGTTTTTAATGCTGAAGCACTTGCATATGTTTCTAATGCTTCGGCTGTATGTGAGCTTGTTCCTTTCTACTTCTGCATGCCTCTTTTATGCTTTGTTATAACTTATAAGTGACCTTGTTACTGTCTACTTGTGCATTCATATCGGGTCAATACAATTTGCATACTGGTCATTTGAAGTTGAAAAGTTGTCATTTTATGGTGCAGAAAACCAAGAAGCAAATGGAGACAACACGAGACCAATTAGCAGAGGCACTTTACCAGAAAGGACTAGCTTTGTCTGAAATTGAATCATTGAAGGTTCAAATTTTATTTTCAGACTGTGCTCTTTTATATTTGTCTTATATGCCTATATGAGCACATAAATAAGACATATGTTCAGTTCAAATTTGTAACTCTTGCTAGATTTAAAATATGTATATGTAGTTCTGTACCAGCACTTCTGTTAGTTCTAGAAAATTTCTTTAGTTGCAGTATAAATAGGTTGGGTCTTCCTATCTTGTCTAATTGAAATTTACATTCCTGTCGATGTGTGCTCATTTTCAGTTTATTCTCTATTGTACTTTAAAGAGGGTGTTCATCTGACTTTGCAGGCAGAAAGAAGAGCATCGGATTTGACAAATGATCAGGTTGCAACTCCCTCGAATGCACAGCAAGATTCATTTGAAGCAACATACAAGGAGTTAAGAAAATGGGCAGATGTAAAGGCATCAAAATATGGAACTCTCTCTGTGATTCGTGAGAGACGTTCCAATAGGCTGGGAACAGCCCTGAAGGTATGCTGCTTGATCTTGCTTCCTGTTGATCAAAGATATGCTTAAAAATCATTCTCCCCATTTCGACTTGTGACAGTAGTGTCAGCTGAAGCTGCATGATTTCCTGTAGGGTTAACATCGTGGAAAAATATTTACCTACCTTAAGGCTTCCTATTCTGGTGCTAAAACAGTTTTAAATAAAATCCTTGTTAATCTGACATGATTATAGACTGTCTTGTTGAAACATCTCTCTAGAGCTTTGACCAAGTTGTGAAGATTTGCAGTAGCACCAACTATTATTGCATTTATCTATGAACTCCACGGATTTACGTAGGAAATTTTTGGGACAAAATTGAGAATTTAGCTGTCTTAACAACAAAACTTGGGAAACCAAGTGTGGCAACTAAAACCATATATGACACTCCAAATTACTCGCATCTTTGAAGAAGCTCTAAAATCCATCGACCCAGTAAAACTTGGGGGACTTGCAGACTCGTGCAATCACCCTCGGAAAGAAACCTGATTTATATCCGCTTCAACTCAACTCAACCATCAGGTAATTCATATTGTAACTCCAAATTGAAACAAGTATCCTCATGGAGTCATGGTCGTGTATTGACACCACTACAAAAGCTAAAAAACCTTTAAAAGAAGGCGTAGACAGTGCATGGACAAACAAATACAAATCAACAGATATGAGAGGGCCGGGAAAAAATTGGAATTAAGTGAAAGAAATAGAGCGAGAGAGAGAATACTTGCAAGATAGCATGAAATGTGGCGATAATTTAGATGTTAGTATGAGAAGCTCGATTGGGAATCGGCAGAAGGAAGTCAATGTTTTTGGTGCAGCTTTCATCGCTAATGTGTTTTTAGAAAAAAGAGATTAGTTCTATTGAAATCTAAAATTTGCGATTAAATAATATATCACTCAATTTTTAGACAGCAGGTGATTGTATACAACGGATTTTAGTCACCCCAGATGACTAATTTATTATCCCCGTACGAAGTTGACTTTTAATACATCTGATGTAAGCAAGACTTACTGATAATACATATATATGTGGTCATCTAACATCGTGGTGCATCAGGTGTTGAATGACATGATCAACGACGACGGACAGCCTCCAAAAAAGAAACTGTACGATCTTAAGCTCTCCCTGATTAAAGAGATTGGATGGGAACACATAGCTTCATACGAGCGACAGTGGATGCATGTCCGTTTTCCGTCAAGCTCACCTCTCTTCTAAGGTTTTTCCTATTGTCACGCAATAATACAGCATGTTTCCCTCTTTACCACTTTCAACTATCCACGAGTACCACAATGGTGAACACACACTTGCAGGTCTAGTTTCAGGTGTAGGGTTTGTTGAGGAAGGAGTCTACTTGATTCTATACTTTCAAGACTTCTTTAGAGGGGTTGATGGATGAACAAATAGATTTTAATGTAAGAATTCAGATCTCTTAGATAATTGTGCTCCTCTTGATAAATAAACGTTTAATTTATCTACCAGAAGATATGTATAAGATCCTTTTCGTTATCCATCTTACTCTACATGTTCATTTTAAGTCGTATCACACGGGAACTTATCTGATTTCTCTTAATAATGCGTGTTTATTGACACTATGTTTGAGGTTTTGGCTTACCACCTTTAAAAATAATAAGTAATCTGTCTGAAACTCCACCATTGCGCTTGCTAATATATGTCTTCTAAGAGTATGATTCATTGTTCTTCTAGCAAGAAACAAAATAAATTAGCTACTGTTTTTCTTTTTGTTTGGTTCAACTGCTCCTCTATACATTACCATTATTTGGACGATAATTCACTCACCTAGTTTGTTACCCTTCCTTTCAAGTAACAGAACTCATTTCTTAGTGGTAATAGTCACTATGAGCTAAGATCTTATCATTATAACTTGAACCAAACACTTAATAAAAGTAAAGAAAATTTGTCGAAAACTACCTAATAGAAATATTTTTTTTGCGAAACTACCTAATAAAAAAGTCTTGGCAAAAAGCTTCCTATAAAATTCGATATTGTTGAAGGATACCAATGGCTAAAAAACAAGAGTTGACCAAAAAAACTCCGACAATGAACACATGTCCTTTACGTGTTTTTTTTATCCCATTTACCCCCCTTCCCCCTTTTTCCTTATTTCATGGTTCTCCTTCTCTCTTCAAATTTATACTCTATTTCTCCACCATCTCTTCTCGCTCTTTCTTCTAATTTAAACCCCAATAAGCCATTGTAAACCTTGTATCCTTCATGGGATCGCCTCTAGGGGTGAAAGTTCGGTGTACGGTTTGAATTAGGGCCTAATCCAATCTGATCCGAACAAAATTTAGATTTCAATTTTCCAATCCGAATCCAAACCAATTAGAGTTTGAATCCGATCCAACCCAATCCGAATTTTCATACTCTAGATTTGGATCCGAAAATTCGAATTTTTAAAATTCTAGTTTTTCGATGAAATAAATTAAGTACAACAGCAACCTAGTAGACTTAGGAAATCAGGAATTAAGTGATGTTAGGGTTTTAGGAGAAGGGTTGAAGTGCTACGCCTACTGAGCTATGGACTAGGCTTTATTTAAAAAAAAATCAGTTAAGCACTTAAACCCAATCCATATACATAATACAAGGCATATTACTATGCGGTTATATTGGATTTTTAGATCCAATTACCCTCAATCCAATCCGATCCGAAAATCCAATTTTTCAAAAAATCTCAATCCGAATCCAATCCGAACACAGTTCGAATCCGACCCGAATTACTAATTCGGATTGGATTGGATTTCGAATTTTATATGAATAACTTTCACTCCTAATCGCCTCATTGCTGTTGGGATATCCATGGGGACTTCGATAAATGCAAGCAATATCTCCTCCTTTCTGGAATCATTGATGCCAACGAAAATTGGTCTAGGGAATCTTCTACAGCTCCCAAAAACTGATTTGAGTTTTCTTCAATGGAGAAATAAGAAACATATTCAGGAGCACAGAACATAGCAGAGGGTGGTTGAGATCTCCAGCAAGCTTGCGACTGTTGAACCGACACTAGTCTGGTGGCATGAACCATGTCCTCCTTTCTCATTCTTCCGCAACCGAAGACAAACTCTTTCTTCCACAAATGCCCTCTTCCCCAAATGAACCCTAAAATCTGAAGATTAGCCAAATGAGCCCAAACCTTTTCATCACATCCTTCTCCAAAAATCCTTCCTTGACCAATTAGGATTGTCTTTGTATTTTTGTAAATATTCTCCTGCAAACCACTTGACGAAAAAAGAAATAGAAGAATAATCATGGGTTCTTTTCTGAGACATTTCATCAAACAGATAGAGCGCAAACCCAAAACAAGATGAAGCTAAAAAACCACGGAACTTTGTGATGATAAATGGAAGGAGAAATAAAAAAGTAGACTCCAAAACTGCAACTATTACTGTCGTTTTTGTTTCTTTTGGTGTTCTTACTCACGCACCATCTCCATCTCTCCGTATCCTCCTAAAAAGAAAACCCAGAATCTTGACGGAAAAAAAATTCGCTTCTTATTCAAGATTTGTGTTGTTTCAGTACACTGGTTTTTCTTTTGGAAGATTACATACACCAAAAGGAAAAAAACAAAAAAAGAACTAAAAAAGAAGGGGGTTAAAATATGAAAAAAAAAGTTGCGGGAAGAAAGAGTGTGTTTTCAGTTTGGGAAGAATGAGGAAGAAGAAAGTGGGTCATTACCTTTTTTTTTTTTGTTGAAGTAAAAAAAAAAGGGTTAAAAAGAAGATTATAAGAAAAGAGGGGAAAATAGAAGGAATCTCTATTTTATATGTCAACTCCTAAGGTCTTGGTGTCCACCCTTAATTACTTAAATACCCCCAACCCCTAACAAATTTTACAACTCCCTCACAAACTGCATAGCAGTTACCTTCTAATAAACGGAAAAAAAATACACTTTCACGAGTATTCACGACAGTTTCTCTTATACATCTTCTTCCTCTACCTCCCATTTGCCCTGCTTCATCTCCTTCCTCTTCCCCCTTATCGCCTTCAATTAACTGCAAAACACAATGACTGTTAGAGAAGCATAATTCTACAAGAACAACACACAAGCCTCTAAACTATTCAAAAACTGAGACCAAGATTCATTAGGTAATGTCAAACAATAAAAATATTGATTTGTTCATAACACCTATAGAATTTATAAGTCTAACATTTGTCTTTTCGAAACAGAGCCATTGCAAGTTTAAGTTTTGGATACAAGAAGTGAAGTACCATTGGTGATCAAGAGTAGCAACAAGAACCATTGCAAGTTGAAAACAAAAAAAACGTAAAAAGGTACTTCTTACTATATTAATATGTGATTTGTTTGTTTGAAGAATTCACAACTACCAAAAAATTTATGCGACAATATATATCAAATGCTTAAGTGAGAAAGACAATTACTTAATACTCAAAATTTACACTCCCAGACTCAATATTGTTGCCTGTCAATATCGAGACTGTAAATTTTCTCATAAACTTATACAAAAAAAAGAACTACATATGATATTATCTCAGATAACCCTAACATATAGACCTTTTTTCCAAAATAACCCCCACATTTTCACCCCTATCTCGGATAACCATAAACTTGTAATTTGTCATTAAACTTGACGGAATGTTAGACGGCGTTAACTATTTTGACATTTATAATAAAAAATCGATTTTTAAAAAAAAAAAAAAAACATTGATGTTCTTCATCCTCTTTCTTTTGTTCTTCATCAATCATGTCTTCATCTCCTCTCTCTCTCATTAAGTGGGAGAGATTCCCTAAATATATTAAAATATTGAAGATTCCTCGACTTAAATGGATCCTCAAGCCAAAATCTTCATTTGTGTTGTTTCGTGCACCCACCTTATGAAGTTTGTGCTGTGCACTGCACCTCGTTTAGTTCGTACTGTTTTGTGCACCAAACCAATAGTTGGTGTTGTTCGCGCTAATTATTCCAATAAAAAATTTATGCAACATGGTCGAACCGTCGAAGGGAGGTGATAAGCAGGGGAGTAGGCAATATGTATTTATAGGATTTTGGTGGATAATTTATTTGGTGCTCTTGATTCTTGAGAGAGGAATTAGGATTTTGAGAGTGGTGGTGTTGTTCTTTGAAGGATTTAGAGACTTGAGGCCTGAGGGTCAAGGAGAGAGAGGCAATGGATTTTGAGAGAATCAGATAAGGGGATGCTAATTAGGAGATGAAGTGTTGAGAGTTAGGGGGACGTTTGGTTCACTAAGGGGAAAGGGAAAAGGTTTAAGAAAGGGAAATAAGGTGAATGGAAAGCCAAACCCTTAGATTTAGTTGGTTGTTTGTTTCAAAATGTCTAAGGGAAATCCTAACATTTAACCACCACAAATTTTCCTTCAACCACCACTGTAAATCACACTTTGTTTTTCAATTCAAACCACCATTACCACCACCACCCTTCCCCTCTTTTCCGGTCGTCGTCCCCCTCCCCTCTTTCCCCGTCGCCACCCTTCCCCTCTTTTTCGGTCGTCGTCCCCCTCCCCTCTTCCCCCGTCGCCACCCCTCCCCTCTACCTTTGCGGTCATCGACATGAGCCGGATTGTGCCTCCCCCTCTCTCCTCTTCGTGGTTGGTGGTTCTTTTGGTGGTGATGGGTGGTTTTTTCGGGCTCCTTTCCTCGAGATGCGGGTGGGTTTCGTGGTTGGTGGTATGGGTTTCGGGGGTGCTGGGAATCACGATGGAGAGGGTGTTGATGGTCGGCTTAGGGTTCCGGTGGTCGGGTTAGAGTTGCCGGCGGGTGGGTGGTCAAGGAAGCGGTTCTGGTGGCGGTTGGGTGGTGGTTGGTTGAGCAGGTGGAGGAGTCTATTGTTGGTAGTGATTGGGTTAGGTTGTGATGGTTTGGTGGTGGTGGTTGGATGGTCAATGAGGTGGTCAATCATGGTCAAAGAAAGGGAATGTGAAACCTTGGGGGGGTGTGGGTAATCAAATTAGAGGGATTTGGGGGTAAGGAGGGGAAAGGGAGGAAAATAAACCCCCAAAACAAACAACATAAAAGGGAATCAAGAGGTTCTATTCCCTTTCCCTTTCCAGTTTCCCCCAAACCAAACGCCCCCTTAGTGTATACATGCATATCAATTAGCAATTAAAAGAAATCTTTATATCTTTTTTTCTAAAAGATAAATCTTTGTATCTTAGTATTTGGTAAAGTCAAAGCTTAAGATGTTATCTTAATAAATTGTATCAAAAGAAGGATATCATATTCATACCTTAAATTGATTCTACGTACTTTATTATGTTTGGGTTTGGGTTCGGGCTTCGTTTACTATTGTGTTCTTTGTTATTGATTCTAACTAGCTAGATTTGAAGCCCGTGTGTTTGCACGAGTTGTTGTTTATTTTATTTTTTGCAATTTTTTTTGTTAACGTAGTTGGTTTTGTGTTGTTGTGAAATGAGATTTTTCAACTCCATTATATTTACATACTTCCTTCGTTCTTTTTCTATTGCAACAATTACCACTTTGGGTAGTTTCATCTATTTGAACCATTACACTTTTTGTATAAAAAACAACTATAGTGGACAATATTGCCTTTACTTTATGTTAAAAAAACTATCATTAATTACTCAAATCGCCTCATACAGTTGCGTTTATTTCATAAACCTATAGGTGTTATTGTTCTAAATAGTTGTGATATGACAAATTTAATGTATTAGAAAAAATAATTAAATACATTAAAAAATTATCGAAAGGGATTATAGACATGTGAAAGTATTAATGTTAAAAATGGGTTTTTGGGATAGTTAAATTAACAAAAATGGGTAATCATCTCTATTCTATAGGTCAACTCCTGAGTTCTTGGTGTCCACCCTTAATTACTTAAATACCCCCAACCCCTAACAAATATTACAACTCCTGAGGTCTTGGAGGGTTGGAGGGGTGAGTAATAGTGAATGGTGGATTGGTGGTCGGCGGTGGCATGTTTTAGGGAGATCTTGATAGCTTGGAGTGTGGTGGCGTTAGACAGGAGGGCAGACGATTTAAGAGAGAGCAAGTGTGAGAGAGCAGGTGTGAGAGAGGTATGGGATTTCTCATATGAGAGAGGACGGAATCCTAGGATTTGGTAGAACTTAGAAGCATATATAGTTGTCAATGTACTACTAGATGTACAATTATTTATCAATTGCGGTTTTGTAGTATGATGGATCATGAATTAGATGCCACATGGTTGCTTGGTTTGATGCAAGCTCTTATTGCTATGATATACATACCACTTTGTTGGAAAAGAGAGGGAGAATGGCTTGGGCTCTAATAGTTAAAGTTTGTATTTAATTGCTACCATTTTGTGAAAAATTGGTGGTTAACAAATTTATTACATGCCTATATCTCTATTATATATTGAAATTATACTATCGACCTAATTGTGAGTATTATAAAGCTAATAAACTTAGTGTAACCAGTGGCGAATCTTGGAACTTTTGTTATTGGGGGCCAAAAAAAATTCACAGTGATATATATGAAAGTTTAAAAGCTATAACATATGAATATTATTTCCAGGACCAAAGTAAACAAATAAATATATACCGTATAAAAATATCAAAATAAACTAAGTTATAAATTAATTTTTATACCTGATAAGTAATAAGTGTTGGTAAAAAGACGAAATAAAGAAGTTAAAAATCAAAAGTTTAAAGATTTACATTTTTTTGAGGGGAAAACATGTATAAGAAAAATTAGATAAAGATAAAAAACAATAGTAACAATTAATAAATGAATGAAAAGAAAAAACTACCTAAAAAAAAGAAAAAAAAAAAGAAAAGAAAGAAATGGGCTAACAAAGGAACAGTTAGCATTTCCCCTCAAAAAAAAAAAAGGAACAGTTAGCACTTAGCACGTGATTCCAAAGGAGGAGAACAATCATCAACATCATTGTGGGCCCTCCGTTTCCCCATTTCTTCTTCTTTAACCTACGGGACTATGCCTACAGGTAGTTTAGTACGTGTGTCAGATCAGTCATATACTGTAGTATTTGGGCTTTTTTTTTTGGGGCTAAATAAAATACTTAAACTGCTTATATTTTTTTCTCAAAATCTTTTAGGGGCCAGACCCAGGCCTGCCCCTTAAAAGATCCGCCCCTGAGTGTAACTATGTACAAAATTTGATCGCCACTTCACTAATAAACACCATAAAGATGTTTCTCTTTAACAAAACTTGGTACATAATTTCTCTTACAAAATATACTTTACTTGATCAAAATCATTGGATATATTTTTCAATATCAATTAAATTGCATAAACAGAGATAGATATATGAAGTAGAGTAAAATATTGAATCAAATAATTTGCTGCAAGGAGAATCTCTATTCGATATTATGTTACTTAAATTTCATCAAAAGAAGCATATCATCCCTTAAACACTAGATATTTCATTTACTATCTTTGTTATTATATTGTTACATTATGAATATGTTTTTCCATGGATAAACTTTGTAAATAATTTTTCTAAAAATTAATACTAGATGTAATTACGCAACTAATTAAATTCCAACAATGATTTCGCACGCATCGCGTGCATATAAGGCTAGTAATAATAATATTAAGATTGTCCCTTTTTCGGTGACAATTCTGATCACCGGCATCATTAATGGTACAGACTGCACCCAGGTCCATACTTGGTGGTGTTTTGGCTACAAGTCGTAGTTGAGGGTGTTGGGTGCACCTGCGCTATAGTTCAGATTTTAGAGTGTTGAGGCCAATTTTGCCTTTTTTCTTTACCAACGAACTATATTCAATAGGAGCCAATTTTATTAATAATTAAAAACTGTTTTATAAAGACTGAACAGTAAGAGGCACCCCAAAATTAGGTCTAAATGAGAAAAAATAAGTTGGGGAATGGTGATATGATGGTGCAACTGAAAACGAGAATTTACGGAGAAGCAATGGCATTACAATCTTGTATTTCATAACGGCTAAGTTCTTGCCAATGCACATCCTTCCTCCAAATCCAAAGGGCATGTAACCCATATTATGCGCACATCCTCCATACAAGTTTCCATCAAACCTTTCTGGTTTAAACTCGTTAACATCAACTCCCCATAAAGCTTGGTCGTGGTGCATGCTAACAATGTCGATCCATATGTTGGTGCCATTTGGGATAACTACATTTCCTACTTGAATGTCACTCCTTGCTTGCCTTTGTGCATTTGGTGATGAGGGGTATAGTCGTAATACTTCATTCATCACCCATTCTATCTGCAATATAACACAAATATTGTTACATTTAAATTTATAACCTTTATATTTATACTATTCAAATTAAACTGATTGTTTTATTTATTTATTTATAAATACACACGTTTTCATTCATAGATGAGTTTGTTGTTCGACTTACATAATGAAAGATTGAGAATACTTGAGCAAAAAGGTACGAATATGGATAATCTTATCCTTCTATTGTTCAAAAACTTTTGTTCCGTATACTGGGCCGGCACTAAATTACAAATATGATAGTATTTGCACAAATTAATACATACATAAGTCTGTATGATGAGAACCATATGCATGATGAGCATGAAGGACTATATTATGAACATAAAGACCAATACCAATGAACATGTACCAACAGAGATGTACATATATCATTTGCCTTGTTATCCATGTACATGTGTTCATTTGGCTTGTTATCCATGTACATTTGACTTGTTATCCATGTACATGTGTGTACCATGCTCTATGTACTAGCGTGGCACCATCTAGGCTTTGTAGTATTTGTCGTTTTGGTAATTGAATGCATTTGTCATATATCCGCATGTGCATGGTATAACCAATGCTTTTTTTTGCTCATTTGCAGTTTTCACCATTCTGCAATTGTTCCTCATTTGTAGTTTTTCAAATGACCAATGAATAAGAAATTAGCTTTGGTTGAATCATACTCACGGTACACCCAGATTATGATAAAAATTGTATTGGTAATTTGTTTGATGGTCAAACTTTTGACTCGATATGATTTCTTATTCAAAAAAATTAAAGTTTCCTTATCTTTCTCTTTCAATTCTTTTTCTTTGTTGAGAAAAATATCTATACTAGTCATTGGGTGGTCAAAATTTTGGTGATTTTCCATGTCTTAACTTGTGTATGAGGTATATGGATTATGGGTATAAGTCATAAGAGAGTGGAAATTAGTGGATTGGATAAAAAGAAAGTAAGGTTTTTCACTTGTTTGATATGGGTGGGAAATAAGAGAGGGATAAGATATAAAAAAACAAAATACTTTTACTGAATCCCCCTTCTCTCCTCCTTTCTTCCTTTTCGTGCACAAATTGTTTATTAATTAATAAATTGCAATACTTTTCCCCTAAAAAAAAGTAATATGCAAGAGCAAGTGAGATAAAAATCATTAATATGACAAGATCACCATCCATTATTGGATATCCCTACAGGCTACAAATAAGTGTGATGTATTTATAAATTATAACTGTGTCACTTGTTTAATAAGCATAATGATATATACGACATTTAATCCTAGGACCTAGCTCATAGGTATTTCTTCTTATAAGACTTTACTAACTAAACTAAATGACATTCACTAATATTATCTTGATGATAGTACATTCACAATCATCCATGTATAACGTCTAACCGTCTATACCTAATAAACATCATATTTCATCTGAAAGCAGGCCTGACCCTTAACATGTCCAAAGTGGGACATGAAGCAGGGCCTCACTTTCAAATGGGTCCCCAAATTAAAAAAAATGTTCTTCAAACATAAAAGACATGAAGTTGATAGTCAAAATGTCTGCAAATTTCTTGAATTCAACTCTTCTTGGAATGTATCAAAAAGATTTTGAAGAGAAAAGCTTAGTTTGATGCATGTTTATTATCTGGTTCACTTGCATATTTAGGTGGTTTCTTTGAATTTTTTTATTTAGAGGCCTATTTTTCAATATTAGCACATGGTCTCCATATTGTTCGGGCCGATGCTGTCTGGGAGTGTCCAATAACACTAAGATAAAATAATGATGAAAAGAAAATTCTAAAAAAACAAGTGCTTGGTTCTTTGATTGACATGGAGTAAACAGGATAATATAAACAAGTCTTACCTTCTTGAGTCCAGTAAGCAGAGTGAAGTCAATCTCATCTTTCTCTCCAATCACCTCTTTGATTTCTTCTCTTAATATACCTTGCCAATTTGGATACATAGCCAAAAGCATCAACGACCATGTCATTACTAACGCAACTGTCTCATGCCCTCCAAAGAAGAACGCCTTACACTCATCAATTAGTTCCCTGGTTGTCAATTTCCTCACATCATCCTCACCCTCCAGCAATAATCCTAGTAGATCGTATTGAGGTTCAACCTTTCTTCTCCTTCTCGCGTTTATAATGGATAAAACTACGTCATCAATCTCTTGTTCTAGCCTTCTCACCTCCAAAGTATGTCTTATGGTCAACAAATGACCATAAGGAACTGTTCCGGTATGGAATAAATGGTAGGATGTGAACTGGTATCTCCTTCGTATGCAAGCCGGTTTAAAGTCCTGCAAGATAGAACACGTAAACTGACCTCGGGGGTTGATCCGAGGAACGCCCCTCCGATGCCTAAGTCAGTATAGATTAAAGACGGGATGTCTCAAGTGTATTGTATTAGTATCTGTGAACGTACCTTATGACTCAGATCTTGGGGGGTATTTATAGGAGCCGGCAGTGTCCTTAGCAAGGTAGGACACTGCTCCTATTGGTGAGATACATTTCTATCCTCTTCTGATACTTATCTTTAGGCCCATAGGCGCATTAGGTAAGTACTGGATCAACCCAGGCCCATTTGACGATGGCCCAGATGATAGATACCGATAAGAGATGCTGATGTAACCGGCATGTACCATACGTCGGTATCCAGACTGAGTTAACCATAACGGTCAAGGGCGGTCTAACTGAACCGGTAGGGAACTTATATAGCCCCCATACAACTAGCCCCCAAGCCGGTATGTCTGGCACCAACATACCCTGCTTAATTGTTCTTGGAGCCGTTATGGGTGATGCGGAGATCATTCCTGAGGTCGTTTAGGAATTTCCGGAGATGAAATCAATTAACGGAAGGTCAAACGTCGCCTTGATCTTCGTGCTGATTTGACTAGCAAAGAATAATTGGTTGCAGTGTTTCTGAGCGAAGAATACACGTGGCATCATCGGGACGGGAAGACGAAACGTCGCTCCATCCTAGCCCTGAAGTCTTTTATAAATAATGCTTCGCCAAGCACGTTCTCATACTTTCACCTCGCTTTCCAACTTTCAAACACTTGCCTTCCTTGTATTCTTCGAGACCTAACGTCCCTTCGATTACTAGTTTTTCCGTCGTGACATTTCGTGCGGTGGCTAGACAGTCTACCTTGCCGGTTGATCTTGACGCCAGCTCCCAATCTTTTCTCTTTCCAGGTATTTCACCAAATTTCCCTCTTCGTAATTTATTCTTTTAATCATGTCTTCCAATTCTGATTCCCAAAATATTTCTGAGAGTCCTCAATCCATAACCGACAACGACTTTAACTCTGATAGTAAGTCCGCTAACCCCACGTTATCCCATGACTCACCGGTAATAAACCGTCCTAATGAACTTAGGAGTAAGTCCGACCATGATTGTAGTACTTCCGGTAGGACAAATGAGGAACCAGCCGCCCATGCCTCCCTCTTAACCGCTATCAGGGCACTCGGGGCTGCCATTGGCGTACCGGTATCTGGCCAATATGGCACGATGCTAGGCTTGGCTGAACGTTCACCTCTGTTGTTCCCTCACCTGGCCGGTAACTCCGCGGATCCCCATAATGAGCCATCCTCCTCCAAACCGGTAGATGAGTCAGAAGAGGGAGCATCACATTCTCCTTTGTCTGACGATGGTATGGGAGCTGATGACGTCTCCTCCGTTAATTCTGAGGACGTAGATAGCATCTTGCGAGATATGATGTCCGATGGAGAGTCGGTATCATTAGAAGCCGACGACGATGAGGAACCGCCAGAATTCATCCTAGAGGATGATGACGAGACGCTGGACGACTTGTATATGCCTCATTGCGAACCCGACACTCCTTCCTTTATACAAATTGACAAAAACTGGAGGAAGACGGCCCTGAGCCATGATTTCTGCCGTCGGGGTGCTGAGTACTTCTGCTTTCCTGACGGGTACGAGTTAGTCATGCCGTCTATTGGATGCCGAGTGACCGACTGCCCACCTGGGCATGTAGCGGTCTATGCTCACAACCTAGACTTCGGACTAAGGTTCCCCTTGGACCCTTTTCTGGTTAAAATCTTGACTGCCTGGAACATTTGTTTATCTCAACTGACGCCGCTATCTTGGCGCAATTTGATTTGCTATGCTTGGACCGTCCGATATAAAAGATTTCCGAAAACTTTGAATCTATTCTGGAAACTTCACTGGATTAAAGAAGACGGGTCTGCTAAGGGCAAAGGGAGAGGCAAAGCGAAAAGATCAAAGGCCGAGAGGGAACTTGGCCAAGGGGGATGGATGTCAATGTACACAAAGCCGAAGAAGCTGACGGTGTATCCCAAATTGACGTCTCTCAAAAACTGGCAGCCCCGATTTTTCTGGGTACGAGTGCCTGCCGATTTCCCTCTTCGCCGATACTGGACAAAGCCTCGTTCCAGGATGGAACATATTTCTGACCGACGTCTCTCACGCCGGGAACTGGAAGCGTATAAGTTTTTTGACGCTTCCACTAAGCCGGGACCAAAAGGGGGAAAGTCTGTCCCTGTCCCATTGAACTGGTTGCCGCATTCCCAGTATATATTAGGCAATGCTCCTCTAGCGGCCCTTGGCTTTTGCCAAGGTGAACCCCATGGTAACTACATAACCCCCCGACGTCGATAACTTTTCCAACATTGCATACTGCATAATCTTTCCATTGTTTTCGTATCTGACTTTTCTCCCTCTACTTTTCAGGCCGCGATCACTTGATTCGAGAAGCTCTCCATCTCAACCACAACTTCATACCGATCAGCAACATGCCGCCCAAGCCAGCAAAGAGATTCACCTCTATCCCCCCCAGCATCGGCGGCCGGGGAGGAAGGCAGGGCTGCGGTGCCGGCCGCGGTGATGGCGGCGATCTAGATTATTCTGGGAGGGCTAGACAGCCTCCCACCAAAAAGGTCAACCCCCTCCCTGCCAAGAGAAAAGCTGAAGGGGAGGGTGATCAAGTGTCAAAGCAACCTCCCTCCAAAATTTCTCGTGTGGAGAAGGTTGAAAAGGAGGTCATAGCGGCCGCGAAGGAGGCCAAAGTCAAAATATCTGGTCGCGTCGCTGAGGTGGGTTCCTCTTCATTGAGGCCGAAAATATATAAGCAGCTGACGTTGCCGGCCATGATCCCTGAGCTGAAGCACTTCGCCCACTTACGCAAAGCCGGCTTTATCGAACAAGCCGAGGTGGAGGTTCCGGAGATTCTTCGGAAGAGGTGGGCGAGGTCCCCTGTTCATGACGGTGTGCTGTTTCACCCCAAGCTGAACGTTCTTGACGACGAGTCCTTGCTGCTGGATCGTCTTCTCGAGGGCGGTAACCTGGGGTATCGGCTTCTTAAGGGCCTTCAGATGAAATACGACATGCCGGTCGACCAGGTACAAGCTGCTGCTTCCGTCCATGCACATAACTTGGCCATGGTAAGTTAGTCATACATGATGATTTTTTTTTTTTTTTTTTTTTTTTTTTTGCTTAATTCTTCTTCTGCCTCTCTTATGCAGGCGGCACATTCTGGTAAAGAGCTCTGTGACCTTTACCGGTATTATCAAGGTGCGTACTATGGTGAGGTTGACAGTCACCAAAGCACCCAGGATCAGCTAACCGCCAGAAATGCAGAGTTGGTGAATGTCACCAATGAGAGGAACAAGCTGAAATCGGCGCAGACCGATCTGGACAAAGCCAAAGTGGATCTTCAATCCGCTAAGGTAGAGGCCTGCAGTCAGAAGCTCCTTCTGAAGAACAAGGATCTCGAACTTCTGAAGGTGAGGGAGGAGCTGACTGCTGCAAAAGACCGGGAAGCCAACGCGGTTGCTGAATATCGGCGATCAATGGACTTTGTCCTCCGTCTAGCCAACCGGTATAATGGGGGTTGGGCCGCCGCTATGCGGTGTACCCGACATACCTTTCCGGAGTTAGACTGGAGCAAAGTTGAAGATGCCCATGGACACCGGGAGTTCGAGACTCCGGTGGAAGGCGAAGAACTCGACCTGGGGGTAACTGAAGCTGACATTGCCAATGCCGACCCTCGAGTCGAGTTCGAGGGAACCGAGCCTGCAGCTTCTGGTGAACAAGTGGATTTGGGGGCTGACAACCTTGTCATTATTGACAAGAGTCCTGACGGTTCTAAGCCCGAATCAGCTACTGACGACGACAAGGCTCCCGCTTCAGAATCTGCTCCGACCGCCTAGCTTAGGTCTCCTTCTCCCCTGCATGCTTCCCGGTTTGGCCGTCTGTGGCTGGCCTGGTTTTTAATTCTCTTTGCTCTTTTGTTCCTAGCTTAGGATGTAATCATGTTTGAGCATTAATGAAATATATTTTGCGAACACTTGTGTCGGCTATTTCAATTACCTTGCTTTTTATACTTTTCCTTTGTTTCCGTCATTCCGGCAGATCCACTATGGTTCATAGACCGGCAAATAGTTTTTCTCCGTATTTTATTCCGGCAGATCCATTAGGGTCATTGACCAGTTATGAGGTACGATATTCTCCTGTCAGCAGTGTACCTCTTGGGTTGGCAGATCCTCGAGGGTCATTGACCATCCCCAAGTTGCCTGCATGTTGGCCTCTCCCAGGCGGCAGATCCACTAAGGTCATTGACCGCCAGGAGCATGTCAACCGCTAGTTCCTCTTGACGGCAGATCCACGTAGGTCATTGACCGTCAAGGGGGCTTCGCTGTTTTATTACCAGTGTTATAGATTGCTAAAACTAAACAAAATATTTGTGCGTGCAATAATAGAAATTGATCTTATTAAAAATAGACAACAGTTAGTTCTTATAACTCTGAAATCGGCAACATTGCCGCGTTATTCTAACTATTAATCTAGGCAACATCAAACGAAATACTTCTTAAGCACGCTGGCATGCCAGCTGTTCTTAAGTTGTTTGCCGGACATGTCCTCCAGCCGGTAAGCGCCTGGGACTATTTCCTCTTTTACAAGGTATGGTCCCTCCCAGTTCGCCGTCAGTTTGCCATCTGCGTGAGCTTTACCGGTAGCCGCTGTGCGCCTTAGTACCAGGTCGCCTTTCTCAATTGACCGGCTTCTTACCCTTTTGTTGTAGGTCTTGCTTATCCGGTCCTTATATGCTGCTGACCTGAGTTCTGCTGCAAGTCTGACTTCTGGCAAGAGGTCAAGTTCCTCTCGGTGCAATGTGTTGTTTAATTCCGGATCGTAGTTAAGGATCCGCCAATTTGGTAATCCGACTTCAACCGGTAGCACTGCCTCAGCCCCAAATGCCAGCCTGAATGGGGTCTCCCCTGTTGCTTCCTTCTCGGTGGTCCTGTTGGACCATAGGACCGCTGGAACCATGTCGGCCCAGGCACCTTTCAAGTCGTCCAACCTCTGCTTGAGGGCGTTGAGAAGTTGCTTGTTGGCAGCTTCGGCCTGGCCATTACTCTGAGGATGGCACATGGATGAATACGTAAACTTGATGCCGTACGGTTTCAAGAAGCTCTTTATCGGGCCGCAATCAAATTGGACGCCATGGTCCATAACTATTCCCATGGGAATTCCAAACCTTGTGATGATGTTGTGCCAGATAAACTTCCTAACCTGATTAGCCGTTATCTTTGCAGTCGGTTCGGTCTCAATCCATTTTATGAAGTAGTCTATTCCGACTATCAGGAACTTCCTTCCTCCGGATGCTGGCGTGAATGGTCCTATGATATCCATCCCCTACTGAGCGAAAGGGATTGGATTCAGGATCGGCTGCAAGTCGTTTGCCGGCTGGTTAAAAACCGGTGCGAACCTTTGGCATTTGTCGCACTTTTTTACGTACGCCTGCGCATCCATCAGCATTGTTGGCTAGTAGAAGCCGGCCCTCAGGGTCTTTAGTGCAAGGGTCTTTCCGCCGATATGGTTTCCGCATACCCCTTCGTGTATTTCTTCAATGATTTTTGTGGCCTCGTGGGCCGTTACACACCTTAGGAGTGGGAGTGAAAGACCTTTCTTGTATAATTGGCCTTGGAAAATGCAGAACCAAAGAGCCTCTCTCTTCAGCTTTTTTGCCGCCATCTTGTCTGTGGGCAAGCTTTCAGTTAATTTGTACGCCAGTATATCGTCGTACCATTCTCTGTTCTGAGCCACTTCATTCACCTCTGCCTTGACCGTCTCTATGCTTCTTTCCGGCAACGTTTCCACCATGACGTTGCGCTTGAGATCTATGATGCTTGAGCTAGCTAGTTTTGATAGCGCATCGGTTGCCGTATTCTCTGCACGGGGGACTAGCACTACCTCGAAGCTTTGTAGTGGAGCCGTTATCTGCTTTACCCTCTGTAGGTACTTCTGCATGACCGGTTCCCTGGCTTCGTAAGTACCTTCGATCTGGCTTGATATCAGCTGGGAATCTATTGTCATCCGTATTTTCTTTGCTCCGGACGCTATGCATAAACCGATTCCCGCTATAGCCGCTTCATACTCCGCTTCATTATTAGATGCTTTAAAACCAAAGCGGACGGCATACTCAAAGGTGTCCCCTTCGGGAGTCGTCATGACCACCCCGGCGCCTGCCCCTGTTTGGGCCGCCGAGCCATCTACCGATATGTGCCAGGTGCCGACTTGTCCCTCTACTTCATTGTATGCGGTCTCAACTATGAAGTCGGCCAGAGCTTGTGCCTTGATGGTTGTTCGCGGCCGATATTCGATGTCAAACTCGGACAGTTCTATTGCCCACTTCAAAGAACTCCGCCAGGTTGTATCTAGCTTATGGAGCGCCTTCTCCAGTGGCTGATTTGTGAGCACCTGGATGGTGTGTGAGTCGAAGTAAGGTCGGAGTTTTCTTGCCGCTATCAGCACGGCATATGCCATCTTTTCCACCAGCTCGTACCTCTGCTCTGCCCCTGCTAAGACGTGGCTCACAAAGTTTATCGGATGCTGCTGCTTGTCCTTTTCCACTAGTAGCACTGCTGCTACCGTTTTATCCGAGACCGAGACATATAATTGCAGCTTATCCCCCATCTTGGGTCGGGTAATGGTCGGTAGCCGCTTGAAATGCTCTTTAACGGCCTCAAAGGCCTGCTTCTGTTCGTCTCCCCACTCTAACTTCTTGTTGCCTCTTAGAACCTTGAAGAAAGGCATCGCTTTCTCAGCTGACTTGGAGACAAACCTCGTTAATGCCGCCATCTTGCCGGTCAGCTTCTGGATGTCGCGGATGCTCTTGGGCTCCGGTAAGTCACTGATCGCCTTGATCTTATCAGGATTGGCATCTATCCCCCTTTCACTGACCATAAACCCGAGGAATTTGCCAGACCTTACTCCAAATACACACTTCTTAGGGTTAAGTTTCATCTGGTACTTTCGCAGAGTCGCGAAAGTTTCCTCGAGGTCCGTGATATGGGCTTCCTCAGTCAAGCTTTTGACGATGCTATCGTCAACGTAGATTTCGACATTCCGGCCTTTTTTATTAGCGAATATTTTGTCCACCAGCTTCTGGTAAGTAGCTCCTGCATTCTTTAGGCCGAATGGCATGGCCTTGTATGCATACACCCCGACTTCCGTTATGAATGCCGTCTTTCTCCTATCTGCCTCCAAGAGGCTTATCTGATGGTACCCTGAGAAGGCGTCCATGAAGCTCAGCAGCGCATGGCCGCTAGTGGAGTCAACCAGCTGGTCGATCCGAGGCAACGGGTAGCAGTCTTTTGGGCAGGCTTTGTTGAGGTCGGTAAAATCCACACACATCCGCCAAGACCCATTGGCTTTTTTAACCATCACCACGTTTGCCAGCCATTCCGGATAGTCACATGGTTCAACGAAGTCGGCCGTTAGTAGTTTATCGACCTCCTCCCTGATGGCCGCGTTCTTCTCGGCTGAGAAGTTGCGCTTCTTCTGCTTCACCGGTCTTGCATCTTCGCTGACATTCAGCCGGTGTACCATGAACCCGGGGTCAATCCCCGGCATTTCGTCCGCGGAGAATGCGAAGACGTCAGCATTGCTTCGCAGCAAACTGATTAAGTTGACTTTGACATTATCGGTCAAATCGGCTCCAATTTTAACTGTCCTTTCTGGCCTCTCAAGTTCTAGACTGACCTCCTCGGTCTCTCCCTCTGGGCTGGGTCTTGGCAAATCTGTCGGCCTTCCTTCGAAGTTCTCCATTGATAAATCTTTGTTTGCTTTGTTCTCGATCCTTCGCCTCTTTCTCTTTGATGGGGGAGATTCTGCCGGTCGCTTATGATTAGAATTCTTAAGAGCCGTCAGATAGCAGGATCTGGCCGATTCTTGGCTACCCTTCAGCCTCTACGGCTTTCCACTATTTGACGCATAAATCATAGTCAGGTGATAAGTTGATACTACCGCTTGAGCGTCGTGGATCAAAGGTCTACCAATAATGGCATTATAGGCTGCCGGCACATTAACTACCAGGAACTCAACCAGGAGATCTCGAGAATGAGATCCTTCCCCCAGTATAACCGGCAGCTTTATGGTACCCTCAGGGATGACCGATGCTCCGGTGAAACCGATTATCGGATATGAGACCGGCTTAAGACAAGACTTAACTAACCCCATCTTCTCGAATATAGGCATGAAAAGGATATTAGCGGAGCTGCCGCCGTCCACCAGGATTCGATGGACCATTGCGGTGGAAATTTGCAAGGATATTACCAACGGATCATCGTGAGGGTAGATAATTCCTTTGGCGTCCTCCGCTGTGAATGAGACGGATGGCATGAGCGGCGGCGCTGGCCACTTGCCGGAGTTGTGATAATTCACTTGATGTCTTACTTCCTTAAGACTAGATTTAGCACCGTGGATGCTTCCGCCGTGGACTGGTCCTCCTGAGATGACATGTATCTCGGTGATCCTTTCCTTGACAGGCTTCTGATGGTCGCCATCCCGTTTTGGCGATCTATCTCTTGGCGACCGCGCCTGCTCCCGGTTGGTCCGGGCCTGATACTGCTTGAAGTAGCCTCTTCTTATCAGGTCCTCGATCCCGTCCCTCAGGTCTTTACAGTCTTCAGTGACGTGACCATGATCCCTGTGGAAATCGCACCACTTTGACTTGTCACGACCTTTAAAGTACATTTTCCGGGGACGCTGCCATTTGTCGTCTGTTTTGTGGAGTTCATAGATTTCGGCCCTAGACATGGTTAGAGGAGTATAGTCATGATACCGGTCTGGCCTTCCTTCCTGGCCTTTCTTGACCGAGTTGCTTTCCTCCCCCCGTCTTCCCGTGTTGTCAGTTTTCTTATCCTTCCGGTACTAGACGACAAATGGCAGCGTCCCCGGAAAATTATGACAGTTGGGCCTTGCTTAATTATAGGCCATGAATAATTGACTATTTAATTGTTTCGGTATTGAATAAGAGGGTACCTGATATTACGAGGCAGCAATGTACAACAGTCCTTGAACCTCGCCGGTAAGATGTGCCTGCAAGATGAACTCCAAACATGGGGTGGGGTCCCCATGGCGGAGCCTCCGACGCTCAAGTCAGTACCCAAAGATGGATCAATATCATAGAGAAAGTAGGGTAATTTGTAGAGAGTGGATCGAGATCCCCTTTACCTTGACCCTTAGTTGGGTATTTATAATGGCGACTTGTTAGGTTAAATGGAGTAAATGAGCCGCTTAGGGCCTATGGGCCATATAACGAGTTATTCCTAATAGAGGAATGATCATACTCGTATTGGGCCGGTATATAGTTGTTAAAGTAATGGGAAATATAGAACACTCTATTTGACGTCATTATTATTCCCATACAACTAGCCCCACAGGTCTAAGTTCAATTGGAGATTGAACTTGAGCTGGATGCTTTATAATTTAGCTATAGAATGTGCCTAGAGACTTTATAATATATTACAATCTCGGCAATTAGTGTTACAAAGATAATGTCGAGTTTCTACCGTTGCACTTGGTTTCTTTTTGAGTCACAAGTTGTTAATCGGTCAGCTGACAATACATGGTGCCGAGCTTGTACCGTTGCACTTGCTACCTTTCGAATCACAAGTTGCTAATCGGCCAGCTGACAGTACATGGATCCTTGTCGGAAGTTGACAGATTCCTTTTAGCTTGAAACAAAAGAATGTAGTTAAACAATTAACAAGCCGGTCACTTTGTTAACTTTACATTTCTATGATTATTTTGAGCAATTAATACTCAAACGTTTTTCTAATGATTTATACTCGCTAGCCCCCACTCTTGAGTTGTGTCAGCTTAAGAGTGACATGCATTGTTATTTTTTTCATCAGGTAATATTTGTATGAGTTTATATGACTTTATCCAAACTATTATGACATACTTACTACCAAGCTATTATGACATACTTACTAGCCCCATACTCTTAAGTTGAGTTTGAGTCGGCATAAGAGTAGAATAGTCTAACATTTACAAAGTATGCTATGAATATGAGCATGTATGGTCCCTTACTTGTGCCATAAGGATCTGCTATGGTGTAGTCATTACTCTTCACATAAGCATAATTGAAGCAAAACTGATAAAAACTTGTTGTGAGATGGACTTATTCACACTCTTGTGGTATGTTCCTGCAAGTGAGCATAGCATGTTTATTGGGTAGCTTATGTCAATTTAGACCTCTATTTATTCCCAATTTAAAGTCTGCATACTTTAATGCATAGAACAATAATCTATAAGACAAAGATTGAGAAATGCAGGCAATTTTACAATGAAACATAATTTGTGCTCATATAAATGATATAGGAAGAAGGACTTAGCTCTGCTCCTCTAATGGGAGAAGTTCAGTCTGTGATCTCCCTTATTGAAATACGTAGCCCATACTTCAGCTTAAATAAAGAGCATAGCTTCAAGAAATCATGAGCTTGATAATATCCCTTGCTTTGCATTTGGACCAAATAAAGAACTGTGTCTTACTTCGCTTTAGTTTCTCTTGACGGCAGATCCACGTAGGTCATTGACCGTCAAGGAACTTGTCTTGCTTCGCTTTAGTTTCTCTTGACGGCAGATCCACGTAGGTCATTGACCGTCAAGGAACTTGTCTTGCATCGTTTTAGTTGCTCTTGACGGCAGATCCGCGTAGGTCATTGACCGTCAAGGAACTTGTCTTTCCCCGTTTTAGTTTCTCTTGACGGCAGATCCACGTAGGTCATTGACCGTCAAGGAACTTGGTCTTGCAACTTCGACTCTGTTGATAGATGTCCCCATTATACTCAGTTCAGCATGATTTGCCCAAATAAAGAGCATTATTGTCTGTGAGTCTTGAACTCAAAAGAGAAGATACAGATGTGTGGGAGGTGCCTCCGCACATTGGCATTATAAATCCACTATTCAGAATCCGTGAGTCAACTCTTTAAATGAGGTCTCCAATAAGGTATGCAAGCCATGTTCTGAAAATATTTTCCTCCACTTGATTCTTGTCCACTCATAAGGTCTCGTTTAGAGAGAAGTTGGGCAGATAACCCAATTAGTTGGAGTTTCCGCCTCAGCAAGAGTAATTAAAAAGTGTGTATTTGCTTGTGAGAGCACAACAATCATGATCTCATAATGAGAGCATTGTAGAGCTATAAAACTCAATGAAACATTTTATCAAGCGCTCAGAGTGCCCAACATTATTAACTACGGGCTGCCATAAGAGGGTATGGTTGCTCAAATAGTGCACTTATCATGGGTGCCCAAAATAGCAAATGAATTTCTCCTGAGCGATTCGTCGAACAATTAGTCCATAATGTCATTATATTAAGTTTAGTTGGAAATTTTAGTCAGCTTCATATGTTGGATGGATGCAACATTGAACTGTCTCATACCAACAAAATTATCAAATATAGTGATTATCATTATATAGAATAGTAGGTGAACTAAGTTTCTCAAGTCATCCTATCATATTAGCACGCATAACAGTATAACACTAGCTTATAGAAGATAGAATGACAGTTGGATTATCTGATTTCATTGACGCATATCGTCGAACAGTTTGCGTGCGTTATTAAGGGGTGCCTTCCTCCATGACATTAATTGATTAGTCTAACCCCAAATTGAAAAGGTATATTTATTTGATGTAAACATACATTGATTCAACCAAAGCAGACAAAAATTCAAGTCAATGCACGCAACTTCAAGTTCTAAATTGTATGTCAATAATAATGGCAAAGATAGAAAACTTATCTTTTCATTAAATTTGTGCCCTCTGTTTGTGAAGGTTGTGATTCTTGCTCTTGGGAGAAGCCATTGAAAATCTAGCATTGGTTGCGAAGGCCGTACATTTACCGGCAGAAAATATCGGAGCCAAGTTTTTCTCCTAGAGAGATAATGTGCAGTAGCCTCCCCTAGTCCCCTTGCGTCAATTTCGTCTTGTTTTGTTTTAGTGTAGCAGGTGCAAGACTTCAACTTTGTTAATGTTTCCCATGGATTTTTATCCACTTTAATTATTAATTGGGAATTTGATAAATGAATCAACGCAATACCAGATGATACATACATACTTGTATGGCCCGCCTGTGGGACACTTGAGATTATCTCCAGTATGTTGATGAATATAGATCGTTTCATGATTTTTCAATCTTTGAGACTAGCTAATTTTGAGTGGTTAACTCGATAATTAATTACTAGTTCTGCCGCAGATTAGCATCTAACTAATGTTCGTTCATCCACCGATCTCCACCACTCTTTCCCCCTCAGGTTCCGGAGCAATAAGTAATTATTGCCCCTCCTTCTAGCGCCAATTGTTTCGGTATGGAATAAATGGTAGGGTGTGAACCGGTATCTCCTTCGTATGCAAGCCGGTTTAAAGTCCTGCAAGATAGAACACGTAAACTGACCTCGGGGGTTGATCCGAGGAACGCCCCTCCGATGCCTAAGTCAGTAAAGATTAAAGACGGGATGTCTCAAGTGTATTGTATTAGTATCTGTGAACGTACCTTATGACTCAGATCTTGGGGGGTATTTATAGGAGCCGGCAGTGTCCTTAGCAAGGTAGGACACTGCTCCTATTGGTGAGATACATTTCTATCCTCTTCTGATACTTATCTTTAGGCCCATAGGCGCATTAGGTAAGTACTGGATCAACCCAGGCCCATCTGACGATGGCCCAGATGATAGATACCGATAAGAGATGCTGATGTAACCGGCATGTACCATACGTCGGTATCCGGTACGCATATACCCAGCAAAATGGGGTTCTTCAGACTGAGTTAACCATAACGGTCAAGGGCGGTCTAACTGAACCGGTAGGGAACTTATATAGCCCCCATACAGGAACTCCATCATAACGAGTGTGTTTGAACAATTTTATTTGCATTGCTCTTAACTTTTCAACCAACATCTGTCCCAATTCATTGCTGATTCCAAAATTAGTTTTGGCAATTATGACCCCAGCTAGTATTGTTACTTCTTTCTCCATATCGAGTTCAAGCTTGCTCGAACTAGCAAGAAGAGTAGTCCATCGGTCTATCATCTTCGTTGTGATTCCCACCATTGAATTTGCCATGCCCTAAAGTTTCAAGAGCAATAATCAATTTATATATATACTTAGTCTTTTGGAGTATAACTTTAATTTGTAAAGTTTCGTAAACATTTATACTTCCTTTATTTTTTTTAGATGTGATATTTGCTTATTAAGTGGTGGATTAAAATAGTCAGAATGTTGCATTAAAAAAAAACACAGGTAGTATATGATAAAAGATATAAATTATCTCCACAAGAAAAATGTATCCAAACTCTTTCAGTTCATTTCTTTTTCTTTCCGAATCTCTCTATTTGAACAATGTGTAAAGATGATCAAGACATGTACCTTCAAGTTGTTTGAAGAGAAAGCCGGAGTAGCAATATGCCTATGACGAACCCAAGTATCACCCTCAACCACGCTAAGACCATATTCTCCAAGGATGGGTCTCCTAACACTTCTAAACACATTAGGTTTACCCCAATTCTTGCCTAATACGCTTCCAGACATTTGCTTCAGGAATTCAGGGTCTGCTACATATAAAAACGGTTCAACACCCATCCAGTAAACGAACAATTTCCCTGCAAATCAACCATCAAAATCAATGTTAATTAGTTATATATATACTTAGTCATCATTATAATTGTCACCTTATTAATTATTATATGTATCCCTCTGTCTCTTATTAGTTTACTCACTTTCCTTTTTGGGTTTTCTTATTAAAATCTTTTACATAGAGCATCATGTTTCTATTTGTCACTATCCTTCTCTCTTTTGGCCCACAATAAATTAATACTTTCTCTTTCTGTTTATGACCCACATATTATTTCTCCTAAAACTATGTGTCTAAATAAGTAGTTAAACTAATAAGAGACGAATGGAGTATATGATAATAAATTATGCTTACCATGCAGCTTTTGCCATTGAGCGAAATATGGTAGAGAAGAAGAATGGATGTCATGGGAGATAACTTCGGATGATGGAGATGATTTTTTTATCAACATCTTCTTCATATCACCTAGATTTCCCATAGGAAAACTTGGCGTTGGTCCTCCTCCTAGACCATTCTTTCGGAGCTTTCCCCGAGCTTGAATGGGTGAGAGATAACAAACATTGATCAACTTGCATAGCAAGAAGAAGAAGAATCCATATACAAGCTGGCAGTGGCGGACGCACCTTTAGTCCTGGTGGGTCACGTGACCCACCATTCCCCCAGAAAAAAAAAAAATTTAAAAAATTTTAGGTTTAGGAAACGCGTCTTACTCTCTCTTCCTTCCTCGCTTCAGTCATTTCTTCCTCTCATCCTCTTAACTTCTCTCATCTCTACTCAGTTACTCACGCCTGACGCCACTGTTCTCGCCGACCGCCGTCAGCCGTCCCTGGCCTGAATCGTTTGAAGGTTGCTCTCAAGATTTCTCTCAACTTGCGACTTGTGACTTGCGAACCTCTCAAGATTTCGATTTCACTCAAGAAATTGATTTCACTCAAGATTTCTCTCGCTAAACGTCACTACATCAGGTATTCAGGTTAATTTTTTGTTTTTTTTGTTTGAAATTCAGTTTCATTGGTTTAATGGTTTATTTTTTAGAGATTTAGTTGAATTTGTGTGGAAATCTGTTGAAGATTCAGTTTCATTGGTTTAGTTTTTAGAGATTTAGTTGAATTTGTGTGGAAATCTGTTGAAATTCAGTTTCATTGGTTTAAATTTAATGGTTTAGTTTTTAGAGATTTAGTTGAATTTGTGTGGAAATCTATTGAAGATTCAGTTCGACGCTAATTGGAAATTGGAATGCTGTTGAAGATTGTGGTAATGGCGTAGATGTGGTGGATTTGTAGTGTATGATTCGAGTTTACTGAAAAATTAACATGTATTTTGAATTAGATTGAGTATTTTGTGTAGCAGTGTAGGAATAATGTTTTTCACTAGTTCTTGTTCTAGAATTTGTGTATTTGACGCTGCTAGATCAGTAATTTGAATCAAAGTTGATATTCATGTTACATGAAGTGAACTAGTGAAGTAATGTAGACATGTAGTGTGGTAGATTTGAGGAGTTTGTACTTCAAACTAGCAACCGACATTAAAATGTTTGAATTAGAGCATTTTTTTTTGTGTGTTATATGTATTGTTGTTAATTTGATATTATTTGTTACAGTGGCTAAATGGTGAATGATGATTGTGATGCTATGAGTTTTGGATTAGCTTTGAAGAACGATTGATTGTGTTCAGGTAATGCACTAAAACTCTTGTTTTAGGATTTTTAGAATTGGACCTATCATGTGAAGTTTCGGAGAGGCCATGAATGAGCCTTTGGTTTTATGTGTTTTATGTGCTGGTGGAATTAGTTGGAGATGGATAGGATTTTCCTCTAATGTGAAATTATTTGGTATATATGCATAATGTGTTGATATGAGATTAAATTTGAATAGTTTAAGTGAATTTGATTGATATGTTTGACAAATTGAATTGTTGTATCTAATTAAAAATTATAATTTAAATTTCAGAATGAAAAGAAAGAAAACGCAACCGAATATCTCAAGTTTTTTTACAAAAACCACACCAATACCTCCTCTAAATCCTCCTTCTATACAAAATCCTCCCCCTTCTCAATCTAATGAACAAAATCCTCCCCCTTTGCAATCCAATGAACCCGTATCCGAATCCGTACCCGTATCCGTTTCTGTGCAACCTAATCAGTAGTGACCCACCATTCATAAATTCCTGGATCCGCCACTGCAAGCTGGTGAACAAGACTCATTTTCTCTTTCTTTTCTTTTCTTTTCCCTCTTTCTCTCTCCTTTTTTTTGGGCAACCTCTCTTCTTTTATTTCTCTCTAATTGTCCATGTGCATATATAGAGGTGCAAGATGAATTCAAATCTTCTATTCCATATTTTGTGTATTATTTATGTGCCACTTATTTTAATTCCCTGATAATTATAATATATTTTTGAATTTTAACTTTAAATTTGGTGGCCTATAGTAATATTACCAACGAATAAAATAAAGTAGCACAATAGTGAAACACAAAAAGTGGCACTTAATATAATGATTGGTGCAAGATGACCCGGAGAACCCAAGATAAAATGCCAATAATTGGAGGGAAAAATTGACATGAATAATCCCAACTTTCACTAGTCTTCTCAAAATAATCCCATATTTGGATTATTTTATAACAATCCCAACTTTTGAGGGGACCTTCTAAAAATAAGCTAAACTATCACTTTTCTTGCCTACACTAATCCATTTTAGGTCAATAATATATAGAAAATTAATAGTTCGGATTATTTTAATAAAGTACCCCAAAAGTTGGAATTATTTTTTGCCCGAACCGCAGCCCTTGTGACCCAAAAAAAAATAAAAAAAAAATTTTTTTTTTTTTGCATTTTTTTTGTCCTAAATGTTCCCAAACAGTTATATATATATATATATAAGTATTATTTTTCATTACAAATTATGTTTCGTACACAAATATAGAGAAAATAATAACTGAATTACACAAAGAACTTCTCTAGAGATGACAAATAAAACCAAAATCTCCGAATCAACCGGCAAGTTGGAGCTACCAACTGCCATGGGTATGCTCTATGTATTCCATATCAGTATCACTTCAGCATGAGACATCCAGATCAGTATGTAACTGAGATGTCAAATTTCAAAGAAACTGAAAGAATGTTGCTCTTCTATGATTAGAAATCAAACTAATTCTATCTTTAGTACGCCAAAAAAAAACAGTGAAACTCTAGTGCTCAGATATAAGAAATGTAAGATAGACCAAAACAACTAGCTCAAATAAAGAAATGTCCAATCATCTCAGAGGAACACATAATAGTACAATATTAGGCCAACACACGATTATACATGTCAAGCCCTAGCCCTCGAGCTTAACTCTATAAGCAGTTTAACAGCCTCCATAAGTAGTGCAGCAGGGAGGGGGCGCGGGGGGAGTGCAGCGAGGGAGGGGGCGGGTCGGGGAAAGTGCAGCGGAGGAGGGGAGCCGGTCGGGGGAGTGCAGCAGGGGGGGGGCCGGTCGGGGGAGTGCAGCAGGGGGGGGGCGCGGGGGAGTGCGGCGGGGAGGGGGAGGCTGGCGGGGAGTACAGCGGGGAGGGGGCTGGTCGTGGGGAGTGCGGCGGGGAGGGGCCGGGTCGGGGGAGTGCAGGCGGGGGAGGGGCTGCGGGGAGTGCGGCGAGAGAGGGGGCCGGGTCGGGGGGAGTGCAGCAGGGAAGGGGGATGGTCGGGGGAGTGCAGCAGGGAGGGGGGATGGTCGGGGGGAGTGCAGGCAGGGGGGGCGCGGAGGGGGTGCGGCGGGGAGGGGCGGCGGGGGAGTGCGGCGGGGAGGGGGGGCCGGTCGGGGGAATGCAGCGGGGAGGGGGCCGGTCGGGGGTGCGGCAAGGGGAGGGGGCGCAGGGGAGTGCAGCAGGGAGGGGGCGGGTCGGGGAAAGTGCGGCGGGGAGGGGAGGCGGGTCGGGGGAGTGCAGCGGGGAGGGGGCGGTCGGGGGAGTGCAGGCAGGGGGGGGGCGGGGGAGTGCGGCAGGGAGGGGAGCTGGCAGGGGGAGTGCAGCAGGGAGGGGGGCGGGTCGGGGGAGTGCAGCGGGGAGGGGGGCGGGGTCGGGGGAGTGCGGCGGGGAGGGGGGGGGGGAGTGCAGCGGGAGGGGGGCGGGTCGGGGGAGTGCAGAGGGGGGGGGATGGTCGTGGGGAGTGCAGCGGGGAGGGGGGCGAGAGGGGGAGTGCGGGGAGGGGGCGCGGGGGGAGTGCGGCAGGGAGGGGGGGCGGGTCGGGGGAGTGCAGCAGGGAGGGGGGCGGGTCGGGGGGAGTGCGGCAGGGAGGGGGCCCGGGCGGGGAGTGCAAGCGGGGGGGGGGCTGGTCGTGGGGAGTGCAGCAGGGGGGGGAGGCTGGTCGGGGGTCGGTCGGGGAGGGGGGCGCGGGGACGGGGACGGGGGGAGGTCCATCTGCATTTATGTGCTTTGCCGATGCTCAGACCCGTCTACATTTATCACAAGAAAATACTAAATACTACTATAATAGAAAAGAAATTCCTTCACTTATCTAAGCAAATTCATATGAATGCAGGAAACCACGTTACCACAATAAACAAAGAACAAAAAAAAGGGGAGGTCCCTCCCTACAAGATACAAGAATTTCTATTCCATACACTATATACTACACACAATTCACCAGTCATTTGTTCCTTTTTTGTGACACTTAAGCTCATTGTGGTCTTTAGATCACAGGAAATCTACAGCAGCCAATAAGAACGCAAAATATTAAAAACACCAATAGCAATCACCCAGACCGAGATCAATATATCCCGAAAATTCAGATTGATCATACCAATAGCAATCTACAAGTATTGGGGTGATGAAGAAGTTGTACAGTGCTTACAATTGATTCAAGAATACAACTAGCCACTTACGCATTACATTCTAATCAAGCATCCAATCAATAAATCGCGAAAATTCAGATTGATCATACCATTAATACCGTCCATTGCAGTCTTAACAACCGGCGGAGCTGCCACATCATAAACTTCCTCCGTCGTCGCATTCGGTCCGAAAACCTTATCTGTCATTACCAAATTCAATCATAAAAACCACTCATTACAACAATTAAAATCGCAATTCATCAAGTACATTAAATAATCTAAACTTAACCTAAAATCACAAAAAGATAAAATTACCAAATGCATAAGCAGCTGCCGGACTAAACTCGCTTCGAACCGCCTTATCACCATCTGGATACCACGAAACATCTGGATACCACGAAACATCATCTCCTCTCTGATACTCTCTCTCACTAAAATCAAACCACCAAAAGTAATCAAATTAAACAAAGATCTAATTCACTAAAATCAATTCAGATCTAATAATCAAATCAAATCAATCAATTAATGCTAAAAAAATTCACCTCATAGGACGAAATCTAACGGTGATAGAAATACTATCAGCGGTTGATCTAGGAGGATCGAACGGCTCAGGAAGTAACTCATCGATTCAACGGCGGTGTCAGTCAGGTCAGCGTGGTGGATCTTCACCTTCGCTGCCGTCTGCTGGCGGAGTTTCACCTTGCGAACATCCAACCCTTGCGAACCCTAAAACTTCGCGAGCCCTCCCCAGCCAACCACCAACGGTTGCGAACGGAAAAGATGGGAGGATGGGTTAATGGTAGGAGAGAGAGAGAGCAACGGTGAGAGAAGGGTTTGGGGGGCTTCTGGGTGTGAGCGTGAGAGGAAAAGAGGAGAGAGAGAGCAACGGGGAGAGAAGGATTTGGGGGGGAGCGTGAGAGGAAAAGAGGAGAGAGAGAGGGGTTATTAGGCTGAAAGAAGTGAGTGAATCCTAATACGCGGGTTATTAGGCTGAAAGAAAAAGGCTGCGGTTATCCCATAAACCGCAACCCTTCATACTAAAGGGCTGCGGTTAGCCCTAAAACCGCAGCCCTTTAGTCTGAAGGGCTGCGATTTTTGGGATAACCGCAGCCCTTCACTATTAAGGGCTGCGTTTGCAAAAAACCGCAGCTCTTGCACCGCAGCCCTTGCGTTTTTTTCCACTAGTGGTATCACCGTGAGTCTAATGAAGTTTGAAAATTTTACAATAGCCTTCTTCTAAAAAGGCTACTGAAAAGAAGCAATGAGAGCCACAAATTCTTCCACATCAGCAGTGACTAGATGATATTAAATATGGACAATTTCCTTTTTTTGTATTTATATTTTCGACAGTTTATATATAACTTCCAAAATTATTATATACTTAAATTCTTAATTGTTTTTTTTTCTGTATTTATGATTTAATAACGTATACAGTGCAATACACAAAAATATACTGTATAATATACAAAACTTATAAGGATCTTAAATTATCAGTGGTGAACTAATGTTGACTTCATTAAGAAAACGAAAAAAAAGAAAAAAGGAGATGAAACACTGTAATCTCATGAACACCATAATAGCTTCCCTCTTACGACTTCCTTCCTCCATTGCAGACTACCTCATTCCATCTTGAATCACCCCTTCTCAAGACAATTTCGATGCCAATTCAACTTCATAATACAGCTTACTCTCCAGATCTGGAAAGAAATTGCTTGAACTCTCATTGCTCGCCCTCAAATTCGCCTTCAACGACAATCTTCATCCTCCAAATTCACGCCTTCGAGGCTGCCCAGCAACTCTTCTGACTTCTCTTACTCGGAATCCAGTCACGGCATCCTCCAGCACTTGTGTGCCGAATCCCATCACGGTAGCACCAATTATTTCTCCTCAAATCTTGGGAACACCACAACCTCCGTCATCGTCAAACACCACCTTCTCTTCTTATGTGGTTATGTTTTGCTGTTTCGAAAGGAGCCAAGCCTGACAGTTAGTAAGGGTTCCTCAAATACCAACGCTCCCATCGTCGTCTCTCCCGTTCATGGAAATGGGTCCAGCTCTACTCGATCTCAAGCACACTCCACTTATTTTTTCAACGGAAAACAATTCCTCTCACTCTCATTACCAATTTCGTTTTCAAAATCATTGAGTGCTCGGGGCACAATCCCATTCAATTGTTCAAAAAAACTGGAATACGCAAAGCCCAGGTTCTCGCTTTTATCACATTCAACAAAAGCTTATTCACACAAACAATGATCTAAAATCTTGGATGAAGTCTCATTATCGTCATTCTCAAAATAAACTTGTTCAAAATGAATCCAAACGCATACATAATGCGTGTGCATAGTAAAAACAAAATAATGTTCCTCCACTAACAGTAACTTTTATTTAATTTCAAGACATTTAGGGTTCCTAATATTTTTATTTAATTTTGAAGAATATTAGGGTTAATAAGATTGAATTTGGATTTTTTATGCATTACTATTACTTATAAATATCAATTTTCCGGTACCAAACTCGAGGTCGTATTTTAGTTGCAGTCGATAATGGTGTATTTTGAATTGGAAAGGTTGAAGATAACTACCATTAGAAATTGTTCGTCTTTGCGCTTTAGTTGTATTAAGTGTTGTTTTTGGACAATATTTTGGTCATATCTATACAATGCGTATCCTAAATAAGCTCACCCCAGCCAAACTTTGGCAATGATAGCGAAAACCTTTTACGTGTCCAAAATCAGTATCACGACCCATTATCACTCCAAGCATATACAACTTCTAAACATTGTAAAAAGAATGATCCAAGACAATTATTGAGATATTTCACTATTACTTATTCCTTTACAAAAAATAGTTGGATATTTACTTGTTACTAGATTTCAGGAGATATCAAAGAAGTTAATTGAAATTTTCCCAAAATATTTTACAATGCACGTTTTTAGGAGTTACGTAATCTTTAAAAGATATAGGGTACTGAAAATACATTTTGCCATTATATAAAAGATATTCGGATTCCTATTTTGTAGGAGATAATGAGATATTGCAGTTAACTTACAGATTTAACAATTATGACATTTTTTTTTATAAAAGTTGATTATATCGATAATGGTGCATTTCAATAATGATTTTGAATTGTTCCTTTGAAATCAAAATAGATCTGCTAAATGGCAATTGTCAAAATCAACTTAGGTCATTACATATAAATAAACTCAGTTATGCGATGATATCGATCTTATCGTCGTCCTTATACCGGTATTTGTAACTTTAAAGAGTCTATATGAAAAGATTATGAACTGTTTAATTTACATATTTTTACAATATATAATATAATAAAGATTACGAGCAACAGAACAACTGTAATACCCCTCATGATTGCTTTAAAGGGATTTAGCAGGCTACTCATTCCAACAAGATGCATCTTTCTTTTAGAGAGCTCATTTCCTTAGTTACTCCACAGTTAAGCGTGCTTGGCTGGGAGTAGTCCAGGGATGGGTGACCTCCTGGGAAGTTTCTCAGGGTGCGCATGAGTGAGGACAAAATGCACCGGAAGAACTTGTGTTGGTTATTGAGGACAGTTGTTGGCCCTGGATGCGCATTGGTGACGATATACTCGACCCCGGATGGGTCGGGGTGTTACAAATGGTATCAGAGCAACCCTGCGACCGCGTGTTGGGGCGACCCTAAGGCCGTCAGGCCGAATATTAGGAGTCCTCAGGCGCCTAGTAGGGGAGGATTCTGGGGCTGCATTGTCATAAGGAGCGACCCAGAGGTCGTTAGACCGAATATCTGGAGTCTCCGGCGATCAGTCTTGAGCCGGGGCGACCCACGGGCCGTATGCCGAATATGTGGAGTCCTCGGGCGCAACGAGGGCGTTCTTTGTTCTCAAGTGGGGGGTGTATGTAATACCCCTCATGATTGCTTTAAAGGGATTTAGCGAGGCTACTCATTCCAACAAGATGCATCTTTCTTTTAGAGAGCTCATTTCCTTAGTTACTCCACGGTCAGCGTGCTTGGGCGGGAGTAGTCCGAGATGGGTGACCTCCTGGGAAGTTTCTCAGGGTGCGCATGAGTGAGGACAAAATGCGCCGGAAGAACTTGTGTTGGTTATTGAGGACAGTTGTTGGCCCTGGATGCGCATTGGTGACGATATACTCGACCTCGGATGGGTCGGGGTGTTACAACAACAAACTAATAAATCAAGAAAGTGGTGGGCGTGATTAAAGCAAATCTAAACAACATAAGAAAATTAATATTTCAAATCATTGTAACTGTGTATTTGGTGGGAAACCCCATCAATATGGCGGTAAAATTCCAATTATAATTTCAAGACATGATTTTTACTTTAAAATCAAAACAGATTTGCTAAATGGCAATTGCCAAAATCAACTTAGATCATTACATGTATGTAAACTCAGTTATGAGATGATATTATCAATCTTATTTTCGTTCTTATACCGGTATTTGTAACTTTAAAAAGTATATATGAAAAGATAATGGACTGTTTAATTTACATATTTTTATAATATATAATATAATAAAGATTACGAATAACCGAATAGTAGATAGGTCTTGAATTGTATAATTACAATTGGGTTTAACATATTCTTTCAAAAAAAATCAAATGGCCGGGCGGCCTTTCCCTTCCTCTGAAACTCTAACCGGCTAACTTCCTAATCACTATCGAAAACTTTATTTTGATGCTCGTGTCTATCGAAAACTTTATTTTGATGCTCGTGACTATCGAAAACTTTATTTTGATGTTCGTGCCTAATTACTTGTTTGTACAAATTCGTTCTACTATCGAAAACTTTATTTTGATGCTCATGCCTAATTTACTTCATCGGAAAATTGAAGTTCCCAAAAATTGGGATATTTCGGATCGGATCCAATCTGTTGTGTGAAAATTCGAATTGGATTGGTTTGGAATCAAACTTTAATGGGATTGGATTCAGATTGGAAAACTGAAATCCAAATTTTATTCGGATCGGATTGCACTACGCCTAAATCCAAACCGTACACCGATCTTTCACCCCTACCTGTATGTAAACTCAGTTATGAGATGATATTATCAATCTTATTTTCGTTCTTATACCAGTATTTGTAACTTTAAAAAGTATATATGAAAAGATTATGAACTGTTTAATTTACACATTTTTTACAATATATAATATAATAAAGATTACGAGTAACAGCAGAACAAACCAATAAATTAGGAAAGTGGTGGGCGTGATTAAAGTAAATCTAAACAACATGATAAAATTAATATTTCAAATCACTGTAACTATGTATTTGGTGGGCAATCCCATTAATATGGCGGTAAAATTCCAATTATAAATTCAAAATATAATTTTTACTTTAAAATCAAAACAGGTTTGCTAAATGGCAATTGCGGAAATCAACTTAGATCATTACATGTATGTAATCATTTATGATATGATATTATCAATCTTATTTTCGTTCTTATACCGTATTTGTAACTTTAAAAAGTATAAATGAAAAGATTATCAACTGTTTAATTTACATATTTTTACAATATATAATGTAATAAAGATTACGAGTAACAGAATAACAAATCAATAAATTAGGAAAGTGGTGGGCGTGATTAAAGCAAATCTAAACAACATGAGAAAATTAATATTTCAAATCACTGTAACTGTGTATTTGGTGGGAAATCCCATTAATATGGCGGTAAAATTCCAATTATAAATTCAAAACATAATTTTTACTTTAAAATCAAAACAGGTTTGCTAAATGGCAATTGCCAAAATCAACTTAGATCATTACATGTATGTAATCAGTTATGATATGATATTATCAGTCTTATTTTCGTTCTTATACCGGTATTTGTAATTTTAAAAAGTATATATGAAAAGATTATGAACTGTTTAATTTACATATTTTTACAATATATAATGTAATAAAGATTACGAGTAACAAAATAACAAACCAATAAATTAGGAAAGTGGTGGGCGTGATTAAAGCAAATCTAAACAACGTGAGAAAATTAATATTTCAAATCATTGTAACTGTGTATTTGGTGGGAAATCCCATTAATATGGCGGTAAAATCCCAATTATAAATTCAAGACATAATTTTTACTTTAAAATCAAAACAGGATCACTAAATGGCAATTGCCAAAATCAACTTAGATCATTACATGTATGTAAACTCAATTATGAGATGATATTATCAATCTTATTTTCGTTCTTATACCGGTATTTGTAACTTTAAAAAGTATATATGAAAACACTAAACTAATTAGAAGGAAAAGATTAAATATTTTCCACACATACATTGATATATAAAAATAAATAATCAAGGCCTTAAATAAGGCTTACAAGAAAACACTAAACTAGAAAATACCTTTAATAGATGATGGTGGGATTATGTCCCATGTTTGGTAACACATTACATAACAAACTAAACATACAAACTGAATTAATTAACTAAGACAATTGTGTTCCACTATCCCAAAAATTCCTATATGGCTATATTAACATAAACAGTCTTTGAAGCATAGTCAACACAAAGTTGGGTAATGTTCGAATATGATTCTGGTCATAGCCAGGATCTATTTCACTGTAACCATTACGTATATGACCAAAACATGTTATGGTGTTGTCCAAAATGCAAAATTGACAACATCTAATGCGCGAAGTCAGATCTTTTCAATTGGCAGTTTTCATGCTTTCCCAAGTTGAAAACCATCATTATGGACTGCCAACTGCACTAAAACTCATCCATGGAACCGGAAATTGGAGATTTAATCGTGAATCTGATGAACAAGTGAATGTTTTGTTTCCAGCTACAATGAAGACAAAGCTCACTTTTTTTTCAAACAAAAAGAAATAATGAAGTATAATCAAAAGTTTTGTATAAAAGTAGGAACTTTAGTTCCTGCACCAAAGAAACGGCAGAGACAAAGTCTCACAGTATACGAAGAAAGAGACGAAATATGAAAAGAGACGAAGAAAAGGAAAATCGACCGGTGCCCAGTACACTGGCTGGCTCCCCGGTGACGGTACAATGGGGTTCCAATTTTTTTCTTTTATTATTAAATTTGATATGATATACGAAAATATCAATTATGATTTCTGAAATAAAACTTTATGATATAATAAATTAGTTTATAATCGATGAAAAAATATGACAATTTACTTCAACAATATTACCATTCAATGCAAAAAAATAATAATAAAAAATTTATTTCAGTGATGACCATCTTCTTCAACATTATTATCAACCTATGCCAAAAAAATTATTTCACGAAAAAAATAATTAAGAGTTAAAATAAAGGTTTTCCAAAAATTACAATTTGTTTTTACATGTTTGATAATATATTTGAAGTAAACTATAACATTTATTTTCTGTATTTATATTTGTATTTTTATATGGACCGTATATCGTTCGTATTAATACTTTTTTTTTTCTCTTTTCTCCCTCCTCTACACTTTTTCCTCCATAGTTACCACCACCTAGCCACCACCCCACCCCTACTTCACCCACTGCGGTCGGCCAGCCCCACCCCCCCCCCCCCCACCCCCACCCCTGCAGCCCCCCATCCGATCCCACCACCGCAGTAAACCCCCCACCCACCCCCACCCCACCCCTCGCAGCGTGCAACCACCCCACCCGGTCCCCGTCGCCTCTCCCCCTTCGCCCCGCCCCCGTCGCCCTGCCCCTCTCCTCTCACTTCGTCGCCGCCCACCCCCGCCCCCTCCCCTCTTCGCTCCCGACCCGTCGCCCTCCCCCCCCACTCCTCTCCCTTCGTTTCGTCCACTTATGTCCACCCCAGGCAAGATTCTCCGAGCAGACCCTCCCCGCGCATCCCCCACCCCTTCTTCTTCCCCTCCCTGCGCATCCCCCAACCCTTCTTCTTCCTCCTCTTTCTCCCTTCTTCCTCTTTCTCCCTGCTCTGAAATTTCAAAAAAAAAAAAGGTTCATTGAAAAGCTATAAAAATCGTATAAAAATTCTAAAATTTTAATATTTTTGAAAAGTATATAATGTATTTTTTTGTACTGTATATTTCATTGCATAAAGTTCGTATATAATTTTGTTTAAGAAAAAAAAATCAAAATTTTTTTTTTTATAAACATAAATTACGAATAATTCCGTTTTTAGCATTATTCAATGTATATATACCTAAAATAAGGAGCAGCTGACATGGCACAATTTGTGGCTCATATTCATTTGTTAAGGTAGCCTTTTTTTCAAGAAGGCTAAGCTAGGAATGACCATTCACCCCCACACCCTCCAAAAAAAATACTTATAGGGGATTTAAGTCAGTAGTTATATATTCTGAAAAGTAGTGATGTTAAATAATAACACGTGAGTATTGACAAATCGATAGCCACATATGCAATTCTCAATCAACAAGGACAAATAATGTGATACTTTCTCTATTTCTCAATAAGTGAAATAAAAATGAAATGGATTTGTCATTTCAAGCTTGTTATGGTATCACTTATTGTGAAATGTTTATATAAAAAAACGTGTCACTTATTGAGAAATAAGTTATATGTATTACACCATAATTTATTGTGTAACAACATCTCACACGTGTGAACTCTTTCATGTCATTATTATAACTGACTTCTATGACTTTTTTTTAGCAAACTCAGTTTTATGTCATTATTACTCATTTCTATATCATTATTACTAAGTTTTATGTCATTTTTACTCACTTCTATGCCATTTTTCAGTAAAGTTGTATCATTTTCTCCTATTTTATCATTATTTGTCAACTCTTTATATACCATATCATCATTACTCATTTTTATGTCATGATTGGCATATTTCATGTCATTTTTGAGTTGTCTCGTATCATGTTTTTATTATAAATTTGCTACATGTTAGTTTTAACTGAATTCTATGACATTGTTTAGCAAACTCGATTCTACGTTATTATTACTCATTTTTACGTTATTATTGAGTAAACTTGTATCATTTAAATCTAATTTTATATTATTTGTCAATTCTTTATTTTTGTGTCATTATTACTCATTTTCGTGTCATTATAATTCATTTAATGTCATTATTGAGCAAACTTGTATCGTTTAAGCCTATTTTGATATTATTTGTCGATTCCTTATCTCTGTGTGACAATTACTTATTTCTATAGCATTTGCAGGCCAGACATTTGAGAGTAGCGGGAAAAGGTAAAGGGATTTCTTACCCTGAAGTACTGCAGGGAGGATTCGACCTTGTGACCTTTAAGGTTACAAGGTAAAACCCCAACCAACTACATCTCAAACTAGCTTGAAAATGGTGGTATATATAGTAAACTCTCTTATTGTATCTTTAGGCACTGCGAAATTGAGAGTATGATAAAATATACTTCCTCCATTTCTAAATAAGTGCAACATTTTCCATTTTAGGAAATGTCATAATAAGTGCAACATAGCTCAAAATAGAAAGTTTTCTTCTTTTTATTTACAGATATGCCATTACTTAATTACCCAACAACTTAATTAACTCATCATCTACCAACCTAAACAAAACTAATAATCAATCCCCTTCCCCCCCCCACCCCACCCCAACTCCCTTAGTCATATCGCCCACCCCCACTCTAAACCCACCTCTCTCTCTCCTCAACTCAACCCCTGCCAACCCCCTCTTCTCAACCCAACCAACCAACCTAACACTACCAGTGCCAACCGGACACCACCTCCGGCACCACTAATCCGACACCACTACCAGCGCAACTCCACCACCAGCCGACACCACTACCCCACTAGTACCGCATATCTCCTCCTCTCATTCTCTCTCCTCCTCTCCTTCTTTTCATCCAACGCCTCCTTGTCTCCTTCTATCGCCTTTCTCCAGATCCGAATTTTGGAAATGGTGTTTGGTAAGTTTCTAAAATGGGAAATGTTGGTGAATTTTGGTTTTCTCCAGATCTGGTGGTGGTGAATTTTAGAAATGGTGAGGAATTTGGGAAATCATGATTTTTGAACAGTGGTGATGTTGGCTGGTGGTGGAATAGCGTTGGTAGCGGTGTGTTGCTGCTATGGTGGTAGTGGGGAAAGAGAGCGGATGTCGGTGGTGGTGGTGATTGACGCGATTCTATAGTTGAAATGGTGGTTGATGGTTAATAATTGTTGTTGGTGGTTGATGGTTGGTGGTTGGGTGGGGAAGGGTAAAGTGTTAGTTTCGGGGTGGGGGAGGGGAGATCGGGTGGGCGGTTTCGATGGGCAGGGCTGAGGGAATGGGAAAGAAGTTTTCCGGTGGTGGAGGTGGTCGGTGGTGGCGTTGTTGTGATGGTGGCGGTGGTAGGTGGTAGCGGTGTTATGGTGGTGGCAGTGGTTGGTGGTGGCGTTGTTGTGGTGGTGGTGGTGGTAGGTGGTGGCAGTGTTGTGGTGGTGGCGATGGTAGGTGGTGGCGGTGTTGTGGTGGTGGCCGTGGTCGGTGGGAGGTGGAGCTAAGGTGTTGGGGATATAAAGTTGTTGGACAATTAGTGTAGATATTTTATCTAATTAGGTTGCCTAAGTACTCTTTTAAGTGTGGTCCCAACTTTCTCTCTCTAGATATCTTGGTCTGTGTGCCACTTCTCTATGTTGCACTTATTTAGAAACGGAGGAAGTATTTCATTTGTTTCTAAACATTCATATCTCAAGTACTAGATTTGAGCCCGTGCCATGCACGGTTGTGGTTATGTGTGTGTATATGTGTGTATGTCTATATATATAATGTTAATGTATATATTAATAAATACTTGGTGAGATTATAGTGATGTAGATGCAGCATCCAAATTTATATTTTGATTAAAGATTAATATTATAACTTCTATTAACTTTGATTTTGTTATTATCACGTAAGAAATTATTAAACTTGGCGAATGATCATATCTATGATTATAAATTAAGTAAAAAGTTATAGCGTTACATAAGATAATTAATATGTAATTATATAAAGGGCTAGGTAGTTATCTTGCACTTAGCAAATTGGTAGAGAGTAGACTTTTGATTGGAAGGGATTTTATATTATTTAAGATTGAAAAATATCTATGTCAACTTTTTTTAGTACCCTATTACTACGATCGATAAAGTCTAGTACTCGATTTGCGGGTACCCAAAATTTTGTAGGTTAGATTATGGGTCATGTTATCAACTACCCGCCAAATAAAATTCTAGTTTTGAACACCTTTATATACGTAATCCTAATACTTTCTCTGTTCTAAAATAAATGAAACACTTTCCATTTTAGGTCGTTCCAAAATAAATTAAATGTTACTTTATTTGGTGTTCACTTCTCTCTATCTTTCTCCTCATCACATGTATCCCTCTTTTTATTTCTCTCTCTCTCTCTCCTCTCCTAAATCCCCATGACAAGGCCTTATGTTTCGTTTAAAATATAACGGGGGAAGTATAAGTATATAAATATGGGTTCAATTTTAAAGTGCATTTCGAGTCGGATTCAATAGTATTGACATTATAATTTTCTAAATTGTATAATTGAAGTTATGAAATATAATAGTCCCTTGTAGTTTATTGAGAATCAAATTTGATCTTTTAATTATCCAAAACTCTAATTATCGGTTTTTATTATTTTAAGATTACAATATTAAATATATATAATAACATGCAATCCTATATTGCGCTCTGAATGCTCATGAGAAAAGCCTCATTTAAATTTATATATTAGATATATCATGAAAATTAGTACCCCTCTATCTTGATTTGATTATCACCAGTGACGGAGCCAAATAGTAACAAGGGGTGGGAGAGTGAGGGATAGCTTAGTTGGTTAGAGTTTCTCACCCGGTTCCAAGAGATTCAGGCATCGACTCTCATCTCTTGGCTTTGTAGCCTCTCTAAACACCAAAAAGAAAATAGTAACAAGGGTTGGCAAATAAAAGGAAAGTGTGTGGCAATGGTCCAGACTGATAGAATATATGTAAATAATCTTGTATTTATTTAGCATATATTTAGATGTACATGTATTAGGTAGTTTTCTTAATTCTAGCCTAAATCATAGCAATTGTAACTTGTATATCTTTGACCCTTTCATTATGGAATAAACCAAGGATCATAATCGTTCATGGTATCAGTTGCTTTGTGTAGGCGTGGATTTTTATTCCTTTAATGCCTACACGCGGTGTGAGCGCGTTTATTTGACTACCCCATTGTTAAGGTTTTATTTAAAATTTGTTTTGAAGTCGACAATAATTCTTTAAAGGAAGAATCATAAACCTAATTGGATATTAAAACGATAGGAACATCTTAGGGACTTATCCAATGTAGATTTCCCCGTCATGACTCCATAGATGGTCAGGAACCAAAAATTGAGTTCGGGGGTGAGGGTACAACACAGTCAGGATCCATGTTGCCCATTGCTGGCCTCTACTAAATATCGATTCACAACAGATTTTATGCCAAAGAATAATCAAATAATGTTTTAAACACCATAAAAATATTTAGTCTAGGTTGGTTCAGGAAACACATAAAAAGACTAATTATTTAGTGACAAGTTATTAAGCAATCGTATTACAAGGTTCCTAACAGGTTGTCTAAATTATCTGAATTAATTAGAACAGTTCTTTAGGTCTTGATTAGCAATAATAACATGTGGGTGATAAAAGCATGCATGACAATCATAATAACATGAATAATAAATAAAAAAATAAGAAAAGAAAATAATGCAGGGAGTTCGTATAATATATACAATACTTACAGTCGCAGGGACGAGTTAACAATCTACATCATGAATATAATGTTAGTAACTTCAAGAAAATAAAAAAAATAAATAAAGAAAGCAAATAAAGTTAGTTAATTTAGTTGACCGCACCGTCCGGGGTCGTTGATTTGTACGGATCTTGGAAAATTGAATTGTACGAGTCTTGAAAACAGATTTGTATTTGCGTTTGTTTTGGGCGTGATTAATGGTGCACATTTGATGATTTTATGGTGATGTGCGAGTGTTTTATTGTATTTTGACTTGTGCGAGTGTTTGATGAATTATAGAGGGAGTATGATAATCAGGAGGCGTAGAGGATGATTAGGTGTAGAGTGTTGGTGCTGGTGATCAGGTTGTGATGATGATGTGCGTGGGTGTATGATGAATATATGTGGCGAGGGATTTGGAGGTGTCAGCAGGTAGGGAGATTTTGCGAGGGATGTTTGCTGAGGGAGATTGGTGAATTTGCAGTGAGTTGTTGTGATGAAGTATTGTGAAGGATGTGCCGAGAGAAAATTTGTTAGGAGGTTCCGAGAGATCGTGAGATGAGATTAAAAGGTGAATATATAGGTTTAGGTAGTTGGGTTGCAAAAGGTTTTTTGAAAGATAATAGATTTCTAAAAGATTTCTATTAAAAAAGAGTTTGGAAAAGAGTTAGATAAAAGATATTTAAAAACACTTTGGAGAAAATATTATTTATATAAAAGATATTTTTTTTAATAAAACTAATTAATAAAATTAACTAATTCTATTAATTAAATTGGGCTAGAAAAGCGGTTTTAAAAAAATTGGGCTTTCATAGAACTATTTTTAAAAGGTTTTCGAAAATGGGCCTTTAAAAAGTTATTTTAAAACGTTTTATAAAGTGGGCTTAGTAAAACTAGTTATAAAAAAGGTTTTCGAAAATGAGTTAATAAAACGAGCTAGAAAATGGATTTGGGCTTAAAACATTTTATTTTAGACTCGTTCTTTATTCTTTCCTCGATCCGGACCAATTGGAGCGGGGTATTGGTCATCATAGGGTACTAAATGGGGAGACACGATTATGTGTCTACAGAAGCCCTCACTTTGACTGAGGTTTGTAAAACCGAAAGTCAAAGTATACGTGTCGAGACGGAGAATGAGATGCTCTGTAATCCAAAATCACTCTTTTACGCCGGTACCTGCAAAATAAGCAAAAGCTTCAGGAACAGACATGTGTGAAACATATTTGCAAAATAATTGTTAATTTGCAAAAAATGAAATGATAGGTGGGAAAAAAGAATCATGAGCTATTATGGTTCGGCTCATGTCGGGGTAGAGTTTTTGGCCTGCTCCATGGCAATATGTGTAGAGCCTTTGTCCCGCTCCAAGGCAATTGTTGTAGAGTTTTTGGCCTGCTCCAAGGCAATAGGTGCGGAGTGTTTGGCCTGTTCCAAGGCAATGGGTGCGGTTGATTTGAAGTGGTCTGCAGACCTAACGGTTTGTCACCCGTTATTGACGGTTTGTGTCCCGAGCAATGTATGCTGAAAATTTGTAGAGTGGCAAGATTGTATTTTTGTAAGCTTTTGAAAGTTCGTTGGTTTGTCGCGCGCAATGTCGAAGCGTTACGAATATTTGAAATCATTTGAAATTAAACGTGTGGGTTCCACTTGGTTAAGAAGCCCCCAAGCGTGCTGTATAGGACTGTGCGCCAGACGCACAGACCTGCGCTTGGCGTTGGATGCTGCGCAGGACGCAGTTTGCTGCGTGCGATGTCGTAATGAATTTTTGAAATCATTTGGAATTAAGCGTGTGGGCTCCATCTGTCTAAAAACCCCCAAGCGTGTTGTACAGGACTGTACGCCAGACGCACAGGCCTGCGCTTGGCGCTGGATGTTGCACTGGACGCAGCTTGCTGCATGTGGCACAGCGTTGTCGGTGCGCTGGACGCACCATGTATATAGCGCTTGTTGCTAATTTGTAATGATCCGCATACCTTGGCAGAGTATAACTCGTATAGAGTCGATTAATATTTGGTACCTGCAAATACAAATAACACATAGATATACAGACAAACACCTAGGGGACATGCATGTGTCCCGTGATGTGGGTGCCAGTGTATGGATAGGAAAAGACTCGACTTATAAAAAGTGACCTCTAACACTCTAGACTTAAAGGTGCTATCGTGTGTGCATGCGTGTGGTGTGTGACTCGATGATTGATGATAGAATTCTATGGCTAAGGACGAATGATGCAATGTTTGACACAATGTTTGGATGATGCAGATATGCAATGCAAATGTGACACTAATGCAGAGATATGACACTAATGCAGAAGATATGATTTAATGATGTGATCGTTCCATTAGAAGCTTAAATTTTTGTTTAGAAAACTGTTTTTTGAAAGAAGAAGAAATGGGAAGCCCCTAAGGATGATCCATGTAGGTTATGTTTGATTCGAAATGTGTTGTAGTTGTTACGGGCCTAAGTGAGCCCATAAAACAATTAGGATTTCGTATAGGTCTGGAGCCCACAATTTTTTGTATGGACTCGAAATGAAGTCTTTATCAAGGTACACATGGAGCCTATGAAAAAGGAGAGATAGGAAGCCCCCCAAGGATGATCTGTTGGATTTGAAATGCATTGTAGCACGAGCTTTTGTAACACTTGAGTTGTATAGGGTTTGAGTTTTGTAAGCTAAGGGCCTAAGCGAGCCTATAAATAGATGCAGTCTTGTATCAGTGTGGGTTTTAAAACCCAAGATTTCATGTATGGACTCGTAAAGAAGTCCTTATTACGATAGACTTGGACTTGGAGTCTATGATTTTCTGTGTGGAACAGTGATGAAGCCCCCAGTAAGATGGAGTTTATGTAGTACTCAGCTTGATTTTGAAGATATCTCGTCACGCTTAGCGGAAGTTTCGACCGAAGATTCCATATTGGGTTCCTAAGGTGAGAAGACAAGAAAGGCCAAAGAAAGGAACACTCGAAAGATGAGGCGCGGTCATAGCGTTGAGTGTTGAAAGATTTTGCTAAGGTTGGCTTAGAAGCGATAATGTGGCTTAGAAAAAGGAAGTGATTAGAATAAGAAAAGGCAGAGTCATAATGAATCGACTCACGCAATGAGGTAGGCTGATGATGCATGTTCAAATCCCAGTCTAGTTCTAAGGGTAAGGGATAAGCATTGAAAACTCATGATTTGGGAGATCGCGCTTTTCTCATGGGCCTAGGCGAGCCTTAAAAATATGTTGTGAATTAAAATGGCCGGGCCTCAAAAGAGGTTGCCTACGTATCCATGATGGAATCAGGCCAGTCGTAGCTCTTAACATTTTAATTGGTGGCCTAGCATTTTGCTTTGGAGCCACTTGCAATGAATTTAAGCATTAAATTTGTAACAACCCTGAATTTTCACTTTTTTTTTTGAAAACATATCAGAGTACAAAGCATGGACAATTCAAGAGCTGTTATGCCGCGGTTATTAAACATTTAATAACAGCAAGGCGAAAGGTACTACTACTAATACATAAATTAATTATTAACTATTACAACTAAAAGAAAATGTAATTAATTAATACACTCCTATAACAAACCATAATTCTAAACTATTGCAGCGGAAGTCTTAACTTTAATAAATCTACATCTAGGTGAAGTCAATGCTCTTACCCACTATAAGCTAGTCACCATCAAGCACTGCACATTGAAGACATGTAGTATCAGCCAAAAGGCTGAGCAAGATTTCATACCAATAACAACTTTGAACTATCCAATGTGCAGGTGGAATACATAGATAGTATTCCACAAAATCATTTCACCTGTACAACATTCAACTTGAATATAATAGACAACCTTCAATAATTCAAATCCACTTTACTTTCTTTCTAAACCATTCTGTAAAACTTTCAAATATAACTCCTTTGAAATTTGTGAGTAGGAAGTAATAAAAATCCAATGAGCTAGCTAGGCTCACTAGATAAGGTAAACACCAAAGTCCCTAGTATGCATACCCCTAACTTGTTAACGTATCAAGAAGGAAGACGAATGGCAAGAGTATTGATCAATATACTCCCAACTACTAAAATAAATTGTTGAGACACTGTTAACTCAACATACTTCCATACTCGAGGAATACCGCTTACCGGCAACCTCACAATTTAATTAAAACTTGGTAACAATGAGGAACTTCCTCCTTTTCATAATATCAAACTTGTCTCACGAGGAACTTCCTCCTTTTAATAATCTCAAACTTGTCTCACGAGGAACTTCCTCCTTTTAATAATTTCTTAAATAATCTCATAAATTATTTTGATATAAATATCGTCAAAACAATTAAAATCTCCATAAGTAGCATCGTAAAAACGTATCCAAACTCAATATAAATCACAAATCAATATGAAATACTTTCTGAAATAATATGTACAAGCTTAATATGAAATCTTACCTTATTAGCAAACCACAGTCAACCAATCTCAATCACAAGTCAAAAAGGTTATTCTACGAACCCGCAATCTACAATATAATATAATATAGTATAAATCACTTTACTATACTTCACATAATTTACACATAAACGACATAACCTAGTTAATGAGCCTTGACTACCTTTACAAACAACTAACTTTAATTTAATCCAAAAAGAATACAACAAAGTCAACAAAAGTCATACTGGTCAACAAAAGTCAAATTGTAAATACTACTAACTACATGAAAATAACATGCATTATATTTAATTTCAGCAGAAACTTAAAATAGGGATAACTTTCTCCTATGAAGTCCAAATGATATGTTTCTTGAGCCTATGTTGGGTGAAATTTCGATACGAACAACTTTTGTGAAATAGAATTTTGGCTAAAAACACCCAGAAACTGACGAAAAACACAAATTACGAATCTGACCTGTAATTCCTACGAGTTATAGTTCTTGTTGATAAACTTACTATTAATAAGCAAAATTCTTTTCAATCAAGCTACACCCAACACTCGTAATCAAAACCCCCAATTCAATTTATCTCAAGAACCCTAAACTAACAAAACCCCAATTCGAAAATTAAGCCAAAACTGAAATTAAAACATGACAAAGAATCTTACTTGATTAATAAAGTAATTGGAATGCAGAAGAGTGTAAAAAGACCCAAAATTTCGTCTCCTTGACCCGATTTTCGACCCGAAAACTGCACCCCAAAAACCCTATTTCTCCTCTTCGAAATTGTCCACAAAAACGAGTGAAGATGGATGATGGACGGTTGATATGCAATAGCTTAGCAAGTATATGCTTTAGGTATAACCTTGAATCATAGAAAGGAAAAGAAAAGGATGGAGATGGAGGTTGGAGATTAGAAAAGAAAGGAAGATGGATGATGGAGTACAAAGGGAAATGATGAATGTCGTGGGTTCTGCTCCAAGTTCTAATTTTTTTTCCTTTTTCCTTTTTTTTTTTTTTTTTTGTTTTCTTCTGCTTACTTTCTTTTCTATTTCTAATAGGTTTTGGGTTCTAACTTAACCTAGTAAACTTAGGAGTTTGTTTTGACCACTTCTAAGACAAAATCAAATAAGAAACAAAAATGTATATTTGATAAAAAAAAATATTTTAAATTATTTTAAACTAAAATAATATAAATAATTAATAAACAGTATAAAAATACGGGGTGTTACAATCTACCCCCCTTAAAATAAGTTTCGTCCCGAAACTTAAAGTATTACTCAAATGATCAAACTTATACTCTTGTTTCTGAAAACAGCTCATGAACTCTATAGGTTAGCCAACTACTATCACTCTGGATAACATCTCCAACAACCAAATCATTTCAGAGAACATCTCCGGCAACTAGTTCACTTTCTCATAGATCAATTCAATTGATCACCTTAATAACCAAACAATCATTCCGATTAATATATTCATACCATAACAAGTAGAACCAGCACCTCATAGATCAATTCATTTGATCACCCTTGTAAACATACAACCATTTCAACTAAAATGTTCATATTATAAGAAGTAAAACATGCACCATATTACAAGGTTTACCATAAAACTTTACCATAAAACTTCTAATCATACACGAATTATGTATACTTTAAACATTAAAGACATTAAGGTATACATCACATATGAAATTATAACAACTTTTAGCACCAAATACACAATTGGCACGAAATCTACCCCCCTAAAAAGGAAGTTACGCCCTCGTAACTAACAATAAGATGAACAAGAGATGGGGACACATAAAACACATGACATCCTCGGTCTTACGAGTAGTTCCTCAGTGTTGTGGTTAGACCACAAAACCTTTACTATCCACTTCTCAACCCTACGGGTCTTACAGATCTATTGGTCTAGAGTCTCAACTAGAACTCCAACTATCACCATGTGAAGAGTTACTAATACGATGTCGTAAGTAAGAAACATGGAATACATTACAAATACAATCAATTTTCCTTTCAAAGATCACATATGGACCGATAAACTTGGGAATCAACTCCCTTACTAAGGCTTAGACACGACGGGAAAGAATCTAAGTCGAGCTACAACGAACCACTACTGTCACACTCGTTGGACTATGTCGTAGACTGTGGAATTTAATTCATAACTACACTATGGTTCACAAGCGCTTTAAACAATAACATAGGATTTTCTCGAAAATCCGGCAGAGTTTCCTTTGCAAAATGGACAACTCGAAATGAGAAAATATGTTCTAAACATGTTACAATCACAATACATAAAAGCATTTTCAAATCCAGTACTCAACGCTTTTCGCGAAGCAACAACTAACCCAAACCGAGAGTACTATTTCTCTTATAAACATAGAAGTAAAGACTCAAACAATATGAACTCGCCATTACATGGTTGGGCGTACTTGCCTAAAAAAAACATAAAACAATTCACAAGTCGACACCTAGAACTTCAACTTGAAGTTATTATAACACTCACAATCACCAAGGCATACCACAAATGACAAAACACAATACTTTGACGGTCGCATGAACATTTGACTGATTCCTAACCCATAAACATTCATAGCACGTGTTTTGGAGTTTATGACTCTCACGTAATCAATGACACCACGACAATCACATCAAAGCACACTAAGCAGTTACATCCAAAGAGTACTTAAATAACCTTACACGTGAATATGGACACAACCAATTTTCTTTCTTTTAAAACGATTCTTTATTGGAAATCCAATAATAAATGACCCTTTTATAAAACTCTTGTTTTGCAAAAAAAAATTTGCTCAATCATTCTTACTGTCACAACAGTCTTGTAGACACGAAGTAACAACATGCTAAACTATATCGCTTTAAAGCAATTTCTTGACAGGGATCCAATCAATCCAAATAATAAGGCATATATTTTCAATATTTGGGTGTTGAGACTTAGAACCTCTGACAATGGGGTTGAACATAATCCTGACAACAAAGGTGGAGTTTAAAATCTCCGGCATTGGTTTGACTCATAGTCATGACAGTGGGGGCGTGGAGGCTTGAAACCTCCACCATGGGGCCGGCCATCCAACTATTCACTTTACTTGGGTTGAAACTTAGACAAGTTTAAAGCACATAACATGATTTCAAATATTCTTTACTAAACACCAAGTCTCCTATTACTTAGTAACACTCAAACACATCATAGAGCGGTAGAAAGCTCCATTGAGAGACCTTCAAGGCTCACAATCCGTGGTAGACTTGCCCCCTTTCAAAACTTTTTCAAAAACGTGTTCTTAACTTTTCCAAAATTCACTCAAATCGTTGTAGAAAAACCATTTCTAGATCGATTCGAGAACGAATCCACAACCTTAATTGAAACGTGTCTAGATCACTTTCACACACTACACAAACAAATTGAACAATCTCACATAGCCTTTGGTAGGGTAACTTACTCGTTGACCAAACAGGGCCAAATCGAGCTACTAAGGTACTACAGAAAATTATATGCTCTATTTACATGAAGCTAAAGCTTACTTTATATGAAACTCCTTTTTAGAACCATGTTTCAAAACTAACACACATTCATAATACATCATAAACCGTTCACACACTATAGTTTCACGAATTAAAATTTCACATCGTGCATGTATACGTGAATCACATAAACTAACGACTCCATCAACAATAATGGTGGTATTACCCTTGCCTATCGATACTCAACACTCCAAACATAGCAATCAAGAGTTAACTTAAACTCACTTCTCAAGGTTCATGAAATAGATATGGTCCACTATACTTCCATAGTTTCTATTAAATTCATTAGTTTCGACTCAAACAACTAGTCATAGACTTGCGACATGATACACTTAGCCCTTACTCACTTAAAACTTAATCAAATTAATCAATTACACACTTTGACCACTATAATAACTTAGTCTCATTCTTTGGACAAGACTTAAGTAAATTGAGTTTGAACACATTAAACCATTCCTAATGGCCTCTAGGTCATTAACGACGATTTGTTCAACTTTAAGTGGGCGTCTAACGGCTCAGGGAGAGACAAAGGAGAGCTTGTTATAAGTTATAACCACGCTATCTCGAGCTTCTTAACCAATTAACATGGTATAACTATAGCTCCACAACTACAGTCATTTCATTAGACAAGTACATGAAAATGTAGAATTTGTAGCTTGTCATTGAAGATTAGTGACTACCAATCAAGAACTTTGCAATGACTTTAAACCAAAGACTTAGATTACTTCAACTTATACTCCTAACATTAAACTCAATGAGAAGATACTCTCTTCATTAAACCAGTCTACATTAGACTCGTTAACTATTTTAGTGTTATTAGAACTTATCACATAACTGGGAACTACGCGTCCCACCATCGACATGACTCGAGTTGACATTATGCCTTACATATTTCACCACTCCATAGCCTTACTAGGTACATGATCTCAAACCGACTCCTTGACACCGACAAATAAACAGTAATACTTTACGGTTGACCCTTAACATGTTATGAACTGACTTTGACTAGTCACGGGTATGCTACGAGAAACCGACCCACTTGGACTAATTCCTTTTCCTTTAGCTATCCACTTCACCACGAATACTCCACGAAAGTCAACAGAACACGACAACTTACAATAGATAGTCATCTCATGACTCGCTAGACTACCTTAAACTCACGTAAACAAGGTCTATAGGCATGACCAAGAGAGCTAATAACTCGAGTTTCAACTCTTATTATAGCGTAACACGCAATCATACACTAACAAGTCAGTTCATAACACTTAGTCTACAAGACTAGCATATCCAAGACATAACCAAACCATTCCCTGTAAGGTTTTCAATTAACAATTCACACCAACTACAATTCATGTATACCATCACGCAACTCAATCAGTTTGCAATTTAAGAATCAAGTAGATAATCACTAAACATTCTCAAGGCCAAAAGATGGACAAAGTACGGGAGGTGGGTGGATCTAACACTACAATACACACAAGAACTTAAAAAATAAAAGAGAGTGCCACTTTGAATGGAATAAGGCTCACCCTTATCCACAAAAATAGTTCGTACTAATGCGAACATAAAAACCGATGAGCTAGATACTTAAGTGAAATAGGTGACGATAGAAATTAACATCAAGACGGAATGTCACCCCCAAAGTTCCCGTAAACAAATGGAACTAAATTTCGCATTATGCGACTCAAACTTGAACTTATAGCACACTCTCGGCTATGCACCAACTTAAAATCACAACCCAAACAAGGATATACTCGAAATGGATTTACCTTTACTAGCCAATCATTCCAAACATCGAACCAAGCACAACTCAACTTGAGTCAAACATGAAACTCAACTAGTTCCACACTTACCAAACTCATTGACTTTATCAAGTCCAACATCTACATAAGAGGGATCCACAACAACTACCATACACAACAACCACATGTAATCCCTTACTTCCCATATCTCAATCTTACCTCGCCTTTTTCAAATCTTAATACTTTCATTTATTTAGTCTTACTTAAGGTCACAACCTCAAGGTTACAACTCTAGGCACAACCTACTAGGTCACAAAAATCTACCTCAAGGTAGGGATGGAACTTCCAATCAAAACAATGATTAAAACTTTCGTACATTATTCTTCATCATTAACACGCACCCCGGCCGCTGGTGGTCTTAATGGTGATGAACAATCCACGTAGGGAGAGGTACTTTCTCCTAAAAATATAGTTTCAAAATAAACAAAGGAATTTGGAGATCCCGATAGGTTCTAAACCGATGGTCATAACTCTAGGTCTCAATCATAGACCACAACTCAAGGTTAACCTCTAGGGCTAACCTAAGGCCCTACACCTTGGCACTAAACTAGTGGCTAATCCTCTAGATCACTTTAAGCTCAAATCTGGGCTCTAGCCATAGACTCGAGCCGTTGGCTCTGATACCAACTGTAACAACCCTGAATTTCCACTTTTTTTTTGAAAACATATCAGAGTACAAAGCATGGACAATTCAAGAGCTGTTATGCCGCGGTTATTAAACATTTAATAACAGCAAGGCGAAAGGTACTACTACTAATACATAAATTAATTATTAACTATTACAACTAAAAGAAAATGTAATTAATTAATACACTCTTATAACAAACCATAATTCTAAACTATTGCAGCGGAAGTCTTAACTTTAATAAATCTACATCTAGGTGAAGTCAATGCTCTTACCCAATATAAGCTAGTCACCATCAAGCACTGCACATTGAAGACATGTAGTATCAGCCAAAAGGCTGAGCAAGATTTCATACCAATAACAACTTTGAACTATCCAATGTGCAGGTGAAATACATAGATAGTATTCCACAAAATCATTTCAACTGTACAACATTCAACTTGAATATAATAGACAACCTTTAATAATTCAAATCCACTTTACTTTCTTTCTAAACCATTCTGTAAAACTTTCAAATATAACTCCTTTGAAATCTGTGAGTAGGAAGTAATAAAAATCCAATGAGCTAGCTAGGCTCACTAGATAAGGTAAACACCAAAGTCCCTAGTATGCATACCCCTAACTTGATAACGTATCAAGAAGGAAGACGAATGGCAAGAGTATTGATCAATATACTCCCAACTACTAAAATAAATTGTTGAGACACTGTTAACTCAACATACTTCCATACTCGAGGAATACCGCTTACCGGCAACCCCACAATTTAATTAAAACTTGGTAACAATGAGGAACTTCCTCCTTTTCATAATATCAAACTTGTCTCACGAGGAACTTCCTCCTTTTAATAATCTCAAACTTGTCTCACGAGGAACTTCCTCCTTTTAATAATTTCTTAAATAATCTCATAAATTATTTTGATATAAATATCGTCAAAACAATTAAAATCTCCATAAGTAGCATCGTAAAAACGATTCCAAACTCAATATAAATCACAAATCAATATGAAATACTTTCTGAAATAATATGTACAAGCTTAGTATGAAATCTTACTTTATTAGCAAACCACAGTCAACCAATCTCAATCACAAGTCAAAAATAAAGGTTATTCTACGAACCCGCAATCTACAATATAATATAATATAGTATAAATCACTTTACTATACTTCACATAATTTACACATAAACGACATAACCTAGTTAATGAGCCTTGACTACCTTTACAAACAACTAACTTTAAATTTAATCCAAAAAGAATACAACAAAGTCAACAAAAGTCAAACTGGTCAACAAAAGTCAAATTGTAAATACTACTAACTACAGGAAAATAACATGCATTATATTTAATTTCAGCAGAAACTTAAAATAGGGATAACTTTCTCCTATGAAGTACAAATGATATGTTTCTTGAGCCTATCTTGGGTGAAATTTCGATACGAACAACTTTTGTGAAATAGTATTTTGGCTAAAAACACCCAGAAACTGACGAAAAACACAAATTACGAATCTGACCTGTAATTCCTACGAGTTATAGTTCTTGTTGATAAACTTACTATTAATAAGCAAAATTCTTTTCAATCAAGCTACACCCAACACTCGTAATCAAAACCCCCAATTCAATTTATCTCAAGAACCCTAAACTAACAAAACCCCAATTCGAAAATTAAGCCAAAACTGAAATTAAAACATGACAAAGAATCTTACTTGATTAATAAAGTAATTGGAATGCTAAAGAGTGTAAAAAGACCCAAAATTTCGTCTCCTTGACCCGATTTTCGACCCGAAAACTGCACCCCAAAAACCCTATTTCTCTTCTTCGAAATTGTCCACAAAAACGAGTGAAGATGGATGATGGACGGTTGATATGCAATAGCTTAGCAAGTATATGCTTTAGGTATAACCTTGAATCATAGAAAGGAAAAGAAAAGGATGGAGATGGAGGTTGGAGATTAGAAAAGAAAGGAAGATGGATGATGGAGTACAAAGGGAAATGATGAATGTCGTGGGTTCTGCTCCAAGTTCTAATTTTTTTTCCTTTTTCCTTTTTTTTTTTGGGTTTTTCTACGTAGTACCCCTGTGTTTTACGAAATTATACGTTGTACCCGGCCTTTTTGAACTCTCCATGTTGTACCCCTAAACTTTTTAAACATCACATAATATACCCTTACTAATAGAAAATCCTACTCCAAACCTCAGTTAGCCTTCGATTTCTCAGATCATATCTCAAACCTCAGTCAACTAACAAGGCTAAAAAATCCTACTCTATGCCCACTGGGTAAGAAAGTCTCAAAAACTATTGTTTGATATCGTGTTTAAGGGTATTTGTGTAACGTTTAGTAAGCTTAGGGGTACAACGTGGAAATTTCAAAAAGGTCGGGTACAACATAGAATTTCGCAAAACACAGGGGCTCTACGTAGAAAAACCCTTTTTTTTTTGTTTTCTTCTGCTTACTTTCTTTTCTATTTCTAATAGGTTTTGGGTTCTAACTTAACCTAGTAAACTTAGGAGTTTGTTTTGACCACTTCTAAGACAAAATCAAATGAGAAACAAAAATATATATTTGATAAAAAAAATATTTTAAATTATTTTAAACTAAAATAATATAAATAATTAATAAACAGTATAAAAATACGGGGTGTTACAAAATTGTAAGAGGTCTTTAGCAAGGGTGGATAATGATGTAGGTTTGGTTTGGTTTGAAGCGGTCGAACCTCAGGGTGAGGTTTCCTACGTATCTTTAGCAGAATCAGACCATTCGTAGTTCAGGCCAATGAATGAGAAGGCACCCTGACTTTTGTCTAAGTCGCCCTTTTGGGGTTTTCGACCTAGCGGGCTTTAGTTTGTCTTTTATGGCTTATTGGAATGCAGTGTGCATGGTTGCTTGAGCGAAGGTTTATTATGGAGGTATGATTTGACTTGTAATGGTTTTTGGTTACGGAGGTCAAGGCCTTTGATGAAGTTGGAGGTTTAGAATTGAAGGTTGAAGGTTTTGAAAGAAGTACTTTTGACAAAGCTATTGATGGGCTTATTTGCAACACTTCTTCCTTTATATATATATATATATATATATATATTGCACTTTTTGCATGATTTTTTTTTTTGCTTTTGGCTTTGATTTTTCTTGTTGCTCTTTTTTTTCACCCTTTATATTGATGTCAAATATACTTCCCATGAGGTAGGTTAAAGGGAGAGTGGTGTTATGTATTTAGCTTGAAATGGAAGAATAGTTGTAGGGAAAGGGAGGAATGCCTCTTTTATATATGTCAGTTGTTCATTGCCTTTATTAGAATAGTCATGAGAATGAGAAATTCATTTCTTTTAAGGCGACAATCGTGATTTTCATTGATGCTCATTAGTGCAAGGTTAGAAAAGAAATACTCATTTATTATTTGAAAGTTATGAGTATATGCAATAAAAAGGGAAATCCTATGTTAGACTGGGTAAAATGAGAGAGATGAAACAGAAAATGAAATCATAGGTCTAGGCTCCCACATTGCGCGTGACAAGCGACCTTAAATCTGGGGCATTTTCGTAGTAGGAGAGATTGGAATCCTCCCATCATCGATCATGTCTTGTATGAGGTTCTTGAGGACCCAACATTCAGACGTTAAGTGTCCTTTACCTTGATGATACTTGCAATATGAATTTGGATTCCACTTTTTGGACTTCTTCTTAAAAGGTGGTCCTGGTGTCTTATAATTTGCACTACGATTCTCTTGAATAACAGGGTAGTGTGCCTCTAGTCTGGCGACACGTGCTACAAGATATACTAGTATACTCGTCAACTCATCAATCTGCTCTTGAAGTGTTCTTGACATTTTGCGTATTTCCTACAATGGATCATCCAACAGGAGATTAGAGATGGATTGATGATGGAGAGAAAGGAATGGAATGGGATGGGAGAATGTATGTTTGTTTTAAAAAAGTTGAGCTTCTATAGGAACAAAATAGCATTTCCTAAATGAATGATATATTCTATTTTTTTTTTTTGTGGATGCACCTAGACAGAACGCATGTATGCTTGACTCTTTTGGATGCACTTAGACCCTAATGCGTATATGCATGATTTTTTTGGATGCACTTAGACCTCAATCTATGCGTTCGAACCTGTAAAGGCTGCCTACATATCCCAAAAGAGGGAATCAGATCGCTTGTAGTTCAGGATTACTAAATGCGGAATGCATGAAATGCAATGGAGAGTATGGATGTAATGAGACTCCTATGGACTCTAGTTATGCATGAGGTGTATGAATGATGGACTATGCAATGCAAATGAATTCTAGTGTGAATGCGGTTCTAATTGATATGGAATTCTAATGACTTCACAATCCTAGACTTGATAGACTTCTAATGACGTTAGAATTCTAGATTTGATGAACTTTCAAGGATGCTAGAATCCTAATATGCATGAGACTCTAGTGGACCTAGACTCCTAAAATGAATGGAATTCAAGTAGTTTTAGACTCCTAATATGGGCGGAACTCTAATGGATTCGAGATCCTAAGATGAACAGACTTCTAACGAATTTAGGCTCCTATTATGCATGGACTTCTATGGATTATAGACTTCTAAGATGGAAAGAATTCTAACGACCCTAGACTCCTTAGATGGGTGAACCTAGATAGAGTTAAGACTCCTAATGTGGATAGAGTTAGACGGGGTGAAGAAATCTAAATGGAGTGAAACTGGATGAATCTAGACATTTGGGTCAGACAGACTTCTAATGCAGTTAGAATTCCTAAGCGGATGAGACTTTTACAACAAGATGGATGCTAAAAGGAATCCTAAATGATGTGCACATAAAGGATGGATAATATACATGAAAAGATAGGATTTAGGATGATGGATTTTTGAAAAAGATATGAGATAGGAAAAAAAATGGAGATTTTTTTTTTTGAAAAAAAGGTGGAGATAGAATTTTTGAAGTAGATAGGAGATCGAAGATGGGATGAAATTTTGAAAAAAATAGGAGAATGGTTTTTTTTTTTAATAAAAGATGAGGATGAATTTTTTTTGAAGGATAGGGATATAATTTCGAAATAGATAGGAAATAGGGATTGAAAAAAATATGAGAAAAAGTTTTCGAAATAGATTAAGATATTAAAAAAATAGAGATTGCACGATGAAGCAAGCTTGCAGGCGAGCTGCGCACGATGCAAGGGACTCAGCCTTACTGCGCTGATCGCAATGAGGAGGCGTGGCGGACAGGACGCGGAAGAGAGAGCGCGCGGATCGCATCATGGGTCGTGGGACGCAGCCAAGTGGCGTCAGACGCTGATAGCGTGCGCCAAGCACAGCTTAAGCTTTTTGTTCTTCGCGATCATTAGTTCGATGGTTTAGACTCGAATCATCGGTAATACGAACAAATTAATGACACACACACACACAAATATGTAGAAGTAGGATAATAGTATGCAAAGTTCCAACCTAAAGTCAAGTTCTACGTTTCAAACTATGGTCAGGTTTAGGTTAAGGCTGAAAAGGGTCCATGACTAAGAGATTGATCCCACGCTTCGTACCCCTGCTTAAAGAGGTGGCCACGTGTAAGACGTACTTCAGTTCTCAAGTCAGGAACAAGAGAACAATGTCATGGTTGGGTAGGTTTGCTTATAATTAAGATCCAACACTATCGCTCATGAAGCTTTTTGGAAGGACAAAGCGCAAACCCCCCGGGGTGACCTCACACATAGAACATGTGCTAATGAGGCAAGGTAGATTGTCCTTATAGTGGCTGAACAAAAGCCATGCATATGCAAAACTGTATATTATTCAAAGGCATAAAATAAGAATGAATCGTATTTTTCAAGCCCACTCATTTAAAAAAATAAATTTTTTAAAATCTTCCCCAGTGAAGTCGTCAAATTGTAGGCGTGGATTTTTATTCCTTTAATGCCTACACGCGGTGTGAGCGTGTTTATTTGACTACCCCCTTGTTAAGGTTTTATTTGAAATTCGTTTTGAAGTCGCCAACAATTCTTTAAAGGAAGAATCATAAACCTAATTGGATATTGAAACGGCAGGAACATCTTAGGGACTTATCCAATGTAGATTTCCCTGTCATGACTCCATAGATGGTCAGGAACCAAAAATTGAGTTCGGGGGTGAGGTTACTACACAGTTAGGAACCATGTTGTCCATTGCTGGCCTCTACTAAATATCGATTCACAGCAGATTTTATGCCAAAGAATAATCAAATAATGTTTTAAGCACCCTAAAAATATTTAGTCTAGGTTGGTTCAGGAAACACATAAAAAGACTAATTATTTAGTGACAAGTTATTAAGCAATCGTATTACAAGGTTCTTAAGAGGTTGTCCAAATTATCTGAATTTATTAGAACAGTTCTTTAGGTCTTGATTAGCAATAATAACATGTGGGTGATAAAAGCATGCAGTACAATCATAATAACATGAATAATAAATAAAAAAATAAGAAAAGAAAATAATACAGGGAGTTCGTATAATATATACAATATTTACAGTCGCAGAGACGAGTTAACAATCTACATCATGAATAGAATGTTAGTAACTTCAAGAAAATAATAAAAATAAATAAAGAAAGCAAATAAAGCTAGTTAATTTAGTTGACCCTCAAAAATTATAGCACCGTCCGGGGTCGTTGATTTGTACGGATCTTGGAAAATTGAATTGTACATACGAGTCTTGAAAACAGATTTGTATTTGTGTTTGTTTTGGGCGTGATTAATGGTGCACGTTTGATGATTGTATGGTGATGTGCGAGTGTTTTATTGTATTTTGACTTGTGCGAGTATTTGATGAATTATAGAGGGAGTATGATAATCAGGAGGCGTAGAGGATGATTAGGTGTAGAGTGTTGGTGCTGGTGATCAGGTTGTGATGATTATGTGCGTGGGTGTATGATGAATATATGTGGCGAGGGATTTGGAGGTGTCAGCAGGTAGGGAGATTTTGCGAGGGATGTTTGCTGAGGGAGAGTGGTGAATTTGCAAGTGAGTTGTTGTTGTGATGAAGTACTGTGAAGGATGTGCCGTGAGAAAATTTGTTAGGAGGTTCCGAGAGATAATGAGATGAGATTAAAATGTAAATATATAGGTTTAGGTAGTTGAGTTGCAAAAGGTTTTTTGAAAGATAATAGATTTCTAAAAGATTTTTATTAAAAAAGATTTTAGAAAAGAGTTAGATAAAAGATATTTAAAAACACTTTGGAGAAAAGATTATTTATATAAAAGATTTTTTATTAGAGAAATATGTTAAAAACAACCTTTTATAGGCAACTTTTTATCAGAAACAACCTTTTAAAATTTTTTTTGTCAAGAGAAACCTTAAACCTAAAAACTTTTATCAGAAAAAACCTGATGACGTCATTCCGGCATTGACCAATATATTTTCGGCATTGACTTAGATAAAAATTTGCTATAAACAATCTTTTATAATGATTTTTTTGTCAGAAACAACCTTTTATAATTTTTTTTTGCAAGTTAAAACCTTATACGAAATTTTTTTTTGCGAGATGAAACCTAGCTGACCTATTCTCCAGTGTCGACTTAGCCATTTCCGACGTTGAGCCACACATGTATTTCACATGACCTCTGTAAAAGGTTGTTTGTCGCAAATTTTCCGGGTCATTAACTGAGTCAATGCCGGAATGACGTAATCAGGTTTCTTCTGACAAAATTTTTTAGATTTAAGGTTTCTCTTGACCAAAAAAAAATTTAAAGGTTGTTTTTGGCAAAAAGTTGCTTATAAAAGGTTGTTTTTGACAAATTTCTCTTTTTCTTAATAAAACTAATTAATAAAATTAACTAATTCTATTAATTAAATTGGACTAGAAAAGCGGTTTTAAAAAAATTGGGCTTTCATAGAACTATTTTTAAAAGGTTTTCGAAAATGGGCCTTTAAAATGTTATTTTAAAACGTTTTATAAAGTGGGCTTAGTAAAACTAGTTATAAATAAGGTTTTCGAAAATGAGTTAATAAAATGAGCTAGAAAATGGATTTGAGCATAAAACATTTTATTTTAGACTCGTTCTTTATTCTTTCCTCGATCCGGACCAATTAGAGCGGGGTATTGGTCATCATAGGGTACTAAATGAGGAGACACGATTATGTGTCTACAGATAGGGAAAATTTTTTCTCCTCTCTTCACTCTCTCTTCCACCATTTTCCCTTGCGTGCCACCACGCAGCCACCAACTGTGGTGTTTCCACCACCGTGCCCTCCTTCTTTATCTTCCTTCTTTCTTCATTTTTTTTCTCTTCCTACTTTGCCTACGATGTCTGACAAATTTCACCTGGCTATTGCCGTCTCAAACATAAAATCCCATGTCACCATCACTCTCAAGATGGACAACGTCCAATATGCGACATGGGCAGAGCTCTTCAAGGTCCATTGTCGTTCCGTAAAGGTCCTTCATCACATCATTCCTCCACCAAAGGATACTCCAATTTCTGAACCCACCACCGATGCGGAAAACGAATTATGGAGTACACTTGATGCAACGGTTTTAGGCTGGATCTATTCTACCATCTCCGAAGATCTTCTCAACACAATTTTTGAGCCCGATTCTACGGCCATGGATACTTGGAATCGGTTACGTGACATTTTTCAAGATAATAAACATTCTCGTGCCGTTACTCTTGAACAAGAATTCTCTCCTACAAACATGGCGGATTTTCCCAATGCATCCGCATATTTTCAACGGCTCAAGGTTATCTCCGATCAACTCAAAAATGTCAGAGCACCGGTATCTAACAACTGGCTAGTTTTGCAAATGGTTGCCGGCCTCACCATGGCTTACAACAATGTTGGCACCCTCATTCGTCAAAGTGACCCATTACCACCATTCTACAAAGCCCAGTCTATGCTCATTTTAGAAGAGGTCGGATTTACAAAGCAAGTCGCCACCACCGGCGACTCCGCCATGGTTGTTCATCAATCCGAATATTGCTCCTCTCATTCGGATTCCAACAACAACAACAAAAACAAAAAAAAAATAACAAAAAAAATAATTATAACAAAAAAGGTGGTGGTGGCAAGGGTGGTGGCAAAGGCGGTGGCCGGAACTCCGACGGCGGCGGCGGCAGTGGGGCTGGCGGCAGCAGCTCCGGCGAATCCCAGCAGCAGCAGTGGGGCCACACTGCACAGTGGACTCCTCCCCCCAATATGTCTCCTTGGCAGTGGGGTTATGTGCCTCTATGCCCATTTCCTTCCAACTGGGCCAGGCCCACTTCTTTCCCTCCAAGGCCAATGCAGCAGACTCACCAATCTATCCTTGGGCCAAGGCCAAGGCCACAGCAGGCATACTCTACCACAGCTTCTCCCACTGACATCGAGGCTACCATGCACACTCTTGGACTCACTCCACCGGATCCTACATGGTACATGGACACCGGGGGCAACGTCTCATATGACGTCCTCTCAAGGTACGTTCTCCCAATTTTTTAATTTGAGCAATAATCGTGGTATAATTGTTAGAAATGGTCATTCTATTCCGATTCGTGGTTATGGTCTTACACACTTACTCTCTCCCAACCCACCCCTTAATCTTAAAAATGTTCTTTATGCTCCCCAAATTATTAAAAATCTTGTATCTGTTAGAAAATTCACCAGTGATAATTCAGTGACTGTTGAATTTGACCTTCTTGGTTTTTCTGTTAAGGATTTCCGGACGGGGATACCTTTAATGAGATGTGAGAGTCGGGGCGAGCTCCATCCTATCACCACCTCCACATTCCAACAATCTCCATCAGCTTTTGCCGCTTTAGCACCTTCTATATGGCATGAGCGTTTGGGTCATCTGGGAGCTCCTATTTTACATTCTCTAAGGCAAAATAAATTTATTGAGTGTAATAAGTCTAGTACTTCTACTTTTTGTCACTCATGTCCCCTTGGAAAACATGTTAAGTTGCCGTTTGTTGCTTCACAATCTTGTACTTTAATGCCATTTGATATAATTCATTGTTATCTTTGGACATCACCCGTTTTGAGCTCTTCGGGCCATCGTTATTTTATTATTTTGTTGGATGACTACTCTCAATTTTTGTGGACTTTTCCTTTATCTCACAAATCTCAAGTATACTCCATATTTCAACATTTTAGAGCTTTCATTTGCACTTAATTTGAACGGGAAATTAAAAATGTTCAATGTGATAGTGGTAAAGAATATGACAATGGTCCTTTTCAAACTTTTTGTAAAGATAATGGCATCTCTTTTCACTTCTCTTGTCCTTACACCTCCTCACAAAATGGGAAAGCCGAACGAAATACGAACCATTAACAACATTGTCCGCACACTTCTTGCTCATGCATCTTTACCTCCCTCTTTTTGGCATCACGCTCTACAAATGGCTACCTACCTTCTTAACATACTTCCCAACAAAACTTTAGCCTACCAATCTCCTCTTCAAATTCTATATCATAAAAACCCTTCATACTCTCATCTACGGGTTTTCGGGTGCTTGTGTTATCCCCTCATACCTTCCACCACCATAAACAAGCTTCAACCCCGTTCTACCCCATGCGTGTTTTTGGGATACCCCGCTAATCATCATGGTTACAAATGTTATGATTTGTCATCAAATAAAATAATCATTTGTCGCAATGTCATTTTTGATGAGCAAACTTTTCCATTTGTTAAACTGCATTCAGCTCAAACACACACATATCACTTCTTAGATGAGGGTCTCTCTCCTCATTTTTTTTTATTCTTTTAGCTCACCTTGAGCCCAATCCTCCTCTCACAAACACAGCCCAAAACCCCCCTCTCCTAGGCGTGTCCTCACCAGTGGGCCTGCCCCACGTAATTCTCTACCCTCCCCTCAGCGTGTATCTGTTGGGCCTGACCCAGCTCCTTCACTCCCCTCCCCTCATCGTGTATCTGTTGGGCTTGACCCAGCTCCTTCCCTCCCCTCACCTCAGCGGGTGTCTGCTGGACCAGCCCACGCGTCCCCCCTCTTCTCCTATGCACACGCCCCTTTCTACTTTGGGCCAGCCTGACTCCCTATCCAGCCCACATGCCCCCTCACATCAAAAAGCTCTACTATACCCGTGTCACACAACCTCCCTCGACCCATTCATCCTCCCTTAGTCCACCGTGTCATTACTCCAGCCAACGGGGCATTGTCATGCCTAATCCCAAATACAATCATCACACTCACGCCACAAAATCTCCCCTACCCCGCAATCCCGTGTGTGCACTTAATGACCCGAATTGAAAAATGGCCATGGATGATGAATATAATGCTCTAATTAAAAATCATACTTGGGATTTAGTACCTCGTCCTCCTAATGTTAATGTGATTCGGTCTATGTGGATTTTTCGTCATAAAGAAAATTATGATGGTTCTTTTGAGAGGCATAAAACCCGTCTTGTTGGTGATGGAAAAACACAACAGGTTGGCATTGATTGTGGCGAAACTTTCAGTCCTATGGTCAAATCGGCCGCCATCCGCACTGTGCTTAGTCTCTGGCTCTATCAAAAAAATTGGTCCATTCATCAGCTAGATGTCAAAAATGCATTCCTGCGTGGTGCTCTAAATGAAACCGTGTACATGCATCAGCCCATGGGTTACAAAAGCCGATCTCATCCGGATCATGTTTGCTTGTTACGAAAGTCATTGTACGGCCTCAAACAAGCCCCCCGTGCCTAGTACAAACGATTTGCAGATTATGTCTCTACTATTGGTTTCTCTTATAGTCGTTCTGACAACTCTCTCTTCATATTTCGACGGGGCAATGACATGGCCTACATTCTTCTCTACGTCGACGACATTATTCTCACAGCATCTTCTGATACTCTTCGGAAATCTATCATGGCTCTTGTTGGTTCCGAGTTTGCTATGAAATATTTGAGGCCCCTTAGCTACTTCTTGGGCATTGCAGTCACTCGGCATTCCGGGGGTCTATTTCATTCTCAAAAGAAGTATGCTGAAGAAATCATAGAACGTGATGGCATGTCCTCATGTAAACCATCTTCCACTCCAGTTGACACTAAGCCAAAGCTTAGCGCAGTCACCAGTACTCCGTATGAGGACCCCTCTCACTATAGGAGTCTTGCAGGTGCCCTTCAGTATTTAACTTTCACCTAACCGACATCTCCTATGCAGTCCAACAAGTATGTCTCTTTATGCACAACCCTATAATTGACCACATGAATGCACTCAAAGGCATTGTACGGTACGTCAAAGGCACTTTGGATCTTGGCTTGCATCTTTATCCATCCTCCACATCCACTCTCATCTCTTATATGGATGCGGATTGGGGTGGGTGTCCTGATTCTCGCCGTTCTATACATCTGGGTACTGCATTGTTCTAGGTGACAATCTTCTTTCTTGGTCCTCCAAACGGCAAGCTACTTTGTCTTGCTCTAGTGCCGAGTCTGAATACAGAAGTGTGGCTAATGTAGTACCTGCATCTTGTTGGTTACGCAACCTCTTACTCGAGCTTCATTGTCCTATGCACAAGGCTACCTTGGTCTATTGTGACAACGTCAGCGCCATCTATCTCTCTGGGAACCCAGTTCAACATCAACGAACCAAGCACATTGAAATGGATATTCACTTTGTTCATGAAAAGGTTGCCCGTGGTGAAGTTTGTGTCTTACATGTCCCATCTCGCTATCAAATAGCGGATATCTTTACTAAAGGTCTTCCCCTTATACTTTTTGAAGATTTTCGGGACAGTCTAAGCATTCGCAAACCTTCCGCTTTAACTGTGGGGGTGTGATAGAATATATGTAAATAATCTTGTATTTATTTAGCATATATTTTGATGTACATTTATTAGGTAGTTTCCTTAATTCTAGCCTAAATCATAGCAATTGTAACTTGTATATCTTTGACCCTTTGATTATGGAATAAACCAAGGATCATAATCTTTCACAGACCAAGCTCTAATCGAACTTTTTCCCCTTTTCTCTATGGAGTATTCCCTCTATTTTTATCATTCTCAGTTTCTTGTGCGCGTCTTTCATTGCACGTGTTTGAACTTAAATGTCTTTCATTATATATTAGTAAAAATTATAATGATTGATTATTAATAAGATATTGATTGAGACGAATCAAACAAGACCCCACATGACTATATTTTTTTTTTACAAATTTTGAGAAATTGAGGAGATTCTCTCTAAGTATTAATAGTGTCAAGATTCCAAGTGAGGAAAAAAAACTGAGGGAGTATTTGCAATCTGCATTGCCATGGTAGTGTAGCCTTCACCCTTCGAGTCTTCGCGAATCAAAAGTTGTGTTTCCTCCTTGTGCAGTTGTGCCCTTGCAGGCCAGCCATAGGTCTGGCTCGTGGAGCTATAGTTTTGGTTACTGGTTTCTCCCTTGGAATTATAGTTGGTATGACTTGTTAATTAGTAAATTGTGAATAGAATATATGGATTTATGATTTTAGAGTTGGTAAATTGCTATTGTCTGAATTTACAGAGAGCTATATTTTGTGCAAATTGTCATTGAACTATAGTTTGTGTGAATTGCTAGTGAATTATGGTTTTCTAAATTATTAATGAATTGTGAATTGTGAAAATTTTTAATGAATTTTGATTGTGTGAATTATTAGCAAATTACTTTTATGGGTATAAGTTTAGTGTTGTGTAATTTGTTTTTAGATGTAAACCTTGATGCCATTTTAAATCGATTCTAAATTGTGAGAAGTCCATGTGAGCAATTGTAATTTTATTTTCTTAAAGTAAAACCTGATGCGATTGTAGATCGTTTCCAAAATTTAAGAACTTGTCGTGAACTATTGTGATTTTCTTTAATTTAAAGTACTTCGAGTTGTATATGAATTTTGTAACATTTTGGATTTAGTAGTTATGGTTCGTTTTACTTTTTGGTATTATATAGTATCGTAAAATTACCCCACCCTCACTCGAAAACCTGGATTTGTCACTGATAATCATGTTACCAATTCAAAGTACACTAATATAACAACAAATTATAGATAGAGGGAATAGAAGGAGACAATTTGTAGAAGATCAGGCACTGGTTTGGCTTAGTTTTTTGGTGATTGTACAAGAGCCTAATCAAACACAACTTCTTGGCTTACTTTAATTAACTCGAGACCTCAAGTACTCTACCACCAAATTGGTTTCCACTCTCCTTATAAATATATCGTATAGCCATTTCTATTAATGCTAGAGAAAGAAAATTTACAAAGGTTGAACGATAAGAGGCACCACAGAACTAGGTCTAAATGAGAAAAAGTACATAGGGGAATGGTGATATGATGGTGCAATTGAAAATGAGAATTTACGAAGAATTAACGACATCACAATCTTGTACTCCATAATGGCCAGGTTCTTGCCAATGCACATTCTTCCTCCAAATCCGAAGGGCATGTAACCCATCTTATGTGCACATCCGCCATACAAGTTCCCATCAAACCTCTCCGGTCTAAACTCGTTAGCATTGTCGCCCCATAGAGCTTTGTCGTGGTGCATGCTAACGATGTCGATCCATATGTTGGTGCCATTAGGGATGACCACATTTCCTACTTGAATGTCACTTCTTGCTTGTCTATGTGCATTTGGTGATGAGGGATACAATCGTATTACTTCATTTAAAACCCATCCCATCTGCAATATAACATAAACTCTATTAGATATAGAATATAACATTTAAATATAAAAAAAAAGAAAAGATTGCCTTTTTTTTTGCATGTTTTCTTTCATAGTTGAGTGTGTTCTAAACTTACATAATGAAAGATTGAAAATATTGGAGCAAAAGATGTGATGATAATGAATTATTTCATCACTTTCATTTCTCAACTTTTGTGAAAAAGTGAACTCGGGTACTATCTCAAACTGGGCTTTGTACTCGTGCTAAGATTTGGTGGTCTAGGATAAATCATACGTAAAAAGTCGTATAGTGGGCCGTGTTGGAAATCCGGACGGTAATAGAATTCCGGCGCTAAATGACAACATGCTGTATAGGTCAATTTGGTAGTTTGGTTGGTGGTCAAACCTTTGTCTCTGTTGACCTTTCGGCATACGGTTTCCTATTTGACTAACATTACTCTTCCTTCTCTCTCTTTTCCATGTTTTTCGTTTTTGAAAGAAGTAGTAGTCAATTATATTACTCCTTACGTCCCATAATATAGTGTTTGTTTCTCTCTTTTGAGATCAAACTTTAAAATTTTGATCAAATATTCTCTTCAATATATATATAAAAACATACTCATGTATGATCTTGTTAGGTTCGCCTCAATGTGTATTTTCATAATATCAACTTTTTATATTTTTTATTAATACGTAATTGAAGATATTGAAGGTCAAATGTATATCTTGGAGACCGTGCCAAGAGGAAACAAGCATTATATTATGAGACGGAGAGAGTATTTGGTTATTAAAGTTTCTTAATAATAGGTAAACCTAAATTTAATATTAAATTTCAATAACAAATCTATATTATAAAAATTTAGAAGGGCAAGTGAGAAAATAATCATTAAAATAACAAGACCGGTCATCTATTAAATACCAGGATGTATAAAACGTAAACATAAGTGTGGTAGTAAATTTTTACTTTATTTGTCACTTGGTTGGTCAGTCTGGGACCAACACCAACAAGGATAAACTTAATATTTACTTTATGATAGTAAAATCACATGCACGTATAAGCTCTATATTTGAAACTCTAAAAATAATACGTTTCATTGGGAAATTAATGTCGAATAACACAAGCAAAATGATTTTTGACAAAACAAAAGCACATGCATGGTTTCAACACGGAGTATGTAGAAAAATATGTAAATATGCATTGATCATGTTTTTTTCCCTCACCACGTTAGATAGTATTCAACTTACGAAAAAAACATACGCATGTGTTATGACTTATGATGTCAAATCTCTTACCTTCTTAAGTCCAGCAAGCATGGTGAAGTCAATCTCATCTTTCTCTCCAATCACCTCTTTTATTTCTTCTCTTAATTCTTCTTGCCACTTCGGATACATGGCCAAAAGCATCAATGTCCATGTCATTGCTAATGCAACTGTCTCATGCCCTCCAAAGAAGAACGTCTTACACTCATCAATTAGTTCTCTAGTTCTCAATTTCCTCGCAGATTGGCCATCAACATTCTCCTCACCCTCGAGCAATAATCCTAGTAGATCATGCTGAGGTTCCACACCAATAACTTTTCTTCGGGCGTTTATAATGGATAAAAGTATGTCATCAATATCTTGTCCTAACCTTCTGGCCTCTAGGGTATTTTTTATGGTCAATAACTGACCGTAAGGTACTCCAACATAACGTGTGTGTTTGAACAAACTAATCTGCATTTCTCTTAGTTTTTCAAACAGTATATTTCCCATTTCACTATTGATTCCGAAATTCGTCTTGGCAATTATCTCTCCAGCTAGCATTGTGACTTCTCTCTCCATATGGAGTTCAACCTTGCTCGAGTTAGCAAGAAGACTATCCCATTGGCCTATCATCTTGGTTGTGGATTCCACCATTGATTTTGCCATGCCCTACAATTTCAAGAACAATCAATTTATTAATTAACTAAAGTATATATATATATATATGCTATATTTACTATTTAGTGTATATATAACTTCAATTTTTTAAATATTTAAGGTAAACTAAAGTTGATCAAGATAATCAGACTGATGAAGAGAAAAGACTTGATAAATTGATAATATTCAAAGCTGGAAAGAATGAGGAAGATAATACAATGCTAGAAACTATAAAGAAGATACAGAAGATATATGCATGCATAAGGGAAACGATTAAAGACTACCTAAATATACATAATAATACTAGTATAAGATAGAAAGTAATCATGTCAATATGGCAAGCTATCATGAATTCATGATCACGTAACATTGCTTTGATTATGAGAAAGAAGAGGATTTGAAGAGAAATGCATTCATTGTATATCTGGGTGTCTTGTGAAAACGATACACCCACGATTATTGTATACTCATCTAAAGCTCTCTCATTCTTAATTAGGTGTCCAGCAAATGATCAAGTAATGATAATTGTTTTAGGAGAATAATTGTTGGCAAATATACCTTCAAGTTAGTGGAAGAGAAAGCTGGAGTAATAATATGCCTATGACGAACCCAAGTATTACCCTCAATCATGTTAAGACCATATTCTCCAAACATTGGGATCCTATCACTTTTAAATACATTAGGTTTTCCCCAATTCTTTGCCAATACTTCTCCAGACATTTGTTTCAGGAACTCAGGGTCTGCTATATATAGAAAGGGTTCAGCTCCCATCCAGTAAACAAAAACTTTCCCTGCAAATCAACCATCATAACAAATGTTAGTTATAGGTTTATTTATTATAATATTAGCCCCTTATTATATGCATTTTTTATATGATAATGCTCTTTATAATTAGGATATCTGCATACCAAAAATAGATTAATTTGCTGACTACAACTAACAGTTATGTGTTTTTATTTTCTCAAAACGGAGTAACAAGTTAAGATAATTTTTACATGAATTACCAGTTTACCACCATGAAAAGCCATGCAAACCCCACCCCTCAAAAAGGAAAAAAAATATTTAAGAATTTCGGATGGAATGAGTATATATTGGTAAAAAAAAAAATTCAAAGTGAATTACCTTAATAGTGCAAAAGTTAATATGGAACAACTAAATAAATGCGAAGGGTGTATATATGACAATGAACTCATAATATATGCTCACCATGCAGCTTCTGCCATTGAGCGAAGTATGGAAGAGAAGAAGAATGGATATCATGGGAGATAACTTGGGATGACGAAGAAGATAAAGATTTGGCTTTAATCAACATCTTCTTCATATCACCCAAATTTCCCAACGGAAAAAATGGCGTTGGTCCTCCTAATCCATTCTCTCGGAGCTTTCGCCGAGCTCGAATGGGTGAGAGATAACAAGCATTTATCAACTTACATAGCAAGAAGAAGAAGAATCCATATATAATTTGGTAAACAAGACTCATTTTCTCTCTCCGATCTTCTGGTTCTAATTATCTCTCTTTGACTTTTATAGAATACAAGTAGTAGTTCTTTCTCTGTTGTGTGTTGTCTATGTGAATATGATAAGTGTACACAAGATATCAAGTCGTGTGAGTATTTATAGAAGGTAAAATGAGAAAACGACAAAAAGAAATTGAAAGTTATAAATAATTGAAGAAGATGTTTTTTTATGGCAAAAAATAGGCAAAGACGAAGGATACGTAAGTTTGGTTTGACCTTATTCTTTGACTTGAAAGTTTGAATTATTAGATTGTTATTATAAAAAAAAAAAAAAAAAAGAGCGAAGAGAAACCGCGGTTGTTAAATAAGGTTTACTTTTTTATTTTTTTTCTTCTTCTTCTGTTGATCAAGTGCGAATGAGGTCTGCATGTTTCATTGTTCAACTCGTGTGTCCTTGACGTTCGTTCAGAATTCTTAATTTGTTATACTTACGGCCTTAATTAATTAGCTAGTTCACAAAATTAAGGAAGCTTTGTTAAACCAATTGAAGTACGTATTATCTATATGTGAAACTAAAGTAATTGAGAAAAGTAAAGCTTAGCTATATATAAACTTTTCCATGTAAAATGATAAAAACTTGGCCGGTTACGGCTAGAGAGAAATAGTGTGGATCCTAAATCAATCTTTTTTTTTAAAGTCCATATAAAAAAGTCAAACAAGAGATAAAACTAATACTTCCTCTATTTTTCAATATTTATAAACACTAAATTAATGTATATACGGGTTTATTGAGACATTCAAGACTATACATATTTTTGTTTACTTTGCTCATTTGAAACTCTACAAATGATGAATGAGAAGAAAAACAGCTCTTGGGGTGTACAGTATAGTAGCAAGCGTCTAACTTTCATGCTTGCTAACGCATATTTTTATCATTAATATCTTAATTTATAAAATACTATATTTTGTCAAAAGTTGATATATTTGAAAAATAAGTATTGAGATTAATCCAACAACAATTTACTTAATAGCAATTTTATTTTATATATATGATAAAAATGTTATAGTCAAACTTAATAGATAACTAACGCAAAACTCAAATAATTGCAAGTATTTAGAAAGGATGAAGTGCAATTCAAAAAGTTATAAGACTTTTAATATAGATATATTATTCTGATCACCGTGAATTTTTTTTTTTTGATGAAAATAAAGGTGCCTATTTTAAATTGTCTGCTTCAAATTTTGGATCAGCAGGCAACCAATACCAATCTCAATATTGGTCACCCCTTTTCTCATTAATTAATTACGTATTTATACTACAAGATTAGGAAACCTTACTAAATACTAACTCTTAAAATATATCCAACTAGACTCCTAGTTGTACAATAGATAATCTATATCTCCTAATTCTATCTTATTAACTTTAATCATATCTCCTAGTATATAGTAGACTTCATTTATCACAATAATATCATATACTTCCTCTATTTCTTTTTACTTGCAACCGTTGACTTTCACGTTTACCAATGCATAATTTCAACCCTTGATATCTTTAATTATAGATATACAAAAATTATAAAAGGTAGATATTCGAAAAATATACATTAAGATGAATCTAACAAGATCCCACATGAATAAGTTTTTTCTTAATTAACTATATAAATCCCTAAAGATAAACTAAGTAGAATTTGTGAATAGTGTAAAAGTCAAACCTAGTGGTGGGGTTTGTTGCCGGTAGCTGGTGGCCGTCGGGGGAAGGTGGAACCCAGTGGTGGTGGTGGAACCTAGTGGTGGCAGTGGTGGTGGTGAACACAGGTGCTTGAAAGTTGAACCCTTGCGTGAAATGTCGAAGGAGGGAGCTCGTTTTTTGAAAGGAAGGAAGGAGGGAGTTAACAGTGGAATGAGAGGGAGTCAGGCCTATTTCACGCGAAAAAAAAAACAAAATTAACCGCTGCGGTTCATAAAACCGCAACGGTTAACACCGAACCGCAACGGTTTACTGTTAACCGTTGCGGTTTTATGAAGACCGCAGCGGTTTTTGTTCCCACTTTTCCCACCCAAAATTTCGACGATTTACCGCTACGGTTCTCTTAAGGACCGCAGCAGTTGTGTTGTGACATATAGCGTTTTTCCCAGTAGTGCAAGTATAAAGAAACGGAGGAAGTATGATATTCTATCAACTAGGATAACTATGTTATCCTCAACCGCCATAATATACATACATGTAGAGTTTTTATTAGTACTTTCTTCATTCCATATTAATTGCAACATGTGAATTTCGTGCCTCACAAGTCACACCACACTACTTTAATTATTAACATCTTCAATAATCTATAAGTAAATATCATCAAAAGTTAATAATTTGAAAACATATTAAGACGACGAATCTAACAAGATTCCACATTATTATTATTTTTATATATGTATATATCGTAAAGATTGTGAAGGGAATGTGTGAATAATGTAAAAGTCTAAATGTTGAGATCTATATGGAATAGAGGAAATACTCCCTTTGTTTTTTTTTGTCTTCCTACTTAGAATCTTGACATTGTTTACAATTAAAGAGAATCTTCTAAATTATTTTCAATATATATTAAAAAATATAGTCATGTGGGGTCTTGTTTGATTCGTCTTAATGAGTACTTTATTAATATTCAATCGTTATAATTTTTACAAATATGTAATGGAAGATATTTAAGATCGGAGAAGTGCATTGACAAATGTGCACAGACAAAATAGGAAGAATAAAAAATCAAAGCGGGTATATCTTAAGAGTAATTAATATATATATATAAAGGAGGAACTTTTCAGGAGCTTAGGGAGCTCCTCAAGATTTCGAGCTCATAGAGCGCGTCACGTAGGATTGCCACGTCATCAATTTATATTTTTATTTTTTAAAAAAATAGAGTTCTAGGTGATTTAAATACATATAAAGAGATTTGGATAATCGAAAATTAGAGTTTGGATTTGAATCAACAACCTAAATTATTATATTATGAAAATTGTGTATAACTTTTGCTACATAATTCGGAATATTATAATTTTTGTACCATTGGAGAGCATTCGAAATATGCTTCGAAATAAGATCCATTTACAATATAGTTGTACAACTTATGAAATATAGAGCGCCATGTAGGATTGTCATGTCATCAATTTTTATTTTTATTTTTTTCTAAAAATAGAGTTCTACATAGATTTAAATACATATAAGGAGTCTTGGATAAGCAGAAATTAGAGTTTCGTTTTGAATGAACAACATAAATTATTATATTATGTAAATTGTGTATAACTTTTGCTACTTAGTTCAAAATATTATAATTTTTGTACCATTAAATAGTGCTCGAAATATGCTTTGAAATAAGATCCATTTACAATATAGTTATACAATTTATGAAATAAAGAGCGCCACTTAAGATTGTCATGTCATTTAGTTTTTTTTTAAAATATTTGAAAAAAATAGAATTCTACATATATTTAAATACATAAAAGAGTTTTGGATAGGGGGAAATTAAAGTTGCGTTTTGAATAAGCAACCTAAATTATTATATTATGTAAATTGAATTTAACTTTTGCTACCTAATTTAAAACATTATAATTTTTTTACCATTGGAGAGTGCTTGAAATATGCTTCAAAATAGGATCTATTTACAATATAGTTTTACAACTCATGAAAATATATTAAATTAGATGCATTGTAAGACATTATTTAGTCTTTTTTTTAGATAAATATAATAATGGCTATAAGTATTAAGTATAGTGTATTATATGTGATTATAACATTTGATTATAGGTCCAATTTACAAGATTAAACATATTATCTTTCAAAACCTCAACCTTACTCAACCAAACTAAAACAATATAGTATTGCAACAAAATTTATTGACTAAAATCTATAGCGATAAAGTTACATATATATAATTAGAGTTTTGGATTATGTAAAAATTAGAGTTTGATTTAAATAAAACAGCCTTAGAATATTATAAAGAGCTCCACCTAAGCATGCCATGTCATTCTTATCAATTTTTAAGAAAGTATTCTTTCTGTCCTGCATCTATTAAATTATTACCCTCTACTTTCTTAAAGTATCATTCGCGTATTATTCATGTTAAAACTGTATTAGCTATTGTTAGTCATACCTGTTATTGGGATACCATTTAATAATAGACTTAGCTACAATATTCAATTGAATATTAAAAATTATAAAATTTATATATCAAAATAACAAATCTAGAAATTATAGTATAATGACAAATACTTTCTCCGTTTTTTTTCTACTTCAACAATTGGTTTGGACATGGTTTTTAAGGAAATAAAAAATGGGTAGTTTAGCATAGAGGTACCTCTTTAGTTAACTAGAATATGGGACAAATAAATCCTTATTAAAGTAAACGCAACTTTATAAGGCAATTCGGGTAATTAATGATGGTTTTATTAACATAAAGTAAAGGTAATCTTATCAACTGTAGTTTCTTTTTTTACCAAAAGTGGAATGGACCCAAAAGATGAAACTATCTAAAGTGGTAATTGTTGTAATAGAAAAAGAACGGAGGAAGTATGTAAATACAATGATCTTGAAAAATCTCATTTTATAACAACACAAAATCAACAATAATATCAACAAAAAATATACAATAAAATAACATAAACAACAACCCGTGCAACGCACGGGCTTCAAACCTAGTTTATAGTAAAACTTCGACCATCACGGGTGTTGTATAAAGAAAAGGAGGTATGACTGTATGAGGAAATAAAGAGAAGGATAGCTTTCTCTAGACTGAGTCATGTATCAAATACGATAACAAAAAAATTAATTTCTTTTTGCCAAGCTTGATTTGGTCTAGTATTGAAAATTAAGCCTTGTGACTTTGAAGTCATGGGACCAAACAAGTCTCGTTAGGGGCATATATAAGTATAGGATTTCCTTTATTACCCACAACCCTCCCTCATCTTAAGTTGTTTGAGCAAAATTGAACTAAGAGGACTCTATGAGTAGGGCTCCCATAATGAAATACTAGCCTTATATGTACGCAATGCGTGCGAAAGCATATAAAAAAATAAACTAAATGTGTAGAAGAACTGTCTTTACATTTTATTTTTTCAAAAAACTATTGTTCAATCTAAAAGTAGTACTTTTTCCTTTTTTCCCCTTTTTTCGTTTGAATGAAACAGGTAGTTACCCTTTTTTTCATTTCAATTTTTTGGTGTCCCCCATATGTTGCCATCTATAATAGAAATCCAAAAAAAATTGAAATTTTTTAATAAAAATAAAAATACTTCCTTTATCCTCAATTAACCGTTATCTTAGGCTTGGGCACACACATTAAGAGTAGATATTAAGGTAATGCAAGTTTTTGGGTGAATATAATATAAGTAAAATAAAAATTTGATTTCATAAGAAAAATAATTAGTGGAAGGCTCCACATCATATGAGGGGGAGTTTGGTTAGAGGTTTTCGGTAAAGGGTAAGGGAATCAAGTGAGCTCATTCCCTTATTTGTTGTTTGTTTTGTCAATTCAATGATTCCATTTACCCTACCCTTACCCCCAAACTCCTCTACATCCATTCACCATCCCACCCCAACTTTTCACTTACCCTTTCCTTGAAACAATATTATTATTATTATTATTATTATTATTATTATTATTATTATTATTATTATTATTATTGTTATTATTATTATTATTATTATTTTATTATTAATTATTATTATTATTATTATTTTATTAATTATTATTATTATTATTATTATTATTTATTATTTATTATTATTATTTATTATTTATTATTATTATTTATTATTATTATTATTACTAATTTATTATATTGTTATTATGATTATTATTATTATTAATAATTTATTATTATTTATTATTATTACTATTATTTGTTGTTATTATTATTATTAGTTATTATAATTATTATTTTATTATTATTATTTATTATTTATTAATATTATTATTTTATTATTATTATTATACTTATTAATTTATTATATTGTTATTATGATTATTATTATTAATAATACTTTATTATTATTATTATTTATTATTATTATTATTATTATAATTATTATTATTACTATTATTATTATTACTATTACTATTATTATCATTACTATTATTATTATTACTATTATTATTATTATTACTATTATTATTGATATGACCAATACCCTAGAAATATTAGAACAAACAACCTACTAAATTTACAGGTTTGGCATTCCATTCACCTCATTTCCTTCTTAAACCCTTTCTCTTTCCCCTTGGTGAACCAAACGTCCCCTGAGTATGAAGAAATAGAATGAGAAATATAGAGTTAGAAAAGGGATCCATATTACATGGATTCACTTGAGTGGGTTGAGTGAAGTGAATTTTCATTTAAAGTAACAAAATAATTATTTATAGAATGACTAATTGTTTTACAGGCCAATTATATTAGGACAGGGGGAGTCTTATGCAGGTGAAATTCGTTGCATAATATAATACAAACTAAACTAATTTTTATGAATCCCAAGAATATTACTCTTAATTGTGCAAATTTAGTATAAGGATTATTGCCGATGGAATATATGTTGGATATGATTTTCTCTTTTATAATTTTTGCACAATCAATTAAGAGTAACAATCATATGATTCATAACAAATAGTTCATATTATATTCATATATCGATAACATCTCATATTATTTTAGCCAATTCTTCCTTTTTCTTTTAATTACATAGAATAATATGTATGGAAAGATTCTACCAAAGTCAATTATTTTGTACCAGCCTATGATAACTCATAATTTAATTGGCGATTTTTTGTTTGAACATTGAACAATAATTTTGAAGTGTAAGTTGCTCTTATCTAACTTCTTAATTGTGTTTGAGCTTTTAAATCAGTTTACTCAATTTTCTTGTACCTACTGCCCATAATTTGATACGGTTTTTTTACCAAATATGTCTGACAAATTTTTTTATTCACCAAATACCCCAACTTTTTTCAAAATTCACCATATACCCCTGACTTTCAAGAAAATACATCAGAATGCCTTTAATGACTAACATCAGAATGCCCTTAATGCCCGAACCGACCCGAAAATAATAAGGAAATATTTTTCACAAACATTAATTTATGTGTTCTATTTATTTGCTAGAAAAGAAAGTCGACCTTACATGAATTGACCCGACCCGAACCAACTCGACCCAATGTTGGTCTGACTCATCAAACTTGTACCCGACCCGAACGCAAAGTTTAGCTGAAATGACTCGTCCCGAATGACCCGACCCGTATGACACGTTTGCCACCTCTAGAAATGACCCATTTAATTAAGGTAAAATGTTACTTATTATAAGGGGTAATTATTTTGCCTAAAGTGACCTTTTAAGGCAAAATGTTACCTATCAGACGGGGTAAATTTTTGCCTAAACGGGTCAATATAATAACTTGTATAAAATTGACTCATTTAAGGAAAAATTACCCTTTATTTAAAAGTGATTTATTTTGACTTATTCTGGTTAAAAGCAAACTGGTCTGACAAAAATTTATTATACATCTGATACACACAATATTATTTGCAGTTTCAATAACTGGGTTATATATTTCAGATTGCTTAATTTCTATAATTGGTTAGAGTTTATATGGTGAGAACCTCAACCTGTTTGTGTCAATCCGAAAACTTGTACTTGACCCAACCTGCTAATCACCAACTTTGATTATCTTATGCTTACTGCGTACGTAAGTAGGTTACATCTTTTTGTTTCGTTCTTGAGTGAAGCAATCTGGCCCTAAATATTGAGTTGAGTAGGTTCTTGTCTTCTTGAATAATCATGCATAATTGTAATACTTTCGGATAATCATTTTATAAGTGACTTTTTAGCTCCAAAGAAAAGTAATTATGAGTGACTATCGAAACCATGCACCACAAGATTATTATGAGTGACTATAAATTCGATCTTTCATATCTTTTTTGTTTGACCAGCAAAAACACCTAGGATTACTCTTAGGCCGGTGAAGGAGAAATAATGTAAACACGGTAAGTTTTTTTGAAAGAATAATGTGAACAAGTTGCAAACTTTAACAAGTATTTGCTTTTCCTGATGTCAAAAAAAAAATAACAAGTATTTGGACTCGGTCGGGAGATGGTCGCTGATGCAGCTTGGTGTTGATGCACGAGGTCATTATAATAGTAAGATTTAAGAGCACTGCATATAACGGATCGACTCACTTGATAACTAATTTAATACTTCCTCCGTTTCATTTTAAATGCAACAAAGGGGTATTATTTGTGAGATATAAAATATTCATTTGTTGCATGTAAAACGAAACAGAGGAAGTATATATGTATAGATGTTTAGGTCTCGTACCATATGATATACAAGTTGTTTATCATATATACCAAATAGTAACTATAATTGAACGAGAGATGGAAAGAATTAGGGACATTAAAATAAAGCAACATAAATGGATGGGAGAGTAATGAAATAGGATGAAATTAAACCTTTAAACTAAGCTATCAAAATTTTGAGATTAATATCACAATGAACATGGTGTAACTCTTAAGTCATGACATTAATGTAACTCTAACTCATTCTCACATCTCACTTCTCACTTCTCAATATGTATGACCTCTTTTCACCAGTTCATGAGTACTCTTTATGTATATATTGAAAACTAGTATATATGTATAGTGTAAAAATTAAAGCGTATCAAGTATTTTGATATACTACCTCTATTTCACAATACATGCATCTTTTGTTTTTTCACGTAATCCAATACGTTGGCTTTGTCGGACATTAATATCACTAATTGCGTATAAGTAAGAATTATAAAAATTTGATATAATTCTCGCATTGAGACGATTAGACGAATTTAACGAGATCTCACTTGATATATTTTCATACATAATGGTGAGAGAAAGATTGTCAAAGTTGGTTGATGAATAGTGCCCAAATGAGATTGGTGCATGTATTGTGAAACGGATTTAGTATATATAAAAAGTAGTCCAAGAGTTATAGGAATTTCTAGAGTCAGTTGTGATTGAAAAAAATAAGATGGGGGAGGCAGAAGTTAGAAAATAGAGGTAGCAATTAATTAATAATTGTAGATGAAGCTGATAAGGGAGAATTATCCTATAAAAGAAACATAAATTCTTGGAAAAGACGGTCTCACGTTAGTCTTAACGTGAAACCTACCCAAGTCCAAGAGATATATGTTTTTCAAAAATGGACCGCGTCTCACAAATTCTCAAGATAATATTTTTGACGAATTAGTGAATATTTTTGGCAAATTAGTTAAGTATTTTAGCACAATAGTTTAGAGCTGGTAATAATCTATATGTAGACTTACATTATTTTTTAGTTAACATATCCAGTACATTAGTTAGTGTTGTTCTATAATTAGTTATCATCTATTGAGCTTTATTTAGTTTCCAATATAAACGAAGAAATAACTTTTTTATAAATCTAAAATGTCAAATACAAAAGACAACCTGAAAAAAGAACTTAAAACAACCTAACATTTGGAGTAATTGTACCAATTTCAGTTTGGTTCTTGGAATTTCTTTTTTTAATCTTCTCAAAATGACTTTTCTTCCTTTTACTTCTTCCCTGTTTTTTGCACGATCCGGGTCTAAAATAACCGACGTAGTTGTACTTGATGAGCATAGTTCTTCTACAATTGTTTTGTAGTTAAAACTTTGTTTATACTTGCAGCAGTCTTTTCTAGACTTCTTGCAGTTCCTTTCTTGCATCTTCATTATCTTGACTTTTGAGAATGAGATTGTAGAACTTTCTTGCGGTTTCATATCGCCATGGGGTTAATTACGTTGTTTGTAATTGCTCCAGAGATTTCTCTATCAATTTCTATTTTCCACACTTCGCTCTTTGCAAATATAGTCCACCTTTTGCACATGTACATATGTGTTATTGTTGTGATTGAACACATGTGCATGATTCTCAAGGCATGGAAACATAACAATCCTGACAGCATAACTTTTACATCATGTTATTTAACTATTACGAATAAATACATAACTAATAACATTTAGGTATTAGCTATGATTTTCATATAAAAAGTTAAACTTTCAAATGCAAAAGTTAAGTTTTCGGTACCAAAAGTGATATGACCTGCTTCTTCAAAGTTTTTGCAAGTGCAAGTTATCGTATGATCTCTTATTGATAAATCTGTGTCAAACTCTTCTTTCTCTTGAAACATGATAGACATCTTGTCATGTGAAACAACAACAAAGTAAGTGTTTGTGGACATTGCCAATGTAAACTCGTGCTCAAATATATTACTTACATTCAAATTAAACAACGAATTCAGGTTGTAGGCATAGAATGGAGGAGGAAAACAATGCAGGTTTTAGGGCCTCTTGATGGATTAGAGAAGAAAAAAGAGAATGATTTATGCGTCATATGGAAATTAAGGCGAATAAAATGCTTTATAATCTGATATCTATGATATAATATACTTCATCGCTTAACTAATATACTTCAACACTTAACTAATTCATGCAGAAGCAATTTAAGGCTAGCATAACTAATAGGTCCAAGCGCATAACTAATTCCGTTGTTGGTTTGATGCACGCGCGTGATGTCCGCATGACATCAGCTGGTCTCACGTTAACACTAACGTGAGACCGTCTCTTCAAAAACGGACTCTAAAGAAAACAGAACAATTATTTACAAACATTTTGATATAAAAATAGAACTTTTAACAAATGGAGGGAATATGTCCCTAAGAAATGTACCTAACAATATAGATGTCTAAACTAGCGGTGATGCTGAGCATGTGCTATGTAAGCGACCATAACACATGGCTCTCAAATACTACTTTTTATATTAATACTATATATACTACAAGTTTTTCATGTTGGTATTAGTCTCCTACATTATTTGAATATTCTTGATTGTATATTGTCAAAGAGTTATTATATTGTTATCTGAGAATTTTGCATATTATAATAGTTATATGGAAAAATTGATAAGAACAGTCCCAACTATAGTCGTCCTCCCATAATAGGTCCAACTATTGAATATCTCATGATAGGTCAAACTTTATGTCGTATTTTACAATAATGGTCCTAATAGGTTATTCACCTGCTGTAACAGGTAAACTAGATTGTGTGTAGTTCATGTGACCACAATGCAAAACACTTCTTCATGTGTTTCTTGTCACCTTCCTCTACGCTACTGCCTATTTTAACCATGAAAAAAATCCCCCAGCAATATTAATTAATTGTCCAAAAACTTCATCCCTTCCAACTCTCGATAGCTACCATCATCAATCAATAATCTTACCATCAAACAACCAGAAATATTAGCTAAAAGGAATTACCCCCAATCTGTTTCTTCGACCACCACTGTGGTTGACTCAACGATAACCGTCTGGCAGGCTACTAGTCGTTTTGATCTTCGTTTTTCTTTGGAACTATCTGCTCAGTTCGAATCCCTTACCTCATCCACATTTTTGGAATAGAGGGGCGATTCTTCAGCTTCAGCCTTAAAGCTGCATCAGCCTACCTCAATTCACTTTCAGGCAACAAAATGGCTTTCAACTAATCTCTTTCCTTGCTGCGGGATGTGCACATGAAGAACTCTTATCTAAGTAGTATGCTTTCTAGTTCAAGTACAGCTACGAAGCTTCTTTGTGGCCCATACGAGTGTGAGACAAGACTTTTCCTCCGGTCAGTCCCTGTCCCGGGCAACTAGGAGTTTGAGGCAGAGTGCATCAACTGCGTTACAGCACAAAAGGAATGGTGCTGCTTAAATTGCTCAATAAGTAGGCTTTTTTACAGCTTCTTTCTTTCACTATTCTCAGCTGGGTCCCCGGCTTTGGTTGCTTGGCCGGGGCCCTTTGCACTCTTTGCAATCCTTTTCCCCTTTGCACTCTCCTACCTCTATCACTTGCGCTCTATCTTCCATATTTTACATCTCTCTTCTCCCTTGCCAAACAAACATACTAGTAATTGAAATTGGGTAATTGAGGAAATGGGTTAAATTTATTTCAAAAGCGACTAATGGCTTGAGGGTTAATTGAAAGGTTTGATTGTACACAAAATATAGAATTCAAAGAGAAAGACGTGATAATTTAACATTGATTCCATCACAGACACTTGCTCCATTGTAGCCTTCTCAGTTTGCATGGACGCCATTTTTGCAAGCTTCATAAAGTTCCGCTTGAACTTCATCCTTTCTCTTTCTTCTCTCAGTAGTGCAGCAATTTGTGGGATTTTTTTTACGTATTATTTGTTTAAATATTAGAAATTTATGAATTATTTGATTTGGAAGAAGAACCCGTAATGAAAGTTATTGTGAGAGCTAGGGGTGTTCATTTCGGATATCCGATCTGATCAGAAGATCCAAATTCGATCCGAAAAAATCAAATATCCGAAAACAAAAAAATTAAATTTTGCATAGGAAAAGTACATAAAATAAGTTTCAGATCATCGGATATTTCGGATATCCGGTCTTGAAAACGGATATTTTCGCATATTTCGGATCGGATATCCGGAAAAACTCAGTGTTTCGGTTATTTTTGCAGACCCAGACCCGCCCCATACCCGTTGGGTCTAGAATTTTCAGACCCAGATCCGCTGGGTCTAGCGGGTCCATGGGTCCTAACTGGGTCCTAAATGGGTCCTTATTAGTTTTTAGTTTTCATCACATTTTTGAATCTATGTAAAACGTTTCACCCTAAAATATGGGTTCCGCATCCATGGGTAGAATATTATCTAAACAAAAATTTTAAAAATACTCCCTCCGTCTTTTAAATGTTGCTACATTTTACCATTTTGGTGTGTCTCTTATTTGTTGCTACATTTACACAATATACTATAAATGGTAAAAAGGGCCCACCATATTACCTTTAACCCATTTAATTAAACCCAACTAAAACACAAACTCTCCCACCTAACCTCATTTACTCCCCAACCTCTCCCATTTAACCCTACCAACCGCCTATTAAAACTCCCTCCAAAACCCTAATTGCGACATCTTTTCATTTCTCTCTCTCTCCCTCTGACGGCTCTATCTTTCTCTGACTTTCACTTTCCTCTCTCTTGTTCTTCATCAAACCCTCAGATCTAGGGTTTCTTTGTTGAAATTTCACAAAACAAAATTCAGATTAATAATCTACGCTAAATTGCGAGTATTCTCATACCATTTTGTTGATTTTTTGAGTTGGTTTTATTTTGGGTCCCCTGTTTTTGGGTGTTTTCCATGGATGAGTTAACACCAAACTCGAAGATTCGTCTGTTTTCTTTGCTTGACGAGTTTGATGCAGAGGCTAAAAAAGCTAGGGTTTCAAAAAAGAAACTCGAATTTGGGAAATGTTGTTGGAATTGCGGTGCTCCTTCATAGAAACCACCAGATCTAGGGTTTGGTGGTCCGAAAAACGCTTGACAAAAAGCGTAAACTTGAAGATCCCCCACCAGAAGGGTTCGATTCATGGAGATCCAATCTTTTCTGGTATAAAAGCCATCAACATAAAGTTTTCGAAAGTCCCCTTGAATATTTTGCGGGAGATCGGTCCACTCCTTAACTTTTCCTCTGTTTTTCATTTTTTTCAGATTTATTTGACTGAACTACTTGTGGGTTTGCGTTTGGAAGCATGAAATTATGTGCGTTTTAGGTTGCATGTGTAAATTTATGATTTCAGTTAAATTTTTTTATGTTTTGTGCTATGATTAAAATTGATTTCATGTTATTTATGTTCATTTTAGTTGATTTTGAATGATTTATGTTAATTTCACTTGATTTAAGTATATTTCACTTGATTTATGTTAATTATTTAGGGTTGTTTTATCATGAATTACAGTTGATTTGTGTTCATGTTAGTCATTATAGGTTACTGTTAGGGTTGATTTGGTGGATTTTACTTCATTTTCCTTGATTTTACTTGAATTAACAGTATATGGTTGATTTTAGGTCATGTGTATGTTTCGGTTCTTCCTTGATTTTACTTGATATCTTCCTTGATTTTGTTAATTTGATTTGTGTATGTTGATGCATGTTTATCATGTTTGAAGCTCTACTTCTCGACTAAACTGAGAATATTGTGTAACACAATTAAATCAATTCAGTCGGGAAGTAGAGGCTTGAATGATTTGTACTTGATTTAAAGCAATGTTTGGTTGGCTTTTTTTGGTTTTGTTTACAATTATGGCAGGGTTGTTTAGGGTTTTATTGCTGTTAGGCCATGTTAGGCTATGTTTGGTTGGATTTGTTTGGTTTTGGTCTCTGTTTGTATGTGTTAGCCTTTGTTTGTGTGTGTGTTGGGTGTGAACCTCAATGATGATATGGGATGAAACATCCAAAATATGTTCCATGTTGCATTTATTCAGTGTTAGGTTGAATAGGATCGTAGTATGGATTTCTAATGAGGCATATTTAGGGTTAGATTTGGTGTCATAAAGGTTGTCCAATGTGATTAAATGAATTTAAAAAGCTTTTACATGAGAGGATTAGTGTTATCCTCAATGATGAATGAGGTCTGCTGATTTATATCTTGGACATTATGCAAATTGACACCATTAACCATATATTGCCACCAGAATTTTGTGCTCTCCTTTTCAATGTGACAACTTGTTTGAATGCATGTGTTGAGTATAATGGATGAGTGGGGACTCCCTGAGAGGAATGTTATTCATGCCTAACAATCTGATTTTCCCCCTTCATTGGCAATCTGATTTTCCCCTTAATATTGGCTCTAAACAGTGGGCCCCCACCAATTCCTTGGTCTTTGTGAAAAAGTAAATGTAGCAACATTTTGTTGGTCACTTGTTTTTAGCTTCTGTTTTTATTTGATTTACTTGTACAAATGATGATCACTTGCAAGTGCACCTATGAACATGATCTTGACTATGAATCTTTTGCTTTTGCATCTTCTATATGGCTCTGTTTCATTTATGGCTAGGTAGTACCTCTGAGATATTTTGCTCATACAAAACCATTTCTCATCAACATGAACCACATTGTACATGTTGCTGAATTTTGGTATTGTTTGGATAGTGTTTGGTATGATGGAATCTAAACACCACAACACCCTAACCACCTTGTGTGCTGGGGCCAGATGAGGTTTTATGGCATTACTGTGTTTCTTTATGGCCCCCCTTTTGACCAACCTGTGCAAGGTAGACCTGTGAATTCCTAATGCTGCTGTTGTTGCTCTTATACTTGTCCTCTTCCTTAGTGGAATTGACATTAGTTGTTGAGGATCCAACTGAATTCTTTTTCTTCCAACTCTACCTGTTCTTTTGTGACTCACCTCTATCTTTGCATTACTTTGGAGTTGTTGTGATACATTCTTCCATATTCTACCAACTATCCACCTTGAAGTCTTCAAATCAATTGAAATTTTGTTGAGAGCTCCATGAGGTAATTTGTACTCCCCATAATCATTTCTTTGTACCATCTGTTGTAGCTTGTTTGCAACATTAGCTCTGCCATAATTGTCCAATACATAACTCTTCCTCTTTGAATTTAGCACTTCTGGTGGCTGTTGTTGTTGTTGATCATCATCTGTTTCACTATCTGTCCAGTCATATTCTGTGACTTGGACATCTGAGTCATTATCTAACCATTCAGCAACTAATTCATCATCTGCATTTCCTTGCATTTCAGTGAAGAATTCATCTTGCTCTTCTGGAGTTGCATCTGTTGGGGGTTTGTTCAGATCAAAGACCTCTGGTTGTGGTTCTGGTTATGGCAGTGGATCATTTAGATCAAATGTTGACTGATTTTGTGGTATGGGTTGAGCTGATGGGGAATTTGTTGAATGTTTATCAGTAGAACTGTCTAGGGGGGCCATAGCTAAGCTATGGATGTCAGACATGTTCAAGCTGAGAACGCTTCAACACTTTCCTCAAGTGAAACTTAAAAAAAATTGACACTTTTAATCACTCAATGATGTTATCCTGAGAGTGAATCTACCCCACCCCCCCCAAATTGTTGCTTTGGTTGGTTCTTTGTGTTTGAAGAATTTGGTGGTGAAAAGCTCAAAGATGAAATTACTTGGGATGTCAACTGCTCAAAGAAGAAATGAGGGTCTTTGGATTTTTTTGGGGGAAAAATCACAACGCCCCTGTATATATAGTCCCCTTTTTGGGATGTCAACTGCTCAAAGTTGAAATTACCATTTTTTTGGAATTTTTTGGGGGAAATTTGAATTCCCCTCTAAATTTGAATTTTGGGTCTTTTACTTTTTTTGGGGGAAAATTTTAACCCCTTGTGTATGAAATTTTATTTCAGTGCTCTGAAATTTTGGAGGGAAACAAACTTAGTCCCTTGGTTGTATTGTAACTGAAATTCAATAAAATTGGTTCTGAAATTTTGGACGGAAAAAAGGGCTGCAAATCACCCAAAAAATACCGCCAGTTTTAAGATGTGTGGGCCAACTCACCTTTTTTATGTACTTAATCCCAACTTGTTCCCACTTCATTAGCAATCTGATTTTCCCCTTAATCTAGCTTCTGCACAGTGGGCCCCCACCAAATCCTTGGTCTGTGTGAAAAAGTAAATGTAGCAACATTTTAGAGACAGAGGGAGTAACTCATAAAATGTTACAACTTACAAAGTTTCAAGTCTTAAATGGAGTCACAACACTAACGAGTTCACAAAATCACAACTTATAAAACCTTAGAGTTTAGGGAATTTTTTTTTGTACATATATATATAAATGGGTCTACGTGTCGGGTCTGGACCGGGTCTGGGTCTAGCATATGTGAACCCGGACCCATTGGGTCTAAAAAATCTAGAACCAGACCCTTATAAATGGGTCGGGTCCTGGTGGGTCCAAGATCCGTTGCCATCTCTAGTGAGAGCCCATTAAAGAAGAGAAAGAGATGAAGACAAAGCATTGATAAAAATAGATTTCCAGATTTTTGTATTACCAAAGCCACATTTTCAGCGGTAATTAATGAGATTAAAAGTGACCTTGTGGCTGGAACTTTTGATTTCTTGGTTTGTTCAACAGAGAAAAGGATGGGAGACATATGAATTTTGCACGAAACAAAACTACAGTTGTGAATAAAGAAAAATATTTTTTTACATGCTTAACAGGTCATCGGTCATATGGGACCGCGCAAGTGAAACAAGCATCAAAGTTTGAACTGTTGTGGAATATTCAATAGTTGGGACCTTTTATGGGAGGATGCCCATAGTTGAAACCGTTCTTATCAATTTTTCCTAGTTATATCTCTTCATTTTATACTTTTACTTTTATAGTATAATTAATCAAAGGCCCAATGAGTAAGGCTGCATAGGATCTTCAATTCTCCATAATAATTGAACCCACACCCCGGCCAATCAAATAAATTTTTATATCTCTTCAATATTGAATCCTCTAAAATTAGCATGCTTTCCGTATATGGAAAGGGAGGCGTCCATAGAAGTGTTCCATAATCCATATATATTCATTGTTTTTGCAACTATAAAGTCTAGCCTCAAATAAAACGTGAGCAAATGACCGAAATTACTTATCATTGGCGTCTTTTCTGCCCCTTCATGTAGTCATGTGCCATGTGTTCACCAAAAAGGACAAAAAAAAGAGGTCATGTGCCATGTGTTCATTTCTGATCACTTGTCAAGTGTGACTGTGTGACGCACTGACGCTCCTTTGTATCTCTCCAAACTATCCAGTGGTAAGGCCGTAAGGGGCTTTTCCCCTCTATTGCACCAAAAAAAAAAAAATTATCCAGTGGTAAAATACTCCGTACTGGTCTAACGAGGGCGTGCCGCGCGTAGGTTAGTAGAAGATATGGACATGACAAAAACGTTATTTTTTTTAAGGAGAAACAAATCTTGACTATTCCTGAGGATATGACTAGCCTTCTGCCTATACAGCATCCTTTCGGATGTTAAAAACGTTACTCTAATATTGGAGAACACATATATATTAAAAAATACAGCTATTTCACCAAATACCCCTGACAAATAAATTTATTCACCAAATACCCCCACTTTTTTCAAAATTCACCAGATACCCCTGACCTTTAAAAAAATTCACCAGATACCCCCGACCTTTAAAAAATTTACCCAAAATGCCCTTTTGGCTAACGGACGTTAGTGTTCCGTTAACTAATTAACCTAAAAAATCCTAATTAAACCTAACTAAATCCTAAGTAAACCCTAAAAACCCTAACACTCTCTCTCCCTAACCCAACCTGACCCCCAACCCTAGACCCACCATCTCCACCACCCAACCCCAGCCCCTCCCCTCCCTCCCTCCCCGGCGGCCCACGCGAGCCTCCTCCCCTTCGACCTCCTCGCGCCTCCTCCTCCCCCTCCCCCCTCCCTCCTCGCGCCAGTTCAACACCACTCCCCCTCCCTCGCGTCGGTTCGCGTCACTTCAACACCCGTCCCCTTTCCCTCAATCTCGCCGGTGCCTCCCCCTCCCTCACTCACTCGATCTCGTCCGTTCATGGGGCGGCTCGTATTGTAACCAAAGGACTAGCCGGTGCGAGGGAGGAGGCGCGCGGTTGTGGGGATTTGAGGGGGAGGGCGTGTGGTTGTGGGGGATTCGACTGGGGGTTGCGTGGTTGTAGAGGATTCGACGGGGAGGGACTAACCGATGCGAGGGGGAACGCGGGCCGGGGGTGGTGGGAAGGGGGAGCGCGGCGGCTTGGGGGAGGTGGGGATGGGGAGGCGCGGCGACTGGGAGGTGGGGATGGAGAGGCGCGGCGACTGGGAGGCGCGGCGGCCTGGGAGGCACGACGGCCGGGGCGCGGCGGTCCGGGGAGGTGGGGATGGGGATGCGCGGCGGCGGCGGCGGAGGGGGGAGGGTGGTGGGGCCGGAGTTGTGGGGTTGGGGGTGGTGGGGCTAGAGTTGTGGGGTTGGTGGGCTTGAGGTGGGTTGGGGGACTAGTGGGCTAGGGTGGGTTAGGGTTAGTTAGGGTTTTAGGGTTAGTTTTAGGGTTTTTAGGTTTAATTAGGGTTTTTTAGGGTTAATTACGGTTAATTAGGGTTAATGACTAACGGAGTTAACCGCCGTTAGTCATTAAGGGCATCTGGTGAATTTTTTTAAAGGTCAGGGGTATCTGGTGAATTTTGAAAAAAGTGGGGGTATTTGGTGAATAAATTTATTTGTCAGGGTATTTGGTGAAATAACCGTAAAAAATATAATATTGGGACACTCGCATATGTGATATGTTAAATATGGGTATGGGTCGCACCCATCATAAGGAGAGATAGTTTACTTCACAAGACTAAGGAGGTTATACCTTAAAACCATAAGGCAATAAGGGGAATAACCCATTTACCTTATAAAGTGAACTTATCTCTCTTCTTTTATCTATATGGGACAATCACCAGGCCCGTTCCCGACATTTTGGAGGCCTTGGGCGAACTAAAAAATATGGGCCCTCTGCAATCTCAACTAATATGCTTGACATATATTCATATAAATATATTAATGGTCAAAATTTAGTTGAATATGACTTTTTTTAGCTCATGAAATCTGGATTCACTTTACCTTACATCTTTTTATAAGATATCCACTAGATTGATGGTTACATTTTTATGACATGTATTCCTAAACTAATAAGTCATATCTTGCTTCTTAAATTTATCAAGTCATCCTCATCATCAAGTTGTCAGTTGGAGTCTGGGTTTTTGGATTACGAAATTGTTTGATTGATTTGGCCTTTTGGATTACTTCTTAAATATTTTTCTAGGTTTGAATTGTGGAAAAAAGACAACAACAAAACTCCTCCCTTTTTAAGGGTTCCACTTTGATATTCGCTTTTAGCAATGTACTACTTTATTAACATCTAATATCTTCAACTATCTTGATTTTTTAATTCGTACAATTTATGTAAAATAGAATATTTTGAAATTAATATACATCATAACATCAAGATAAATATAATAATATTTTTTCTTATATATATATTAGTAACTTTGTAGTCGAAGTGGGATAGATGAGCAATTTAAATGTAAAAAGTTAACAATAATATAAAGTCGAGGGGATATGAAATAGTAAAAGGGACATAGTTACTTTATATGAGAAGGAAAAAAACCCCACTTACTAAAGACTTGGTAGCTATTTTAAAAACATTGAAAACAAAAAGAAAAACAAAAAATAGGAAAATGAAGCTATTTCAAAATCATTGAAACAAAAGAAAACCCAAAAAGGGAAAAAAAAAAGCTGGAAATAAATAAAAAACATTGGGGTGGGATTCGAAACATGGATGGGGAGATGGAGTCATTAATAATTATGACAATCAACAAACCAAGGAGGCAACACTATGCTTCATTAATGTATGCGTGCAAATTTCCTTTTATCACAAATAGCAGATTAGAATTCAGCAACATGGCCCTTTTCTCCCTGGGCCCTGGGCGGACGCCCCTCCTGCCCAGGCTCAGGGACGGACGCCCCTCCTGCCCAGGCTCAGGGACGGACCTGACAATCACATGTGTTGTGCGCTATACATCATAGCTTCAACAAAATACAAGCTTGAAATCTACATATCGATTACTTATATCCTTGTGGGAACACATTTCAAATACAAGTGTTTGAAATGTGTCGCACAATAAGTGATCACCATATACCCCTGACAAATTTTTTTTGCACCATATACCCTTTCGACTTTTGAAATTCACCATATACCCCTCACTTTTGAAAAAATACATCTACTTATCCTTAATGACTAACGGCGTTAAACTCCGTTAGTCATTAACCCATAATCCCCTCTCTAACCCAAATTAACTAACCTAAATCTACCCTAACACTAACCCTAACCCTAACCCTAATACCCTAGCCCTAACCACCCCCTCCCCCCCCCTTACCCAACCACCCTAGCCCCCTTTGCTCCCACCACCCCTTACCCCACCACCCCCATGCCCCCATGCACCCCCCACCTGCCCCCACCACCCCTTACCCCACCACCCGCGGCCCCCTCCCCCCATCGGACACCGCAACCTCTCCCCCGCAGACCCCTCCCCCCTCTACCCCGATTCCCTTTTTGAATCGCGCGAGCCCCCCCCCCCTCCTCCCCCGTCAGTCGCGCACCCCCCTTCCCCCGAGTCGCGCCCCTCGAGGCGGACCACTCCCCTCCGTCGCACTCGACCCACCAGGCCCAGAAGACCCCCTCCCCTTGCTCATGCGCTATCTTTCACTCTCACTCGTCGCGTCCCTCTCTCTCTCCGCCGACCTTGCTTGCCCGAACGCAAATTACCTCGGGGTTGGCGTAGAAGAGAGCAAGGGGTGGGTTTGCGTGTGGTGTGCGGCGGGATTCGAAGGTGGGGGGATGGGCTGTTGGGCCGCGGGATTCGAGGGGGTGGGGGAGGGGAGGGGTTCGCGACGGGGAGGGGGGAGGGGGGGGGGGGTCGACGGGGAAGGGAGGGGGCTGCGGAGGTTTGGAGGAGAGGACTTCGGGGGTGGTGGTGGGGAGGGGGTGGTGGGGCAGTGGAGGGAAGGGGGTGGGGTGGGGTAGAGATGGCAATGGGTCGGGTCTAGTCAGACCCAGACCCAGGCCCGGTTATTTTTTACAGACCCAGACCCGCCCCAAACCCGTTGGGTCTAGAATTTTCAGACCCGGACCCAGATTCGCTGGGTCTAGTGGGTCCACGGGTCCTAAATGGATTCTAAATGGGTCTTTTTTAGTTTTTAGTTTTAATAGCAGTAGGCAAATAGTTAGTAGGTAGCACTATAACAGTTGGCACTAGGCAATGACTTACAACTTACAAATATTAAAAATCAAAAATTCACAATACCACTATAGCAGTAACAAATCGTTCTAGCAAACTACAATTACAGCTTTAAATTTTTTTAGCAAACTACAATTTCAGTTCATACAACATTAATAATTAATTATCAAAACGAACCAGAGAGTTAGTCTTAGAGAGTTGCAGATTCATATCTTGCGGGATTGTCGAGGTGGTCGCTGAAGAATGCAAGGTGGTCGCCGGAGTGTCGAGTTAGAGAGTAGAGACAATAAAGGAGTGAGCCACAGAGTTAGAGAGTGGAGAAATAAAACGGATGTAGCTAAAGATGGCGAGTATTAGGGTTTTAGAATTTAAGTTTTTTTTCTTATATATATATATATATGGTTTTGCGGGCCGGGTCTGACATTTCTGGACCCGGACCCAGACCCGACCCATGCTCTCTAGGACCCAGACCCGACCCAGACCCATTGGATCTAAAAAAATTAGACCCAGACCCTTATAAATGGGTCGGGTCCAAGCGAGTCTGGGTCGGGTCCAGGACCCATTGCCATCTCTAGGCAGGGGAGGGGTGGAGGTTAGGTGGTTAGTGTTAGGGTTAGGGTTAGGATGTTAGATTAAGGTTAGGGTTATGGAGTAGATTTAGGTTAGTTAGTTAGGGTTAGAGGGGAATTAGGGGTTAATGACTAACGGAAGTCTAACACCGTTAGTCAAAAGTGTAGTTTGATGTATTTTTTGAAAAGTGGAGGGTATATGGTGAATTTCAAATGTTGAAAGGGTATACGGTGCAAAAAAAAATTTGTCAGGGGTATATGGTGAAAAAACCGTTCAAAATTTAAGATACACGACACGTCATAGGAAGTGTCCAACACATAATTGGTTGTGTCCAAGGTGTGTAGATTTCCAACATATGTCGAGACTCGAAACCTGGCACCTGCTACATATGTCGGGACTCGAAACCTGCCACCTGCATGAAGTGTCTTTGCAACCTCCGCTTTTTTTTATTTGCTACATTTTCCTTAAATGGTTGCTTTTTTTTATTTGCTACATTGTTTCAACTTTCCTTATTAGGGAAACTTGGCCCACCAAAAAGTAATACTATTATATTTGTTTCTCTCTTTTTCCACCAAAAAGTAATACTATTATATTTGTTTCTCTCTTTTTCCACCCAAAAGTACTACTTTTTCACCTTCTTCCAACCTCATTTAATGCTAAAGGGGTCAAAAAGTACACCAAAAAAGATGAAAAGGGACATCTCCTAAAAACTAGTGAAAACAAGAATGTAGCAAATAAAAAAAAGCAAAGGGAGTAACAAAAGTTGTTTCAATCACCGTAAGATTTGTAATTGTCCTATGCATCTAAGAATCAGATGGAACAGTACTAGTTGTTTTATTCCTCTCCCCTCCAGCTATTAAAGGTTTAATTTTAGTTTGGGATCATGTGTAGGTTGTAATTAGGATTTGATATTTATAGTAATATATATTGCATTTATAATATCTTTTTAATAATTTATCCTATACATTTGAATAATTAAATACGTTACTAGCAGTCTAGCATGATATATCTGTGCACTCTCTCTATAATTTTTTTTTTATATTTCTTTTGTCTTAGGCCCTGTTCTTTTGGACTTATTTTCAGCAAAAATAAGTAAAAATAAGTTCAGTTCAGCAAAAATAAGTCCAGTTCAGCAAAAATAAGTAAAAATAAGTTCAGTTCAGCAAAAATAAGTTCAGTCTTGTCTAATGTTGTAATTATTATTTTTGTTTTCAATATTACTATTAATATTGTAATTATTATTAATATTATAATTATAATAACGATGAATTTGAATTTTTTTTATTTATTTTTTTATTTTTATTATTATTATTATTATTATTTATTATTTATTATTTATTATTTATTATTTATTGTTTATTATTATTTTTATTATTATTATTATTATTATTATTATTATTATTATTATTATTTATTATTTATTATTATTTATTATTATTATTTATTATTTATTATTATAAAATAATAAAATAATAATAAGTATTGATAATATTATGTTAATATTTATTGATTATTATAATAATAAGTATTGATAATATTATGTTAATACAGTTTAGTTCAGCAAAAATAACTTCAATTCAGCAAAAATAAGTTCAGTTCAGCCAAAATAAGTTCAGTTCAGCAAAAATAAGTAAAAATAAGTTCAGTTCCCAAAAATAAGTTCAGTTCAGCAAAAATAAAATAAGTTCAGTTCAATTCAGCCAAAATAAGTTCAAAAGAACATGGCCTTACTTAGGTTGCATTATATTGTCTTAACTGACATATACTACCTCCGTTCTTTTTCTATTGCAACAATAGAGTTTTCACGCTTGCCAATGCACAACTTTAGATATTAATATGTTTAATTACGTTTTAGTAAAAATTATACAAATTTGATATTCTGAAAGGATAAATCGAGACGAATCTAACAAGATCTCACATGATTATATTTTTCCTTACGTAAAAATCACAAGAGATAGTGAAATGGTGATGAGTGAATAGTGTAAAAATATCATTGTTGCAATAGAAAAAGAACGAAGGAAGTATATACGTAACTGGCATTTATATATGTGCACTTCCCTAGATATGAGTAGGTTGTCTTACTAAGTACTTTTGAATTCATTTGGTACAATCTCCGCCTGTAGAAAATTATTATATACTCCATACTTCTTTCATTTCATGAATATTAATTGCAATGTTTGTCTTATTTGTTTTCACATTAATTGTAATATTACCTTATTTGATGTAGTATATTTGGTTCTTTTTATCTCTCTCTTCATTATATAGCTAGGTCCATCTTTTTATCAATCACAAACTCTCTCCTCATCCTTAAAATATGTGCACTCCCCCATGTTGTAATACAAGAAACATACTCACATAAGAGCTCCTTAAAACATGTGCATTCCCCTATGTTGTAATTTATGTGGAACAGAAGTAGGATGCTATTCTTAAATTGAAGAGGAGGTTGGAAAAAAGAAAATAGGAGTGAGAATAAAGGGTCTCTTGTGCAAGACCAAAGTCCTCCCCTTAAAATGCGCCATGCATGGCATTGTTAGAAAAGTGATCAGTTTCAACAACAAAAAAATAAACGGATCATCGTGAAATGGATAAAAAGGTACTTTATTCTAATTGGGTCTGATCAAACTTTTATTTACAAGTGGGTTTGTGATCGATGTAGATAGTGATGTCCCTTTACTTAAATCAAACCCCTCTTCTCTTTTAGTGAGTGGAGGTTACTATGGACTTATATAGGTCATTGTTATGGAGTTCTTTCCGGGATAATAATGAAGTTCTTTATTTATGGAAAAAGTACGATTATACTGAAGCTGAAATGTTTGCTGCTGTACACTGTATGTACCACATTCTAGAACTTGCAGAATGCTTTCTTTTTTTTTTGGTATGAAAATGAGATCCCATAAAACCCTTAAAAATACATCTTGCAAGAAAAATTAAGTTTGTAGTTTTTTTTACAAAAAATGCTTTAAAAGGTTTTTTATTGCAAAATTGAACTTTTAAAATGATTTTTTTGGCAAATTTTTCTAATAATAATAAGGGAAAATTTCATAAAACTACCTTTTATAATCAATTTTTTTCAAAAAACTACCTTTTAAAAATTTTCTTTCAGAAAACTACCTTATATAACAAATTTGTTTCAATATACTACCATTTTACCATAAATGGGGTTTAATCACTAATAATTGAGTCACCGTAAATTGCTATTCTTTCCTCCCCTATCGTTTCTCTCTTCTTTTCTCGCTATTCCATCGGAAGCAACACCTAGGGCGATTGTCATTTATTGATTAGTATTAGATATAAACGTAACATGGTAGTATATTGAAAGGAATATGTTATATAAGGTAGTTTTTTGAAAGAAAATTTTTAAAAGGTAGTTTTTTGAAAAAAGTTGGTTATAAAAGGTAGTTTTTTGAAAATTTTCCTAATAATAATAATTATTATTAGGAAATTTTGTCAAAAAAACCTTTTAAAAGTTCAATTTTGCAAAAAAAAAACCTTTTAAAGCGTTCATTGCAAAAAAAAAACCACAAACTTAATTTTTTTAGCAAGATGAAACATATTCCCATTTCCCGGTGTGGTTTTTGAGATGCATAGGGGTGACCCTTTTATCTTTTTTTAACACCCTATTTTCATTAACTGCAGCACCACCCCTGCGCATCTCAAAAACGACACCGAAAAATGGGGATAGGTTTCATCTTGCAAAAAATAATTACGGTTGTGGTTTTACAAATAATGCTTTAAAACGTTTTTTTCGCAAATTTGAACTTTTAAAAGTTTCTTTGGCAAATTTTCCTTATTATTATTAAATAAATAATTAAAACATGATGTTTTGATGCAAATTGATGTAATATTGTGATTTTTCATCCATTATAGCAATTGGATATATCGAGTATACTTGGATAAATATTTGGAAGCCTTGGTAGTTTTACTTTTTTTTTATTATTTACTAATATACTCCCTTTGTTTTATGTAATTTGTACATTTTGCTATTTAATTAGGATTTTTTTTCTAATTAGGATATTTGATTTTTTTTCCTTACATGGTAGGAGTATGTGCTAGGATATATGAACCCTAGCCAGTTAATTAGCCATAAGGCTATCGTTTTTGCTCAATCCTAATTCGAACCGACTTTGATTATTGCTGAATAGAAACTTCTTAATATGATTGCAGTTGTAATTACATTCAACTATTTAAATTGGACTTGTCACCATCCAACAAGCTCATCTATGTACTTTTTTTTTATAAATTAACAGGCACGGGCTCATCATGCATTATAATATCAAAGTCGTAAAAAAATTGATTGAGAGAGTGTGTGTATTACAGTATTAGTGAAGGACCCTACTTTTTATTGATATGATGAAGGAGGATGAAGGAAAAGTAATTTATAGAAGAGCTTACATCACATAGAGTTAAATAAAATTGGTGGAATACATCACATAGAAATTTATATTTGTAATTTGTGTTTTTCACCACTCTTACCTTCTGATTTTATGATTTTATGTAATTTGTGTCATTGTTATTATATGACTTCCTTTAAATATGTAATAAAGCAATAAATACACCCGTGCATTATGCACGGGTCCTAAAACTAGTTTTCTATTTGATAAGGACTTTTCTAATCTATTGCCATAGGGCATGTTAAAGTTGTAAGATATCATTAATAAAAAAATAATACAACAAGATTCTATTTGGGGATAAAAAATAAAGATAGATACATAATATAGAAAGAATCATGTAAGATTTTTTTTAGTTTGATTGGATTTTGAAATGGAAACTTTTTGTATAGTGATATTTTATATAGGAATTTTAATACTCTTATCGTATGCCTTGTGGTTTAGGTTAGAAAAAAACCCTATAATAATAGGATAATTATTTGTAAACTGATTAGAAGATAAGGCTAGCTAGTGTTTATTAATGGGATAGGTTCAGTTTTACAGCACATGAGATAAATATAAGGCTAGTGTTTACTAATGGACAGGTTCAGTTTTACAAAATTTGAATATCAATACGTGAAGGCAGCACTACTGGTCGGAGAGTTATCAAAATTGTACTTTCTTTGGATAATTACCAGACCTTTTTTTTCTTCTTGAACTTTTTATCAGACGAATTCTGAGCATCAACTGGCCGGTGATTAAGATGGATGCTAGGCTCTCAATTCTCATAAGTGCATCACATATATAAAGAAAACGGAGGGAGTAGTTATTACTTATTACATCATAATTCCTTTTATTTAACTTACTCCTATTATATGTGTCTAATATTAACAAATACATAATCTATTTTCATCCATCTCATATTAATTGATACATTTCCTAAAATATAAGATCCCAATAATTTTATCTCATAAACTCAAATAATAATAAAGAAGCAATCGTCTCACTCACAAATAAAAGTTAAGATACCACAAACCACTAATAAATAATCATAATAGAATATTGTAAAAAAAATAAATTGAAAAAACACATCTCAATGCGTTTCAAATTATAATTTAAGGCATTTTAGCCAAAAAAAACAATTATTTCAAAATATAAGGCATGCATCTACAAGCCCAAAATAATATTAAATGCGACTTTATAATATGAAGATAAGATTATAGGTTGTTGTATAATATCAATACAATATTTGATGTCAGCTTTTATTACCAATGCAAATTTAACTAAAGCTAACTAAATTCTTAATATGCTTAGAAGCGGTTAACACTTAACATTCCTTATATTTAGAAACAGAGAGAGTATTACTCACCACAATAAAATTAAAATAAGCTGTCAAATAAAACTCATATAACAGAGGAAGTAACGTAGCCTATTATGTTCCACCTTTTTTTTTTGAAGTGAAAAGTCATTCATTGATTTGAAATCATAAGACATCTATAATAGATATCAAAAACAAACAAATACATATCATATTGAAATAAACATAATTCTAACATGGCAAAACCACGATCATTAAGTAGATCTAGCATTGAAGAAAACTCTCGTCTTTCTCATCGTTGTCTGATACAACCTTCTGCGAGGGGGTCAGTCGATCTAATGTAGGTTTGAAGTAGAAACAGATTTAATTCAACTAATTGTAAATGAATAACTGATATTTGTTGCAACCCCGCATAACTTCCAATCAACAAAACAACGTTCAACTTAAGACTCTGAATCTTGGATCTATACCAAACACACAAAAGAACCTAACAAATAAAACCACCATGATAAACATGGGAGACTATATGCCAACAAAGGGGGGACAAACTAGTCCCGTATAGGGGACGAAAGTCATCACAAAGAATGAATAGAAGCTCTCATAAAAAGATATTAATTTATTGAATAGACTAAGAAAATAAACTAAAAACTTAAATTAAGAGAGAAGAAGGGGATTACCATGAATAAGAGTATCTATGGCATCCCCTAGGATGATTTACCTTGAAGAAGGAAAGATAGAAAGAGAGAGGAAAGGAAACGGCTAGGGTTTTTTTGGCCTATCATATTCCTAAAATTTATTGATAATTTCTTTACTCGTAGATTTCATATTAATTGTGTTATTATTTTAAATATTTTACCATGCATTAATATATTGTTCATCTCGAACTAGCCGTTCGATGGAGATATTTATGAGGAGATATTTTTCCACACCCTTTGAGAGGAAGCTCTTCTTCTTGGGGGGCCTGCGTTCGCGATATCTCTATCAGGAAAAAAAAGAAGGAAAGATCTTATTCTCGAGTAAGTACTGCTGGAAAATGTGTTCACGGTATTTGCACGGTATATGCCGTTGTTTAGATTCCTGTAAATCGCGATTTTTTTTTATTAGGAGAGATAATTGGGCTGAATATCTACCCTTGTCAGGCTACTGGCCTGCGGAGTACATCAGTTTAGAGGTTGGGTACAAAGTTAAACAATCCAGAAAACAACAGGCCTAAAGCCTCACTGCCACCACAAGAGAAATCCCCAACATATTGTTGGGATGAAGATTCACATCCTGGGCAAAGCCTTAGAATCCGGCGTGGTACTCCACTGAGCTACTACCTCTTCCTCCCCTGTAAATTGCAATGACGAAAGGTGCGAGATTTTACATAGTCTCTGTTTTGTATGCATGTATGCTTAAATAAAACAGATTTTTTTTCCATAAATCAGTAATGCGATGCACATCAAACCGTGTAGTTTCTTCTGGGTATATGTGTTCATATAGCCTATAGGAATGTCATGTTAGGTTCATATTTCTGCCAATGACTTAACGCCAAGCTAACTTCGGAGTCATATCTCCTTCATTATAATTCTTGCAACGACACTTGTCATTTTGGGATATCTAATGTACTACTTTAACCACTAATCTATATCTATATATATATCTAAAATTCAAGACAAACAAATGTCATACTGCCACATGTTCCCCCCCAAGCAATTGACACGAAATAATAATAAAAATGTGGGGTTAAGACTCGAACCCACAACCTCTCCTTTGAAATACAAATAAACTAACCAATTCATCTACAAGCTCATATTGATTTTTTATTATAAGTAGAAGTTATTATGCTTCTTAAGTTGGCACATCAATTCGACTCCTACATTAATTGACTTATCAAGTAAATGAGTAATATATAGATATCCCCATGTTACAAGTTATATTACCTATTATCAAGTTTCCGTTTATCATAATAGTGATAATAAAACATCAAATCAACTTTGCATTTTGCGAAAAGTGAATGACATTACAATAAATTTATTATGCACCCGGTACTCAATACTAATTGAAAGTTATGAAGCATTGGAGGTAGTCACGTGTTATCTTAATGCATATGCTGATGATATTAAGGCATGTATTTCAATTAATTTTATAAAACAATAATAAACGAATGATACACAATGACTCGAGGAATCTCCCGGGGCAACAACTAGTTATAATAATTAAACATCATAAATCTTAATCAACTGCATGCACGTGTCTCATGTATTAATTACAATTACACCCTGCACTACAAAGTTCCCTCCAAAAGTCCCATTAAAAAAATTCCCGCCAAAAGTTATGCAAGCTATAAAGTGGACTCAAGCATTATAAAACAGGTTAGGAACTTATGTATCATTCATTATCCCATCTTATATCTCACTTCCTTCTTATTCTTTAAACATGAGACTTCCCACAACACCAAGACACCAAGACTAAAAGCCTATGTCCAACAATTAACTTATGACATTTAAAAAATAAACACTATAGACACTAATTAACAAATTATACAGTCGAGCTAGTATGCATAAATCAATAGATAATGATAAAGAACAATAGCAATATATAAAACTCGCAAGAATTACGTGGAGAGATGTAGGAAAAAACCCACAAAGTGCACTAGGACTTTGCAGGATCTTGATTTGATTGAAATACCTCTTGCAAACGGCTGGTTCACTTGGCACAGAGGTTCCTCAAAGAGTAAACTTGATTGTCACTTTGTTTCTCATGAATGGATCACTCAATTTCCATCTCTTATGCTTTCCTCCCTAAAGAGGAATGTCTCGGATCACTGCCCACTGATTGCGAGATCAGCCACCAAGAACTGGGGCCCTCGCCCTTTCCGGTTCCAGAATTGTTGGTTGACAGACCCGGGTTGTATCAAACTCATTAAAGAATCATGGACTGTTGGCTCTCAAGACTCCTTCCCAGAAAAATTAAAAAAAGTCAAATCTTCGCTGAAAAGCTGGAACCAAAACTCCTTCGACAATATTGAAAACCACATCACACTACAAGAAAAACATTAAAACAACGACTGCTTTACTGCGACGGTGAAAATAACGGTCGTTATTCTTGCACTCAGCGACTGTTTTAATCCGTCGTTGCCACCGACTGCTTTTAAAGTGGACAACGACGGATAAACAGTTGTTGTTTATCAACGACCGTTTTAAACAGTCGTTGAAATTGTTATTTTAAATTTTAAATTTTTTCAATGGTCGCTGATGAAACAAAAAGAGACAAAATAAAGTTCGCCTCTCCTCTCTCCTCACTCCTCAGGAGTCAACCCTAATCCCTCCTCTCTCTCCTCTTCAGATCTGCTCCTCCCTCCTCCCTCTCAAACCACCGGAGCAACGGACGAATTTCACTCTCCTCACTCAATATTCTTCCCACCCTCTCTCTCTCCTCTTCGTTGCTGTATTACAAACCCTAGAGCAGCGAAAGTAGCAAGCAGCAACAACAATGGCGAACTACGACCTAACCCCGAGAATCGCTACGCTATGGACATCCATAAGAGTCTCTACCACACCGATGATGTTCCTCAAGGTCCTTTTTCTCTCTCCTAGGGTTTTGTTGATTTTGAGATTGAATCAATTTGAGTTTGATTTGGAAATTGTTGTTTTTTAGGCTGCATTTGTTGCTCGTTTTGGTGGTTTTGTGTTTGAGTGAGTGTATTTTGGTCGAAATTTGGTTCGATCTTTGGATGGATTCGTGAGATTCAACTTCATCGTCGACGATGAATGTGGTTAGAGAAGGTGCGGATTATGATGGTGCTCTTTCAGTCACTGCTATGCTCGCCAAAGAAGCTTTTATGTTTTTTCAATCTGATAAGTTTTCGGAATGTGTTGATGTATTACATCAATTGTTGCAGAAGAAGGAAGGTGATCCAAAGGTATATTTGTGTTTTTTTGCTCATATCATTTGTGGTTTAGTTCACATTTTATTTAATGTGTCATTTGAATTGAGTTTTCAGCCTTTGAAGTTCACTTGTTCGTCGTTTTTTAATTGCGAATTCGATTCATTTTATTTGGATAAGTACATTTGTTTTAGTTCATAATTTGTTCTGGAGGTGGCTCTTATACTGAATTATTAGGTGTTACTCTACATGTAATCTGAATGGATTCTTCAACTTGTGAAGTTTACTGGTTTCCTCATATTGTGTTTTCGATCCACTATATTAGATTGGGGAGATAATCTGGTTACTTCCACTTAGTTCGTGTGAACGGGCAAGAAGAACTTTCTTTGGAGTCAATGTGTGAGCTTTTGAAGTTTTCTGGTTTGAGGTTTCTCGTTGTAGCCTTTTAAACTTTGCTTTAATACCTTTGCATAGGTGAGCGATTTATGAGATCACTTCAACATAATTTGTGTTTATTAGGGCATTGTAACTTGCTTTGGAGAAGTATGCATCTTAAGGTTGAGGGGCTTAGTTTTGTGTACCGTGAATAGCTATTATTCTTGCCGCAAAATTATACTAGTGTGAGGTATATGGAATGAGCTGATTCGTATTGTTCTATTCAATTGTTCACCCGTCATTGTTCGACAAGTTTTGACCAAACTTGTTAATTACAAGTGCTTTCTCTGCTTCCACCTTATGAAGGAAAGTATGTGCTACAAATTGGCGCGGCTATTGGTCCTCTTACTGGTGAATTGGCCAAAAAGGCTGGCCAGGTTCTAGCTGTTGATTTCACTGGGAGTGTGACAAACAAGGTGAAAATGATAAGTGATCACCAACTTCACTTGTTATATTTCTTGCATCTGTTTCTGCAAGAGTCAGACTACTTGGAGACTTGTTCTCCACAAACATGTGAGGAGGGAGCATTTTAGTAAATCCACTTGCACCAACTCCTCTCTGTACTATGGAGAACAAATTCTCCAATTAGCTTTCTGTTTGTAAACCATTCTAATGTTTTTTTTAATACTGGTTGCAGAGTGAAAGCATAAGCGGAAATCATCCAAATGTGAAGTTCATTTCTGCTGACGTAACATCTCCCAGCCTAGACATTTAACCGGAATCCTTCGATCTGATTTTTGCTAATTCGTTCCTTGTGCATGTTTCTGATGATGAGGTATTCGCGATGTTTGGCTTTCCTCTTTTGAGATTGTTAGTTTCTTATAGTATTGGAAGTGTTAACATATGGAGTGTCTTTTACATTTTGAAAATGAGAGTTATGTTTGATCCTTTATATTGCTGTTAACAATGAACAATTGGCTCTTTCATTTTCTTGATCTCTGAGCAGAAACAACAAAAGAGTTTGTGGTTAAGCTTGACCTGAAGCTCGGGCAGAAGGTTCTGGATATTGGTTGTGGCATAGGTGGTGGTGATTTCTACATGGCATAAAACTTCAACGTTGAGGTCGTGGGAATCGATCTCTCCATCAATATGATCTCTATTGCTCTCAAACGTGCTGTTGGTCTCAATTGTGCAGTCGAGTTTCTATATATTTAGTCTAACTATATGCATTTAGTGTCTATATTTATCGGCATCTAGCTTATTAGTTTCTAGATTTGTCAATATATATTTTTGTTGAACCCGACTTCTACTATATTTCCCGACACCGAGATCTATTTTGTGCACATAAATTTAATCTATTTCATGTAATTATATAAGTATCTATGCATTTTGTAATATATATTAAAATTGCATATTTTTTTAGTTGAAAAAATTGAATGCGATGCAGGAACAGGTTTAGTGTAGTATATTTAGGTGCAGGTACAGGTTTAATTATAATTTGGAACATTATTATCTAATTAATGTAATTTAAAAAAACGACGGTTAAACAGTCGCTGTAAAATAAAGTAAAGTTGTCACGGATGCAAAAGGTAACGACTGCTTTTAAATGCCAGCGACTGATTTATACCATCGTTGAATCCACGACCGTTTTAAACCGTCGTTGAATCAACGACTGCTTTAAACCGTCGTTGTTTCAGCGACAACGTTGGTATTAAAAACAGACGCTGATAAATAAGAAAACCGTCGTTGATATTGGTACCGACTGCCTGACGGTCGTTGATTCCTAAATCAGCGACCAACAATGCAACGACTATCAGTCAACGACTGTTGACCGTTGCTGATGAATTCAGCGACTGTTTTCGAGTGCATCAGCGACGGTTCCAAGCGGTCGTTGATATCGTTTTTTCTTGTAGTGTCACTGCCTGTGAAAATAAAATCCATGACTTCGACTTGATTGCTAATGGAAGAACACTCACTCCTTTGGAAATTTCAGATCGTAAAGATGCACAATTGGATTTATGGAAATGGCTCCGATGTAAAAAGGTATGTTGGGCGCAAAATTCGCGTGTTAGATGGCTGAAAGAGGGTGATAGAAACACCAAATTCTTTCACACAATTGCTACTATTAAAAGAAGGCATAATTGTATTGACTCTCTCTCAATCAATGGCTCTCAAATTGATGATCCCATAGTGATCAAGAAGGAGGCAGCCTCTTATTTTCAGAACATCGTCAAAGAAAGTTTCCAATCTCGCCCGACTTTCCAAGGCTTAAACTTCAAGCGCTTGAGCGAGGCTCAATGCGATCAGCTTGTAAAACCATTCTCTACGGATGAAGTAGATGAAGCTATCAGATCATGTGATGGGAACAAATCTCCGGGGCCCGACGATTTCAATTCTACCTTCATTAAATCAGCATGGGAGGTCATCAAAGATGATGTGTACAGTATTTTAAATGAATTTTGGACATCTCCTCGCATCCCTAAGGGTTGCAACAACACTTTTATTGCTTTGATTCCGAAGGTGGATAATCCTTCGGGTTTCAAAGACTATCGCCCCATTAGCATGGTGGGGTGTATCTACAAAATCCTAGCAAAGCTCTTGGCTCGTAGACTCCAATCAGTAATGGATTGCCTAATAAGCTCTCCTCAATCCTCATTTATAAAGGGGCGCCAAATTCTTGATGGTGCTCTCATTGCATCCGAGCTCATTAACTCATGCAAAAGAAACAAATCCAAGGCTACTATTGTAGACACATAATCGTGTCTCCCCATTTAAGGATCCGATGATGAAACATACTGTGGTCTTAATTGGTCCGACCCAAGGGCAGAGCAATCCGAAGAGCCATTCAAAACCATTTCGAAAAGTGTTAAATTCCTATTTTAAAGCCCAATTAATTATTCATGATAATTAATTGTATTTGAGCCCAATTCTTTGAAAAGCCCAATTAATTGATAATTAATTGATTTATTTTAATAAATAAATATTTTCAAAAGATATTTTTTATAAGTGAAAATCGGATTTTATCCCGTAAAATCAGATTTTCGGAGTTAAAAGATAAAAGAAAATCTTTGAAACGCGTTTATATAAAAAAACTATCAAAAAACAAGGCGGTGCGCTGAGCACAGTTGACTGTGCTGAGCGCAGCTAACTGTACTGAGCGCAGTCGACTGTGCTGAGCGCACGTGTCCTGCCATGTGGACTTCCACGTAGGCTGCGCCAAGCGCACAGGCTGTGCTAAGCGCAACAGAACTGCCACGTAGACTTCTGTTTCATGTAGAGTCCTGCGTCAAGCGCAGTTCTCTGCTTGAGACGCGGAATTTCTTTCTTATCTTTTCTAAAAGCGCGTACCACGTGTACACTTTTTATTGGTTATGTCGCGTCATGCGTTTGCCACGTCAGCTGCGCCAGACGCAGCCAGCGTGTGAGGCGCGGTGCCGTTTTCCCTATAAATAGGCCTGATTTTCGTACAGATAAAAGGACGGATTTTTCACATTAACACTCGACGAACATATTACGAATACTTTACGAATCTCTACAAACTACAAAATCTCCCTACAAAATTCATACTTTCAAACACAAATACATTCAATCTATATACTTTCAGATTTTCAGGCTTCACGATTGCTCGTCCCGAAGGTTGTCAATCTCTCAGACCCAAGCCACGGTATAATCCTGAGGGTCCTTAAATCAATTATTTTTATATTGAAGTTACTAACAGTTTTATTTCATGATGTAGATCTTTAATATAAAATCGCTATACTGTACATTCTAAACCTTCTTCTTTCTTTTTATTTATTTTTCATATATTATCATACTTGCCTGCTTATTCTATTCATATTATATGATTGTCCTGCATTATTGCTTTTATCACCCACATGTTATAATTGCTAATCAAAGACCTAAAGAACTGTTCTAATATTAATCAGATTAATTTGGACAACTTGCTAGGTTTCCTGTAATATTGATTGCATAATAACTTGTCACTAAAAATTAGTCTTTTTATGTGTTTCTTGAACCAATTTAGACTAAATATTTTTAAGGTGTTTAAAAAATTATTTGATTATTCTTTGGCATAAAGTCTGTAATGAATCGATATTTAGTAGAGGCCAACTTTGGGCGAATGTGGTTCATTATGACTATATTCGTACCCTCACCCCCGAACTCAATCTTTGGTTCATTTTGACCATCTATGGAGTCAAGACGGGGAAATCTACATTGGATAATTTGTCCCTACGATTTTCCCATATCCAATTAGGTTTATGATTCTTCCTAAAAAGAATTGTTGGCGACTTCTTTCAAAATAATTTTCAATAAAACCTTAACAGTGGGGTAGTCAAATCAAATACGTGCTCACACCGCGTAGGCGAAATAAAAACACGCCTACAACTATCCTTAAATTGGATTTTCATAAAGCCTTCGATTGTGTTTCTTGGAATTATCTCTTATGGATTCTTGAAGAAATGGGGTTCCCCCTTCAATGGAGGAACTAGATCAAAGTTTGTGTTACCACGGCCCATGCCTCAATTCTTATCAACAGGTCTCCATCAAAGCCTTTCAAATTGCAACGCGGTCTTCACCAAGGTGACCTTCTCTCCCCTTTTTTGTTTGATCTTATAGTTGAATCTTTACAGTTGGTGATGAGCAAGGTCATTTCTTTGAATCTATGGCGTGGAGTTGAAGTGGGTAAATGGGGAGTTATCATCTCGCATTTGCAATACGCGGACGATACTATTATTTTTTGTCCCCAAAACTTGGATTTTCTTCATAATATCAAAAAGGTGTTAATCCTTTTCCATCTTGCTTTGGGGCTCCAAATTAATTTTCATAAATCATCAATTCTTGGCATTAATGTTGAGAATCCTTGGTTACAATGTGCTGTAAATTACCTTCTTTGCAAAATAGGAGAGTTTCCTTTTACTTATCTTGGATTGCCTATTGGAGGCAACTAATCAAGATTGAATCTATGGGACCCAATTATTGGAAAAATTCGCCTCTTGGAAAGGGAACCTATTGTCAATTGGTGGCCGACTCACTCTCATCAAGGCCTCTCTCTCAAGTCTTCCCCTATACTATATGTCCTTATTTCCAATTCCGAAAGGAGTTATAGAAAGAAGGGATATTATCTCAGATAACCTTGACTTATAGGCCTTTTTCCAATATAACGCTAACTTTGGCAGGCCTGTCTCCGATAACCCTGAACTTGATTTTTATCATTAAACTGGACGGAATTTGTCACGCCGTTAACTAGACCCTAATTGGGTTTGACTTTTGCTAAATTCATCTCTTTGAAGATACAATCATGATTTACCTTGTTTGCAAAAAAGAAATATCATCACAATTGTGCATCCGACGTACTTCTATAAGCAGCATTTTTAATCACGAAATTAACACTTGATGTAATAAAAACATTGGCAATTGGCCTCCCTTGTTATGTTCGCCCAAAATCAAGGTGGTAAAAGAGACCAAACACATTATACACTCCTGACTCCACCCCAGAATTGCTAATTAGGATTTAGGGTTCTTGCCTAAATCGTTTTCTCTCCCATTAACTGTCCCAAAGAACAGAATTTTTCGAGTTTCAATCGCATTTTCATTGAAATTCGCAAAAGCTCCACATTTTGAATTATGCCTCCTCTGAAGAAGAAATCAAAAAAATCGAAGAAGAAGAATTTGAAGAAACTAAATAAGAACACCAAAAAAGTGAATGTAGTTCCAATCAACCCAGACCCATTGAATCTGATTGGTGGGATAGTTTCTGCCACAAGAGTTCTTCTACCCCAGGTACCCAATTTTTTCTTTTTCCATTTAATTTATGTAAAAATTAATATCTTGCTTATTTTCTGTAACGAAATTGCAATTTGTTGATTTGGGAATTTCTGTTTGAAGTCATTGCTAAGTTATTTGTTAATGTTATTTGAGTTATACCGGATAAAGGGTATGTATTTTTTCCATTAAATTTGGTAGTGTCGCCATTGAATTTCCATTCTTTCCCTCTCTCCTCCTGCTGCTGCTGCTGTAATTCAACAATTTTACAAGAAAAACCCAAGTTCAAATTTACAAGGAAAAAAACCCTTTTGGAGATCGCAATGCAAGACTTGAATTTTTCACTAAAGAGTATAGACCCAAGTTGATCGATGAAATGGTACAATTCAATTGTCGGAAGAATTGATTGATCTAGAAGAGATGAAGAACAAGAGAGAGAAGAGATGAAGAACAAGAGAGAGAAAGAGATGAATTTAGCAAAAGTCAAACCCAGTTAGGGTCTAGTTAACGGCGTGACAAATTCCGTCCAGTTTAATGACAAAAATCAAGTTCAGGGTTATCGGAGACAGCCCTGCCAAAGTCAGGGTTATATTGGAAAAAGGCCTATAAGTCAGGGTTATCTGAGATAATATCCCTAGAAAAAATTATTGTCATTCAACGCAATTTCTTTTGGAGCGGTACTTTGGAGAAGAAATCATTGCCTTTAGTGGCTTGGTCACACATTCAACTGCCAAAAAATTTCGGAGGTTTGAATGTTGGGGATCTACATCATCAAAATCTAGGCCTCCTTTTCAAGTGGGTTTGACGCTTTCTTAATGAGCCATCTGCATTATGGAGACAAGTTATCCAGCATAAGTACGGTTATGGGCTGCACTTTAACCCCTCTTCTCTCGAAATTCCAAAATTTGGGGGACCTTGGAAGCTCTTTTGCACTGCTCTATTGGAAGATGAGGCCTCTAAAGCTATCGTGTAACACCCCGACCCATATGGAGTCGAGTATATTGTCACCAATGCGCATCCAGGGCCAACAACTGTCCTCAATAACCAACACAAGTTCTTCCGGCATATTTTGTCCTCACTCATGCGCACCCTGAGAAACTTCCCAGGAGGTCACCCATCCCTGGACTACTCCCAGCCAAGCACGCTTAACTGTGGAGTAACTAAGGAAATGAGCTCCCTAAAAGAAAGATGCATCTTGTTGGAATGAGTAACCTGCTAAATCCCTTTAAAGCAATCATGAGGGATATTACATATCGTCTCTTCCAAAGTCCGTAAAAAAAAATTGGCAACGGAAATAACTCACTATTTTGGCATGATCTCTGGGTGGGAGACTTGCCTCTTAAAGTGGTATGTCCCAGATTGTTTCGGCTCTGCCTCTCTCCCAATGCTTCTATCTCCTCCTTCGGTTTTTGGTGTGGCCAAGTCTGGGAGTGGACTCTCTCTTGGAAAAGACCTCTAAGGCCCAAAGACCTAGATGAACTCCAATCTCTTTTATTTCTTCTCCAGCGAGTGATTTTTAACCCTCATGAAGAAGACATATTCATCCGGACCCCGCACAAAATCGGAGCTTTCTCCGTTAAACCCTTCAGATCGGAAATGGCCAAGTCTCTCTCATATTCCCAGCAACATGTTCTCAGTGGTATGTGGAAAGGTCTAGTTCCTCAGTGTATTGAAGTGTTCCTTTGGTTTGCTTTGCTGGGAAAATTGAATACTCGCTCAAAACTGGTAAGCCTTGGCATTATTCCAACCTCCGAATCACACTGCATTCTATGTGGAGTTCATCTTGAATCCTCCGATCACCTTCTAATTCACTGCTCCTTTTTGTGGAACCTATGGGGATGGTGGCTTGATATTTGGGGACTCAAATGGGCTGCACCTACATCCCTTCGAGATGCTTTCGCCCAGTGGCTTTCCCCTCATAATGATAGGTTCTTCAAGAAAATATGGCTGGCAGTATTCTTCATCATTCCATGGTCCATATGGCTCGAACGTAACAACAGAATTTTCAAGCAAATTGTTATGTCCATGGATCAAATTAAAGACCTGATCTGCTTAGACTTGGCTGGTGGGTCAAAGGCTGGCCAGATTCTTTCCCCTACAGCCCGATGAAATACTTCGCAATCCATTGTGCCTTCGATGGAAACTCCCAAACATCTGCAGCAATTTACATCCCTCTCTCTCGCCCTCTTGTGAATGGGAACCTCCTCCAAAGCAATTCTTGAAATGGAACGTGGATGCTTCTTTAAACTCAAAATTGTAAAAGTCCTCGATTGGTGGAGTTTTAAGGGACTCTCAAGGAAAATTTGTGTGCCTTTTCTCATCTTCCATCCCGATAATGGAGATAAATTCAGCTGAGATCTTTGCAATCCACTGGGCCCTAAAAATCACAACAAGCAGCTCCCGCATCATCTGCTCAAATCTCATCATTGAGTCCGATTCGGCAAATGCGGTAAATTGGTGTAATTCCAAACAAGGTGGTCCTTGGAATATTCACATCATCCTAAACTTCATTAGGAATATCTCCTCTACTGGGCTTTCAGTATCCATAATGCACAAAGGAAGAGCTTCTAACACTGTGGCAGATGGTCTAGCAAAAGAGGGTCTTAAAAGAATGGACGATTTTGTAGCTTGGATTTGATGTTTGCTTATTTACTTTAAAGTCTGTACTGGAACTATGTCTTTGGTGGGTTTCGGCCCATTTTGCTATTAATAAAATCTAAACCCAACTAATCAAAAAAAAAGTGCATTAGGACTTTGAATATGAGATGACGACAAAAGTAGAATTCTTAATCCCTCTGGCCTCTAGACTCTCTAACCTCTCTCTACGGTTTTTTAGCCTCTCTAGATCAAAGAATTGTCTTCTTATCTCTTAAATGATGCCTTAAGACAGCTAACTAACGTATTTATAATAGTCAAAGCCGTGAGGCCAGTGCTCCTAGGTTGGACTAGAGATTCATGACGAGCGGTCACAGTCATGCGTGACTCTGTTTATATAGGAATAAGAGTTATACTTATTCGCTTTAATTTCTATTTCGGGAGCAGCCGACTAGTAGTTATCGCATGTAGTCGTAGGAAGCATTCTTATGACTAAATTCATACTAGGGTTCGAAAAACCGCTAAAAATCCAGCAACGACAAGTTGTATTGGCGCACAACCCTCTGTGTGGCACAACTTAAACCCGTGCGGGCACATCAAAGCTTCTACCTCCTCTGCCAAAATCTAATTCGACTCTTGCAGGCGCACCATCTTTTATGTTACAGTCGCATCTTCCCCAACAATGTATGTATTGCAATCTTTCACTTTTTGATGATGCAGTCCCCAGAAGGCCACAACAATACCCAACAAAAAAATGAGGGATGATAAATCCATAACAGGTAGAGGATGGCCCTCTAACCTCTTACATGAATAGTAAAATCGTTACCTAAAGTAGCAAATTATTAAAGTAAAATTTCTCTTTAAGTAGCAATTTTACATTTTCAAAACGTCTAGCTTGGGTGGACCGGGTTCACACTAATTTATTGTGCACCCAAACTGACTTTATCATACAAAAACTGACTATATTAGAAAAAAAAAAACCGACTATATCATACGAAAACTGACTATATAAAAAAAATTGACTATATTATACAAAAACTGACTATATAAAAGGTGATTTTATCATATAATTAAAAACTGACAATATCAAATGAAAATTGACTATATCAAACAAAAATTGACTATATCAAACGAAAACAAACAATATCATATGGTTTCTGGTGCACAATAAGTTATTGTAAACTCGATCCATTCAAGTTTTTTTACAGTTTATGTAAGATTTCAGAGGGCAAGTTAATTGTTATATTAATTAAAATTACTTTATCAAGTTTTAGAAATGTGTAAGCAAATTTTGTGGGTATTTCTTTTCTTTGTCCCTATTCTCTCTCTTCCCATTATTGTTAGCCTTCTCTTTGAAAAAAAAATACTCACTCCTGTCTCCTAGTCGTAAAACTCAATATTCCTAATTATTATAACTTATAACATACTAAATACTCTACATTTTCAGGGGCGGGGCAAATGTAACAGGGGCCCTATGCAATTTTTTAAAATTGGGCCTTTGTTTTGTAGTTCAATGCACATATAAGATTCTCAATTTTTTTAGAAAAATGTACTTTTGAATTTGAAATACTGTCAAGTTACATCATATGATTAAAAAACATATCTACTTAAAAAAAAAGTGTTTCTCCTCGGATGATATGAGCAAACTAATATTGAAACATGTAAAACAATTTAAAAGACATCCAATTAAAATATAACAAATGAAAAGTAAGATAAATTGAAAAGTATAAAGACTAACAAAAGTAAAAGAAAAAAACAGTACATAAAAACTTATCACACGCTTGACGGTATAATATTACCACTGCTCTATATGTTTTTCTCTTGTTAGTTATGTAATTAATAAAATATATATCTGGGGCCCTAACTTTTGGGGGCCCTATGCGGTCGTTGTTACTGCAATGGGCAAGAATCGCCCCTGTACATTTCCTACACTCTTTTGTAATGGGTGAACTGGATTGAAACTGACCTATTCAGGGAAGAAATTGATCATTCCACAACCCATATAACATTATCTCTATATTACCATGGCTTGTTGACACTATTGTACCATTTGTTTTTATGAAATAACGTCGATAAAAGAACATTAGTGAATAGTAAGAATGGATTGAATTAAAATTGGCCAATTTTAAATTATTTTGAGATTTTAGTCATGACCCCACTTAAGTATCATGGCTTAATTTGGAGTTTTAAGGCTCTGTTTGATTCAACTTATTTTTACTTATCTTATCTTATCTGAACTTATATTCTAGTTAGTGCTGTCTAACATAGTTAATCTGTTTTATTTAACTTATTTTATCTTATCTTATCTGAACTTATCTTATTTTATCTTTTTCTATCTTATTTTTTCTGAAATAAGTTAAAATAAGTTGAACAGATTAGAGCCTAAATGTTAAAATGAATGTTAGATAATGATTAAAATGAGGTGATGTCATATCTTAAATTTGCGTCGATGAAAATAATACATTCTTATAGTCATCTATTTATTTTATGTTGATGTCAGTTATATGAATATCTTTAAAAATATGATTATATGAAATCGACTTAAATAATTAAAGCTTTATTCATGTTTTTCCAATTAATCAAGGTATGTGAGTTTCAATGTTTTTTATATTGTATGATATAAGTTTCTAAATATCAAAATGGATGTTAGGTAATAAACAAACTGCATATAGGTCTGTATGCATAATTGTTTCTTGCTATCAGATATTATATATATATATATATATGTATATATATATATATGTATATATATATATATGTATATATATATATATGTATATATATATATATATATATATATATATATATATATATATATATATATATATATATATTAGAATTATAATATAATTTTCCATTTATGCCATTTGATGTGTGATTTAAAACATAACTGTTGAGTAATATAGAATTAGGAGATATAGTTTATCTATTGTACAACTAGGAGTCTAGTTGGATATATTAAAGGAGTTAATGTTTAGTAAGGTTTCCTAACCTTGTAGTATAAATACGTGATTGATTAATGAGAAAAGGTGTGACAAATATTGAGATTGGTATTGATTACCAAAGAGAAACTTAACATGATATCAGAGCTAGTTGAGATCTTGGGTTGAAACTCTAAATTATTATTTTCTCCTGCCGGTGGGTTCGAGTTTCAAACCCACCGGCCGGATATATTCTCATAAAGTTGAGATTTTTTCCCTAATGACGGATAGAGTTGCCCACTGGTCGAAATTTTTTTAGCCCACCACAATTGCGATCAAACGTGAAAGAAAGAGATCAACAGAAGAAACGTTCGGTTAGTTTACTACGACAACTATAATAGTGCTCTTTGTTTATCCAGATGAGCATCATGATCAATGATATACTAGTGATTAGATACTTGATTGGTAAGATTTGTACTTACAAAAGTGGGTTTCTCACACAATTGCGATCAAACGTGAAAAAAAGAGATAAACAGAAGAAACGATCGGTTAGTTTACTACGACAACTATAATAGTGCTCTTTGTTTATCCAAATGAGCATCATGATCAATGATATACTAGTGATTAGATACTTGATTGGTAAGATTTGTACTTACAAAAGTGGGTTTCTCATGAAATATTGTGAGATACTAGGAGGAGGAGACTTGTTTGTCCTCAACCAAATTAGTTATGAAAGTTCATAAGCGAAAGTTTATAGTATATTTGAGGTGATTGAGACTCGAAACTCACGAGAGTTCGTGAGGTCAAAGAGACCTAAATTTTTTTATTAAACATTCGATCAAGATTCTGAAACGAGATGAGTGGATTCGAAAAGAATGGCGTGCTCATCAAAGAGAAGAAAAAAATATTAGCGGGTTTGAAAAGAATTGTGTTCCTATTTTATTGAAATAATCGGCGAGTTTGAAAACAACTGAGCCAAAATAAAGGAAAAAAAAACATTTACAAGAGTTTGTGAGGTGAGAGGAAAACATAAACACATGACGGGTTCGAAAAGAAGGGCGTTCTCGTTTTGTTGACATATTTGGTAAGTTCGAAAAGAATGGAGTTCTCATCCAGAAGAAGGGTTCAGAAGAAGGGTTCGAAAAGAATGGCGTTCCTGTTTTGCTAAACTATTTGGTAAGTTCGAAAAAAGTGACGTTCTTATCAAGAAGACAAAGAAAAACTTGGAGGTTCGAAAAGAATGGAGTTCCTGATCAATTGATATATGTGACAAGAGGTTTGAAAAGAATGGCGTCCCTCGCATATATATTTAACATGTGCGAAAAGAATGACGTTCTTATTTGACTGGGGATTGATGAATTCGAAAAGATTAACGTTTTCATCATCAAGATTTTTTTTTTGTTGAAGCCGACATCACCGGTGACTCCAACAAAGAAGACGAAGAATTTTCAGTTCATCCGAATCTGGTGCTAAAATAGAATATATATTTTTTTACTTTTCCAATCGTATCGTCCGTGAAACTGCCGTTACGATTGCGGGAGGGTGTTGAGGATAATGTAGCTATCCTAGTTGATAGATTATCATATATGATGATATGATGTTATTGTTATAATAGAAGTCTAGTAGTAGGAGATATATTTAAAGTTAATAATATAGAATTAGGAGATATAGTTTATCAATTGTACAACTAGGAGTCTAGTTGGATATATTTTAGGAGTTAGTGTTTAGTAAGGTTTCCTAACCTTGTAGTATAAATACGTGATTGATTAATGAGAAAAGGTGTGGCCAATATTGAGATTGATATTGATTACCAAAGAGAAACTTAACAATAACGACTATAAGCAGGAAACTTACTTACATTATTAAACTTTATTTTATATTTTTCATGAGGTTTAAATGTATGTTTTCTTGTTATTGTTACAATTTGATTTTCACGCTTGCCATTCCACAGTTTTGATTGTTAATGTCTTTAATCATTTATTTGCAAAAACTAAAATAAATTCATATTTGAAAAAATACATATTCGGATATTCCAATGAGATCTCACATGACTATTATAATTTTCTGAACTTCTATTCGCCGCCCCAAAACACTACAAGAAATAGCAAAAATAACGACGGCTACACAGCGACCGTCTAGAAAACGGTCGGTGATTGAAGATACAGCGACGGCTTTAAGCAGACGGTAGGCACCGACTGTTTATTATGTGAAGAACGACGGCTTAACCGTCGCTGACTCTCAGCGACGGTTATAAACCGTCGTTGTTTAGCTTAATGTAAAAAAGAAATGTTTTCACTTTAGGCGGCGCATTCAATGACGGTTTTAAGCCGTCGTTGTTGAGGTTAAATTAAACCTGAAATTTTTATTTTTTTAGGCGACGGTCTTAAACCGTCGCTGATGTCGAGGGGGGGGGGGTAAATTAATTAGCCTGTTCCAGTCGGGTTTTATTCGCAAAACCAACGAAAGAAGCTTGTGTTCCCTCCAACCAACGAGCGCCGACGAAACCGCCTCCCTCCAACCAACGGACGCCGGACGAAGCTTCGCCGCCGGTGAGCTTCAATTTATTGTATTTTATTTTTTTTCTTATGAAACCAAACCCTAAAAGTTGGGATTTTGGGGTGTAGGTGGCGAAAATCACCGTTGGCCGCCGGATATTCCAAATCTTTCTCCTCTCGCCGCCGGTAATACCTAAATCTATCCTATTTAATAATTTGTTTTTGAATTTTGGCCACTCACTCAAAATCTTTCCCCCAACTTTGGCAATGCCTAAATTCAAGTTTTGGCTCGGAACTCGGTGGAGGACGGTGGACGGACAACCTCCAAGAATCGTGACTAGGTACATCTTAATCTGCTCAATTTTGTTGATTTCTTGTTTTACTTTACATATTAGGGTTTATCAATTTCATGAGAATTGGAAAATAAATTGCAATTTTTCTTGTTAGGGGTGTTTATATATCAGATTATATAATTTAGAATTGTTAAAAATGTTAATTTTGTTGTTGTACTTTGATTTGGGGTGTTGTTGGTGTTTGAAAATTGAAATGGCATTATATTTGAATTGGGCATTATCAATGTTAATGCTGATTTTGGTGATTATATTTTATGGTCTATGACATTATCAATGTAATTACTTTGAAGATTAAGTTACTTTAATTGTATAAGTTTAAGTTACTATATAATTATCACAATAGTTTTTATAGTGGTTCGTTTATTAAAGGTTATAAAAGTTATAAACTATATAATTATCACAATAATTTATTTATTGCACATTCCTTTATTTAGTTTACACTATTTAAATTGTTTATATTGTTTTTGACATATTTGTTTTCGTGGAAATAGTTTGGATGATGTTATAAATTTAATTTAAGTGTTTAAATAAATATGTTTGCATCGTCATGTGCCTAGATACCCGTTCAAGGTATACTCATTAGGAGTATATCTTGAATAGTCCCCGGTTGGGGATTGTTCTTCGACGTTTGACTCCACTTAGGTGGTGAATGTATGCCTTTTGTTCTATTCTATGTAATTTCCGGTCATGTTGTTTCTCTATCTTTGTTCTCTGGTACATATGTAAGCTTTTACGAAGCTCACATTGTGTACTTGGAGAACTCATGGGAAATCTTTGCCGGAATTTACGTAGAAGCGAATAGTTGGCATACATTCACTAGTGGGGTTAGACGTCGAAGAATGGGTTAGGTTGGAGTGATAAGGACCTTTGGACATCATTTTAGGCCCTATATGTATTTCACACAAATGTTTAAATTGTACGTATGATGGTTGTTAATGAGTAGTGTGGTTGAAATGCTTTAGAATTGTAGAATTGGTCACCATGAAACGGAAGGAGCGTTGGTGGATGTATGATAGATATGACAATGTGCGTAACTTGAGGCCCGAGTTCTTGAGGGGGTTGATGAATTCATTGACTTTTGCAAAGTAAATCCCGAAAGCCCAGGTAAGGATGAAGTTAGATGTCCGTGTCCGAAATGCAAAACAGGCACGTATGCATGCCGCGGACACGGTTAAAGTGCATTTGTATAGCAAGGGCTTTATACACGATTACTACGGTTGGTATTCTCATGGTGAAGACTTACCTCAACCCTTGAAGAGCTATCTAATCCATACCGTGAAATGGTTTTCGATGCTCTTGGGAATAATCCGGAACCGTCCCTTTGTTGAAGAGCCTAGTGGAATGGAGGAGGAGCCTAATCCTCAAGCAAAGGTGTTTCTTGACCTATTAAAGGCTTCGAGGAACCGTTGTACGACGGGAGCTCCATGTCTGTGTTGGAAATGGCATCTAGAATAGTATCTTTGAAGTGTGAGTACAATTTGCCACATAGGTGTGTTGATGCTTTTGCTTCATTAATGAAAGAAGCAATACCTAACAACAACAACATGAGTGACACATTTTACGATACGAAGAAGATCTTGGAGGGATTAGAGCTTCCCCACGAAAAGATTCATGCTTGCCCGAAAGGTTGTATGTTATTTTGGAGAACTGATGCACACTTGGACAGATGTAGAGTGTGCGATTGCGCAGGATACAAGAGGACTTCTAAGGGGTCTTTAGTTCCAATGAAAGTTCTGATTTATTTCCCAATCACACCGAGATTGCAGAGGTTGTATGCAACAAAGAACGTTGCTGAAGAAATGACATGGCATGCCAAAAATCCAAGAGCCGAAGACAAAATGGCTCACCCTAGCGACAGTGAAGCTTGGAAGCATTTGGAACACGATTTTGTGGTCGGCCGTCTAATGCAGGTGGAACACGATTTTTAACTGAAGTGGAACTACAACGTGCACACCTATATGTGTTAGCAAATACAGGCATCTTACAAGAATTTGAGAAGTAAAACACTTGTTATTAATCATATTATTTATAAATTTAACTTTCATTTTTAATTTAGACATTAACAATTGTTATGTTTGTAAGGGATTTCGAGGACCACATTCTTCAAATTCGACCTACTCTACGTAGGGAAGATGTGTGGGTGCAACATGAAGCAGAATACCTTGATTGGTTTAGATCGAAAGTGAGTTTGTGTGACTATAGGTTATTCAATAGGTTATTCAAGAAATGTTAATGGATTAACAATATGAATGAATTTTAATAGGTTATTCAAGACAAACCCAATGATGATGTACTGTTTGCTTTGGCAATGGGTCCTTCGACATTAGTTCGCACTTGGAATAGATACTATGTTAATGGATACAATTTCCAAACAAAAGCATTAAGCAAACACAAATCCACCATGAATTATGGAGTGTGTGTGTCTAATGATGGAGGGAGTGATTTCTTTGGGATTCTAGATGATGTTATAGAATTGAAGTTTACCGGTGCTCGTAGTCAATATAGCACAGTTTTGTTCAAGTGCAATTGGATGGACAATGTGAGGGGAATGAACATCGATCAATACAAGCTAGTTGAAGTCAACCACACCAAGAAATACCCCAAGTTTGATCCCTTTGTGCTATCATACCAGGTTAGCCAAGTATATTTCGCACCGTATCCAAGCTTGAAAAGAGATCGTGCTCAATGGTGGGGTTTGTGTTTAGGACAAAGGCAAGGTCTGTGATTGATGCTCCGGTTGACTTCGACTTCCTTCAGGAGACAAGTGCTGGGAATCCAACGCTTTGTGATCCAAATGATATTCCCGATTATGAAGGTGGTAATGATGTCGAGTGTGTTGAAGGAGATGATGAAGAAATTTTGTTTGAAGCCCCATCAGGTGATGATGAAGAAGAGTCTAGTTTCGAGTCTGGAGAAAGCGAGGATGATGACGATGACGATGATGGTTTTTGGGATGACGATAGTGATGATGAACTAAGCGAGGATGGGAATTCACTTTGATTTGTTTGAGTATATCATAGCTTGTATTAAGGACAACATTTCAATAAAAATATATGACTTTTGTAATGAAATGTTGAAGATTACTTGTTATGACATTTCCATCTGTAGTTTTTCTTACTGTTGTTGAGTAACATGATCCATTCTGCACCTGTGGTTTTTCTTAGTGTTTTTCTAATATTTAATTAGTACTTGCTTTCTCCCCACTTCCCTTTTCGCATTAATATTAAAATATATGACTGCATTGTGACCACTAATTCTAGTTATTCTAATCAGAATCTACATGGTGGATTTGTAGTATCTGATTATGCTCTTTTAATTATCAAAGATTACATTTTCCTAAGCATTATGATTTGGCCATGGTCTAAAGAGTATGATCAGTTGTTGATTTCTCATGATTTCATTTGGTTTTGGTATGTCTTACTTATAATTCTATTAATGAATTTGTATTACTTTGATAGGGAGGGGGGCTGAGGGGGTCGGGGAGGGGGGCGGGGTGGGGGTCGGGGGGGGGGGTGGGGGCTGTGCAGGGGGTCGGGGAGGGTGGGGGGCTGTGTGCAAGGGGGGTCGAGAGGGGGGAGGGGGCTGCAGAGGGGTCGGGGGGGAGGGGGCGGGGGGGTCGGGGAGGTGGGGGCCGTGCGGGGGGGTCGGGGAGGGTGGGGGTGTGCGAGGGGGGTCGGGGGGGGGAGTGTGTGCAGGGGGATCGGGGAGGGGGAGGGGCTCCCGGGGGGGTTAGGGAAGGGGAGGGGCTGCAGGGGGGTCGGGGAAGGGGGGTGGGGGCATGTGCGGGGGGTCGGGGGGGGGGAGGGGCTGCAGGGGGTGTCGGGGAGGGGAGGGGGCTGCAGGGGGGTCGGGGAGGGGGTGGGGTGCAGGGGGTGTCGGGGAGGGGGGGAGGGCCGGGGGGGGGTCGGGGGGGGGCCGTAGGGGGTCGGGGGGGGGTGGGGCAGTGCGGGGGGGTCGGGGAGGGTGGGGGGCGTAGGGGGGGTCGGGAGGGGGGAGGGGGGCTGCGGGGGGTCGGGGAGGGGGAGGGACTGGCAGGGGGTCGGGGAGGGTGGAGGGGCTGCAGGGGGTCGGGAGGGGGCGCAGGGGGTGTCGGGGGGGAGGGGCTGCGGGGGGGTCAGGGAGGGGGGGTGGGCTAGTGATTAGTGGCATTTTTCGTCTTGATTTTTGTTTCAAGTGAATATGCATATTCTAGTTTTCAAACAGATGCGCACTTCTTCTGATCTTCTTGATCAACTTCTCAAATAATCTTCTATAACACCCACATTTACCAACTTGATTTTTGTCTTCCATAAAGAAATTGGACATATAAAATTGATCCTAACTCTACCTTCATTAGCTTATGAATTTAAGCTTACATATTTGGGAAGAGCTTGTTGATAACCACTTAAGATCCAACGTTCTAATTTCTTTGACATAATGTTATTGGATTATTCATACTTTAATGTAATTTGTTTAATCTTGCGCAGTTTTAATTTCTTGCATTTTAGGTAATCATGTCTAATCCTAAGGGCCGCGGAGGTCGAGGTGGCTTAGGTGGAAGCCAAGGTCGTGGGACTTTGATTCCGATGCGGCTTTTTCAATCACGGAAGTAGAAGGAAGCCGAACCCCGTAGTAGAGACACAGGGGAGATGATTCACGGGCACGTGACATTGGTAGCCACGCACTGGGAGACTCCGAACATTCATACGGAGGAAGGTGAAGGTTCGAACCGTGCACCAAGAAAGGTTTTAAGCCCTCTTTGGATTATGGTAAGTTCGTAAGCTACTATATGCTTCATGATACACAAATATGCAATGGTATTCACAATTCACGTGTTTGTTTGGTTTTCAATTGAGGTTCGATGATAACAAGGTTAGTGGGTCCATCACTGACATTTTCCAGGGCCATTTTCGACAACCTTGGTTCAATTACATTGAGGTCGACAATGCAACAAAGACGCATTGGTGGAACATTTTCACAGTATGTATGAATCGAATTATGAAAAATTTCATTGATTATATTACTTTATTAATATCTTTGTTTAATGTTTGACTAAAGGGTATTTACGAATGGGCTCCTGAGTTAGAAGGCCTAGTGAAGAAGGATTACAAGAAAAAAGCTTCATCTCATCTGAGAGACTTGCGATACTGGGTGGTTAAGAAAGGCCGAAATGGTTGGGGGAGACGATCTACGAAGACATGAAGAAGAGAAGTGAAGACCCAACATTTCGGGAAAAATCTGAACAGGCGAAGAAGAACCGAAGAGGTGGCTCCCTGTCTAATCCAATTGAGCCGTCACACTTTCAGGGTTCTATTTCGGCGGCACAGCATGCTAGGAAGATGGTAAATATGTTTCATATCTACTACTTAGTGTAATTTACATTTCATTTTCGGTATGAGTAAAAAATTAAGCCTTTGTTCAACAATGTCTACGAGCAAAGAGTAGAGGAGGAGTACTCCCTCTTGCTCCCGAGTTGTTCTTGAAGACTCATTTCAAGACTGTTCCTGGAAAAGGAGAAATCCCAGCAAACAAGAAAGCAAAGCAAATCACGGTACATACTTCTAAACATATATTTATAGGCAAATATGATTGAAAAGTTTGGTGCAAGTTTAGTTAGAACCAAATATAGGCCATTTTGGCCAATTTAGGCTATTTCACTTGAAATTGAATGAATACGAGTAGTTTGATGCTAGTTTAAGTTATAAACACCTCAAACATCATATATATAGTTAGTTTAATGTGATTCTAAGTTGTTTTGATTGAAAATACACAAAATAGGAAAGTTAGAACCAAATATAGGCTAATATAGGCCATTTTAGGCTATTTCACTTGAAATTGAATGAATACGAGTAGTTTGATGCTAGTTTAAGTTATAAACACCTCAAACATCATATATATAGTTAGTTTAATGTGATTGTAAGTTGTTTTGATTGAAAATACACAAAATAGGAAAGTTAGAACCAAATATAGGCCATTTTGGCCAATTTAGGTCATTTCACTTGAAATTGAATGAATACGAGTAGTTTGATGCTAGTTTAAGTTATAAACACCTCAAACATCATATATATAGTTAGTTTAATGTGATTGTAAGTTGTTTTGATTGAAAATACACAAAATAGGAAAGTTAGAACCAAATATAGGCCATTTTGGCCAATTTAGGCTATTTCACTTAAAATTGAATGAATACGAGTAGTTTGATGCTAGTTTAACTTATAAACACCTCAAACATCATATATATAGTTAGTTTAATGTGATTGTAAGTTGTTTTGATTGAAAATACACAAAATAGGAAAGTTAGAACCAAATATAGGCCATTTTGGCCAATTTAGGCTATTTCACTTGAAATTGAATGAATACGAGTAGTTTGATACTAGTTTAAGTTATAAACACCTCAAACATCATATATATAGTTAGTTTAATGTGATTCTAAGTTGTTTTGATTGAAAATACACAAAATAGGAAAGTTAGAACCAAATATAGGCTAATATAGGCCATTTTAGGCCATTTCACTTGAAATTGAATGAATACAAGTAGTTTGATGCTAGTTTAAGTTATAAACACCTCAAACATCATATATATAGTTATTTTAATGTGATTGTAAGTTGTTTTGATTGAAAATACACAAAATAGGAAAGTTAGAACCAAATATAGGCCATTTTGGCCAATTTAGGCTATTTCACTTGAAATTGAATGAATACGAGTAGTTTGATGCTAGTTTAAGTTATAAACACCTCAAACATCATATATATAGTTAGTTTAATGTGATTGTAAGTTGTTTTGATTGAAAATACACAAAATAGGAAAGTTAGAACCAAATATAGGTCATTTTGGTCAATTTAGGCTATTACACTTGAAATTGAATGAATACGAGTAGTTTGATGCTATTTTAAGTTATAAACACCTCAAACATCACATATATAGTTAGTTTAATGTGATTCTAAGTTGTTTTGATTGAAAATACACAAAATAGGAAACTTAGAACCAAATATAGGCTAATATAGGCCATTTTAGGCTATTTCAATTGAAATTGAATGAATACGAGTAGTTTGATGCTAGTTTAAGTTATAAACACCTAAAACATCATATATATAGTTAGTTTAATGTGATTGTAAGTTGTTTTGATTGAAAATACACAAAATAGGAAAGTTAGAACCAAATATAGGCCATTTTGGCCAATTTAGGCTATTTTACTTGAAATTGAATGAATACGAGTAGTTTGATGCTAGTTTAAGTTATAAACACCTCAAAAATCATATATATAGTTAGTTTAATGTGATTCTAAGTTGTTTTGATTGAAAATACACAAAATAGGAAAGTTAGAACCAAATATAGGCTAATATAGGCCATTTTAGGCTATTTCACTTGAAATTGAATGAATACGAGTAGTTTGATGCTAGTTTAAGTTATAAACACCTCAAACATCATATATATAGTTAGTTTAATGTGATTGTAAGTTGTTTTGATTGAAAATACACAAAATAGGAAAGTTAGAACCAAATATAGGCCATTTTGGCCAATTTAGGCTATTTCACTTGAAATTGAATGAATACGAGTAGTTTGATGCTAGTTTAAGTTATAAACACCTCAAACATCATATATATAGTTAGTTTAATGTGATTCTAAGTTCTTTTGATTGAAAATACACAAAATAGGAAAGTTAGAACCAAATATAGGCTAATATAGGCCATTTTCGGCCATTTCACTTGAAATTGAATGAATACGAGTAGTTTGATGCTAGTTTAAGTTATAAACACCTCAAACATCATATATATAGTTAGTTTAATGTGATTGTAAGTTGTTTTGATTGAAAATACACAAAATAGGAAAGTTAGAACCAAATATAGGCCATTTTTGGCCAATTTAGGTCATTTCACTTGAAATTGAATGAATACGAGTAGTTTGATGCTAGTTTAAGTTATAAACACCTCAAACATCATATATATAGTTAGTTTAATGTGATTGTAAGTTGTTTTGATTGAAAATACACAAAATAGGAAAGTTAGAACCAAATATAGGCCATTTTGGCACTTTTAGGCCATTTCACTTGAAATTGAATGAATACGAGTAGTTTGATGCTAGTTTAAGTTATAAACACCTAAAACAGCATATATATAGTTAGTTTAATGTGATTGTAAGTTGTTTTGATTGAAAATACACAAAATAGGAAAGTTAGAACCAAATATAGGCCATTTTGGCCAATTTAGGCTATTTCACTTGAAATTGAATGAATACGAGTAGTTTGATGCTAGTTTAAGTTATAAACACCTCAAACATCATATATATAGTTAGTTTAATGTGATTGTAAGTTGTTTTGATTGAAAATACACAAAATAGGAAAGTTAGAACCAAATATAGGCCATTTTGGCCAATTTAGGCCATTTCACTTGAAATTGAATGAATACGAGTAGTTTGATGCTAGTTTAAGTTATAAACACCTCAAACATCATATATATAGTTAGTTTAATGTGATTGTAAGTTGTTTTGATTGAAAATACACAAAATAGGAAAGTTAGAACCAAATATAGGCCATTTTGGCACTTTATATTATTTGAATATGAGTATATTTAACCAAATGCGGGGAGACATACAATAAGAAGTTGGATCATTGTACCACTCGGGGTCACGGCCGAACCCCGATCTCGTTGTATTGGGAGACAGGTTGGGGGGAGAAACGAGAGGAAAAGTTCGGGGTTGGGTCGGGGAGATCATTTGTACTACAACTCGCATCGGGCGAGGAGATGGTGGCTCTTCACAACCATATGAGCCGTCCATTTTTTCTCAGATTGAGGCGCAAGTGGAGGCAAAGGTCGCTGCACGGATGAGAGAGGTGGAGGCAATGGTCGCAGCACGGGTGGAAGAGTCACGTCGGGCCCTCATCGAGGAAATGATGAGGAACTGATGTGAAATAGAAGTATTAGTTATGTAGAGTTCTAGTTCTGTTAGAATTCTATGTAATTTAGAGTTTTAATTCATAGTTTGTTTAGAGTTTCAATTGAATTAGGACTTTATTTTAATTAGAGTTTGAGTTGTGTTAGGAGTCCTAATCCTAATCACATTAGGCGTGTGAAATAATCAGTCACAGCCGTGTGATGATAGATTAGTTTGTTATGTTTATCTTTTATGCTTTACTAGTTCTACTAGGTTTAGGTTACTTTGCTTTAATAGTTCTACTAGGTTTAGGATTATTTGCACTATAAATAGACCATTCGGTCATATTAATAAAGGTAGAGTATGTTTAAGTTAATTCTTGTGAATTACAGATTTAGGAGAGAATCCAAAACGAATCCGGAGAGAATCCAAAAACCCCCTAGTTGAACTTTGAGACAAAATACGCCTAAGTTCTCCATATCCTGGTTACCAATCGAGTTATTGAGACGAAATACGCCAATATACTTGATCTTTGCTACTGATTTAATTAAAGTTTCAATCTTTCATCTACAAAAGCCACTAAACTACATCAAAGAGCCTAAATTTCGTGAATCTTGTTTCAAGAATCACATCAAGTGGTGTGGCTGCTGATTTCCACCCCCCGCACTGCTGATTTGCGTCACATCTGACAGCAGTTCGGTAAAATTGTTCCTGTGGCTACGTTACAAGTCGGAATTCAGATTTTCTTGGTTCGTTGGAAAGCTAACAAAGAGATCTCTCTTGTGTTAAAATTTGAGCGTATTTCAACCAGTAACGAAGTCGCAGTCATCGAATACATCTGCGTCAAATTTCTGTCGCCAGTTTGACACTGCTCGATTGAAACGGCGCGTGACAGAGCGTGTACCTTCGGAATTCTATGATTTTTGGTTCGTTGGACTTACAACATCTGGAGGTTTGTTGTGTCAAAATTTCATCACGTTCTAATAAGTAACGAGTTCTGTACCGCTTTAAACTTCTATGACATCGTATCTGCTTGCTGTTTCATAATGGCTGATTACTATGACTATTATGACTACGATGCGTCCTATGCTTCCATGGATAACATCAGCGCAGGCTTTGAAGAAATACTTGTCACACTTCATAAGCTACAATCCCTACCACCTCCGAAGGCATCTACTGGAACCATGCGCACAAAAACATGGATACATTGTTTAAAGTGTCAAGGTCTTGGTCACGAAGAACATCAATGCCCCAATGATGAATATATTTCCAAGGAAGAACTTGTCTTGTACTTAAACCAAGACGTGGCAGATTCCACGGCAACACTACCCTCGTTGGAGGAAGCACCTTGTACGGATGACTCTTTGAATTGTGAAACTCCATCAGATCCGATCTTGGACATACAAGAGGGCTTAAAGATTCAATCTTTGGCTTGTAGACGTTCGAAGGTTCTGAAATTTGCTGCCCCATGTGCGACTACATTTTCCAAGAAGCGTTGGCAACCAAAATCTGCAGCATCTACTACTGATTTTTGTTATCATATTGTCCTTCTTGGCAACAAACGACCACACCCATCATGGCCTCCATTGTTGTTTCTCATTCGTGCCCTAATGCTCATGGATCATGGATTTCGTGCATGGATAATTGCTTGGCTACATCAAAACTTGAGGACAAGTTTCTTTCAAGAAGGGGAGTTTGATGTGAAATAGAAGTATTAGTTATGTAGAGTTCTAGTTCTGTTAGAATTCTATGTAATTTAGGGTTTTAATTCATAGTTTGTTTAGAGTTTCAATTGAATTAGGACTTTATTTTAATTAGAGTTTGAGTTGTGTTAGGAGTCCTAATCCTAATCACATTAGGCGTGTGAAAAAATCAGTCACAGCCGTGTGATGATAGATTAGTTTGTTATGTTTATCTTTTATGCTTTACTAGTTCTACTAGGTTTAGGTTACTTTGCTTTAATAGTTCTACTAGGTTTAGGATTATTTGCACTATAAATAGACCATTCGGTCATATTAATAAAGGTAGAGTATGTTTAAGTTAATTCTTGTGAATTACAGATTTAGGAGAGAATCCAAAACGAATCCGGAGAGAATCCAAAAACCCCCTAGTTGAACTTTGAGACGAAATACGCCTAAGTTCTCCATATCCTGGTTACCAATCGAGTTATTGAGACGAAATACGTCAATATACTTGATCTTTGCTACTGATTTAATTAAAGTTTCAATCTTTCATCTACAAAAGCCACTAAACTACATCAAAGAGCCTAAATTTCGTGAATCTTGTTTCAAGAATCACATCAGGAACATGTCTAGTTTCGGCCACATGTTCTCAGGTTGCAACCCAGGCCCCACTCCACAACGCAGACCAGAAGATGACCCAGGGTTTGGTGGTGGCGGTAGTGCTACAGAGCCACCCTTGACAGTGTAGTTTTTTTTTGGTTTTGGCAACTAGGTAACTAACTTATAGTTGGATATAGTTAGTCTAACTATTTTCTTGTAGTGTAAATACTTATCGGCATCTCGCTTCGTTTCTTGATGTGTCGGGTTATTTTTTTTTCAACCCGACTTCTACTTTATTTCCCGACACCGGGATCTATTTTGCGTACATATATTTAATCTAGGTAGTTTGTCTAACTATAGACATTTAGTGTCTATATTTATCGGCATCTAGCTTATTATTTTCTAGCTTTGTCGATATATATTTTTTGTAAACACCGACATCTACTTTATTTCCCGACATCGGGATCTATTTTGTGTACATAAATGTAATCTATTTCATGTAATTATACAAGTATCTATGTAAATTTTAATATATATCAAAATTGCATAATTTTGTAATTGAAAAAATTTAATGCGATGGAGAAACAGCTTTAGCGTGGTATATTTAGGTGCAGCTGTGCAGGTACAGGTTTAATTATTATTAAGAACAATAAAATTTTAAATCATATTATTTTGTAAGAACAGCGACGGTTAAACAATAAATCAACGACGGCTAGGCAGTCGCTGTAAGGTTCTCTATGCACCCATTGAAACGAAATCAACGACTGCTTTAACATCTTAGCGGCCGTTATAAACAGACGTTGATTATTCGAAATCAACGACGGTTTATAACAGTCGCTGGAACAACGACGGTTTAAAACGGTCGGTGATCCAAATGATCGTTATAAACCGTCGCCGACCGCCGTCTCGCTTTAAAATGTCGTTGATCGGGTATCAACGTCGGCTTTTATAAACCGTCGGCGATTATCCTTAAACCGTCGTTGAATATATCACCGACGGCTTGACGGTCGTTGAATCTTGTATCACCGACCATCTTTTTACCGACGGCCATTTAACGACGGTTAGCCGTCGTTGATTATTCAGCGACGGCTTTTTAGGCTACCAACGACGGCTAAAAGCCGTCGTTAATTGGCACTTTTCTTGTAGTGAAACTACTTAAAATAGCCCCCAAAAAAGTTGAAATTACATTTCTAACCTTTTCTTTCTTTTTCCCTAAACCACCACCCCCACCACCGCCCACCTCACTCCGGCCACCACCATCCACCTCCCGCCACCACCACCCCATTGCCACAGCCCACCCACCAACAACCCCCACCCTCCCCCCCCACCCCACCGGCCACCCCCCACCCCCTACAAGCCCCACAGCGGCCCCCCCACCCTCGCAACCCCCACCCCAGCCCCCCTACCCCCGCAACCCCCACCGGCCAGCCCAGATCGGAGTTCCACATAATCCGAGCTCGAAGTCGTGGTGGCAATCGGACCTTTAGCTTCTTCCTCTTCTCTTCTTTGGTTGCGCAAAGCCTTGAAATTTTTTGGGGACCATGGGCGAACGTCCGGCCGGGACGTTCCATCCATGGCCCGAACGTCCGGCTCGGACGTTCGGGCCATGGGGTGGAACGTCCACCCTGGACGCTCGCCCATGATCCCCAAAAAATTCGGTTTCTTACCATGTGGGTAGTGGAGGAGATGGCGGGTGGCAGTGGGGAGGTAGGTGATGGCGGGTGGTGGGAGGTGGTGGCGAGGGTGGTTGGTGGAAAAGAGGAGGGGTAAAATAGTCTATTAAAGTTGACTTGGGGCGATTTTAAGTAATTTTTGGGCGACGTAACAATCCCCATAATCTTTGCGTATAAATCGCAAACAATAGTCATATATATATATATATATATATATATATATATATATATATATATATATATATATATATATATATATATATATATATATATATATATATATATATATATATATATATATATATATATATATATATATATATATATATATATATATATGTGTGTGTCAAAATACAAATTATAACGTATTGTGAAATAAAAGGAGTTGGGTACTATATAATATAATACGGAGCTTTTAACATTAAAATTGATGTTAAATCAGGTCAAAATATGCTTCGATTATGTTCTTTAAGTCGTATGTAATCAAAATTATACATTTGATTTCGATAGACAAAATCATACAATATAATTTTTATAATTCTCGGTTTTTTATTACAATACTGCCCTTTAATGTATGATGCCATCTATTCTACTAAATTAAACCAAACAAGAAGAAAATCCAATTTCTCTGTCCTCTTCAATTCCATCTATCTTTTACCTTCTTCATAGACCCACTTCTGGGTACCCTTTCAATTTGGCTTGACATGCTGTGTTTCTGCCATTTGGCCCATTTCAAGACAACAAAATTGCTAATTTTGCTCACAAGGTTAACAATTCCTAGTGATGCTGATTTGCGCAAAAATATATTTTCGCCATTTGCTCGAAAATATCTTTTGGTCATTTGCTAAAAAAAAAAGCTTTTGGTCCCACACAAGTTTGTGGTTGATATCGATGACCCCCTTATTTAGTCAGTGGCGGATCTAGAAAATATTGAAGATATTTAGAGGAGTCAATTGGTTAGATTTATAAGGATATACACCCAAATCTCAAACTTTTTAAGGGTAAATTCCATGTTTATTATTAGGTTTGATATTGACCCCACAATTGGCTATGTGCGTGGCTCCGCCACTGGTTTTAGTGATTTAGAAATCTTAAACTACCTCCATTGTTTAATACTTGTAAGTTTTTCATTTTAACACTTGTTTAGGAAGTAAAAAATCCCATGAAGTTTGCATACACATGAATTAAGTTCCTTCATTAAATTCATGGGAATTGAAAAATGTTGTTCAGTTATTCATAAGGGAAGTAGATCTTCCAATGCATTTCTACTTACCCGGGGGGAGTAGATAAGCTCCTTCCTCCGAGAGTAAGGGATATCCTAGTGGTTAGAGCTTTCCTTCCGGTTCCAAGAAGTCTTGGGATCGATCTCACCCTAGGCAAGTTGGGATTCCCTTTATTTCCCCCAATTTGTCAAGGTTTCTCCTTACCTTATATATATATATATAAAAAAGATAAGCTTCTTCCCCCGTTTTATAGAAAGTAGAAGTTCATAGGAAGTTCTACTTTCCCTATTTTGTAAACTTTTTGTCAGCCAAATAACAACTCCATTTTCCACTTTCTATAAAATAGAAATTTCCATTGTTATCTTAGGCAACCAAACAAGTTCTAAGAAGTTATCTATTACTTATTACAACATTGACACTTTCCGCATATATCTTCTCTTTCTCTCTCCTAACATATAGTGATTATTTTTTAACTCTTTTATCCCTCTTCTTTCGTTGACTCTTGTGCACATTTTAATATTGCCAAAAAAATTAAAAAAAGGAGGAAGCATTAGACAAGGTAAAAAACTTAGATGGACCCGGTTCGTAATTGATATCAACTTCATATAGTGAGTTTTATAGAGATATTGTGAACTTATATACAATATAGTAGATCTTATTAATGGAAAACATATAGTGAAATTATATGCAATATAGTGGAGGATTTAATTTTAATGTTTTAACATGTAGGAAGATGTAGGTTGTGTAGTATATCATGACACGTGCTTTAACGTATAGAAAGACGTAGTTTCTGAATGATATAGTGAGTGTGTGAATGATATAGTAGTATAATGGATTTTAGAAATGATAATAGAATCTACATGATATAGTATGTTTCTGAATGATATAGTGGGTTTTTGAATGATATAGTGGATTGTTCAGAAATAATACGTGTTTTTGATATGGAGCATACTAATGTTAACGTGAACCAGGTCCACGTAAATCAAATTGTTAGACAAGATCACCGTCTATATTATGAATCAGACAGTCCGCCCAAAAACAGTGTACCATCGTAACCGTTGAAGTAATCCCTTACAAATTAAATGCTAAAATTTGTCAAAAAGTGGACCACTTCTTTAACTACCAATATTAAGTGTTATTTTTCAGACGCAATGACAGTGAATAGCTTCCACTTAACTGCGCATAGGAGTTAGGACGGTTCCGACGGTAATGCATTGGTGACTGGACTTTTATTTCAACGAATTTGGCGGCTAAAGTGATTATTCTAATAATATGTCAATCATTGGCTTATACTTATGTTACTGTCCAATATCTGGGATAATATTTTTAGATTGTTTTCGTATATTATGCACAAAAGGTCAAGTGATATTCCGTACCTATTTTTCTACTGTAACATTGGAAACTAATGTACTTCAAAGCATGTGAAGAACAAGGAGATACAATTCATACAAAGAGGTAAAAAAAAGGATTAATGAGCTTGGGAGAGAGAAACTTTTAACCAAATTTGTTTTTCAAAGGAAAAACCTTATTGTAATAGAAAATAAAGGGAACTGATGAATTATTAATACTTCCTCTGTTCTGTTTTAAATGAAACATTGGGTGAAATGACACTATTCATTTATCAATTTTGACTCCAATTTATCGCCATTATATAAAGAAAAACATAGTCAAGTGGGATCTTGTTAGATTCGTCTCGATGCATACTATCAAATTATAACTTTTTTATATTTTTTACGTGTGCACAACTAAAGATATTAATGATTAAAGAAGCGCGTTGGGTTGCGTGAAAAAAGCAAACGTTTCATTTAAAACAGAACGGAGGAAGTATTCAATTTCTCATGACCCAATGATCAGTTGGGTGAAAGTTGTTTTCTGAGAGTGAAAGTGGGGTAGTATATAGATTTAGTAGGTCCAACTGCTCTTTTTCCATCATAGTTAAAGTAGGAGAGAACTTATAAATCAACTCTAGTGGAGTTTTGCATCATTATACAGAGAGATATCGAATAATTATGACAATGATCATATTGAAATGACAGTAGTTTGACCAGATTGGTCTGACAGTAGTTTGATCAGAAAATCTGACTAAGGCTCTGTTCTGTTTAACTTATTTTAACTTATTTAAGAAAAAATAAGATCAGATCAGATAAGATAAAATGTTAGACAACACAATAAACAATCTTATAAGATAAAAAAAGATAAGATAAGATAAGATAAGATCATATAAAATAAGATCAGATAAGATAAGATAAGATATGATAAGACAAAATAAGTTGAATCAAACGGACCTTAAAATCATTTAAAGTTAGTTATGCACTTATACACAATCCACTTTCTTTATGACTTCCCACCAACTCGAGTTAGGCTATGTTCCGTTTACCATGTTTTTACTTATTTCAGATCAGATCAGATCAGAAAAAATAAGTTCAGATAAGATCATATTAGATAAGTTCATATCAGATCAGATAAGTTTAGATCATGCTTATATTTAAAAACTTATTATTAATGTTGTTATTATTGTTATTGGTATCATGATTATTAGTATTACTAATGCTATTTTATTATTATTTATTATTATTATTATAATAATTAGTATTATTACTTCCTCCGTTTTTAAATAAGTGCAACATTTTCCATTTTAGAAAATGTCATAATAAGTGCAACATAGCTCAATATGGAAAGTTTTATTCTTATTATTTACAGGATTGCCCTTACTTACTTCTCCAACAACTTAATTATTTATCATCTACCAACCTAAACAAAACTAATTAATCAACCCACCCAACCCTCCCACTCATGTCAGTCACCCCACCCCTCTCTCCCCAACTCAACCCACCACCTCTCTCTCTCCTCAACTTAACCCACCCACCTTGTCAACTCAACCCCCAAGCCAACACCACCAGCACCAACCCGCCACCACATACAACCCGACACCACCACCCCACCGTTACCACCTTTTATTTTCCAGATTTTTCGTACTATCCTCCTTCTCTTTCTTTCTCTCTCCTCTCCTTCTTTTCCTCTAAATCCTCCTCTTTTTTCCAGATTTTTGTGGGTGTATCACTATATCTTCTTTTTCGAATACAAGGGTTCTATATGTTGCTACGATGGTGGTGGTTGTGGTGTATTGCTGTGACGGTGGCGGTGGTATATATGTTGGTGGCTATGTGTTGTTACGATGTTGGTGGTGGTATATTCTGTTAGATCTGGTGGTTTTATGTTGATGCGATGGTAGAGAGAGAAGATGCCTAGGTAGTGGTGGTAGTTGATGCATTGATGTGGTTGAAATGGCGGTTTCGGGGTGGTTTCGAAGGGGATGGTGGTGGTTTGGGGGTGGTTCGAAGGAGATGGTGGTGGTTTCGGGGGTGGTTCGGTGTCTGTTTCGGGGTTGGGGGAGGGAAAATGAGTGTTTTCCGTTGGGCAGGGGCGGGAGAGAGGGAAAAAGTTTTTCGTTGGTGGTGGTGGTGATGGTGACGGTGGTGGTTAGTGGTGGCGTTGTTGTGGTGGATGGCAGGGGGAAGGTGTTGGGATATAAAATTATTAGCTAATTAGTGTAGATATTTTATTTAATTAAGTTGTCTAATCCCTATTTTCAGTGTGGTCCCCAACTTTCTTTCTCTAGATGCCTTGGTCTGTGTGCCACTTCTCTATGTTGCACTTATTTAGAAACGGAGAAAGTATTAATTATTAGTATTGTTGTTGTTGTTGTTGTTGTTATTATTATTATTATTAGTATTTTACTATTAATATTACTATTTACTAGTACATTTGTTCAAAATGATTATTATTATTGTTGTTGTTGTACTTTTTAATTATTCATATTGGTAATTATTATTAATGCCATTGCTATTATTATAAATGTCATTGATATCACTATTTCAAGCTATTTGTGTTCAAGACGAAGAATGTTCTTTTGGCATTTGTACGTGTTCTTTTTTATATTTGTTCTAATTAATAATTTTGATATCCGATGTTCTTTTTTAATGTTGTACATGTAAAGACATGACAATAGTATATGATGTTTATTTTCTTATAACAATTTTGGCAGAATAATATAAAGTATATGTTACTAGTTTATATAAAACATGAGTAGCTTGAGATAACCTAATAGTGTTGGCATCACCTTCAAATTTTCCCCTACAGGACAACGATATAAGAAGAATATTTAACAATTTTGTTCAAGATCATATGATTATATATATTTATCGGTTTATTTATAATAAAAAAGAACAATTGATTGGTATAATAAAGAACACGTTGTTAGCTAGTAAATCCAAACATGTCATCAATATAAAATTAACATCTATCTTTTATTTTTAGAATGTGTTCTTTAAATATAAATTTTGTATGCTCTTTCAATATATGTTTTTTTATTATCATTATATGTTATTTTCATTACTACCTAAATTCTTATTATAAACGGACCTTAGACATGAACAATATGTTCTTTTTACCCTGAACAATATAGTTTTTTTACCTAAAATATGTGCTCTTTTATTTTTAATTGTATGTTCATATACTATGTGTTCTTTTTCAAAAAGAAAAACTAATTATGCTATTATTATTATTATTATTATTATTATTATTATTATTATTATTATTATTATTATTATTATTATTATTATTATTATTATTATTATTATTATTATTATCATCATTAAAAGTTGTGCATAGTAATAAAATGATAATATTAGTAATACTAGTAATGAAATATAAAGTAATAATAATATTAGTAATAATATGTTTTATAAAAGATAAGTTCAAATCAGATCAGATAAGATAAGTTCAGATCAGGTCAGATTAGTTCAAATAAGTTTAGATCATATCAGATTAGAAAAAATAAGTTCAAATCAGATCAAATCAGCAGTAAATATAAGGTGAACTAAACATAGCCTTGGCTAGACACTTTAGAAGTGAATGAAAAAGGTAAAGAGATCCCCTTTCCTAAAATGTCTTTAGTGGAAAATTGAACCCCAACTTTGAAGTAAAAAGGTATAATTTGTATCATTAGACCAAGTTTAACTTAAAGTATAATTTGTATCATTAGACCAAGTTTAACTTGGTTGTGAACGTTTATCTAGTTTAACCATATACTTCTTGTCTTTTAATTGAGAATTGAAAAGGAGAAAGTATTTCATTTGTTTCAGTCTCACTACACTTTGACCCATCTGTTTCATAAACAACTAATCAATTTCTCTATTTTATTGCGTTTTCAAAAAGAGCTACTCTTTCGACTTTCTCTAATATAGAACATGATACCAGATACCACATCTTTTTACTCTAATACTCGGTCTACTTTACTCCTCTCACCTTTTCCATTATTCTCTTCAATTTGGCTCATCTCCTTAGTTTGATGAAGAGCGAAATGGGTAAATTGAAGTACGAAATGGATCGTAAAATTCAACACTATAATGTTAGGCTTGTATTCATTATATCCCTTATTTTGGCTGAAAGTTTTGAAACTGAATGGAACTTATGTAATATATTAATGAGGAAAAAGTTTTATATCTGAGGTAACTTGGATATGGTATCTCGTACCACATCACTCCTATAAATTGGGAATTGGGATCCCCATACATCCCCTTAAATCCTTAATAGATTTTAAATTCATATAATGACGAAACTAAATAGTATATATATATATATATATATATAGAGGCAAGATCGTGTGAGAAGGCTTTTTAGGTGAGAAATGAGAATGAATATGGGCCATAGGATATTGATAAATACACGCCTCAGATTGAAGCTCTCCTAATCTCGTTAGACCATATTTTTACGGGTAATAAATTCACTCTCACAAATGACAATTGCCTTTTGAAACCCTTGAAGTTTCATTCTCTCACCTCCAAACCATTTCATCAGCGAATCTCACGAATTAATCTCGCAAAAGGAAAGAAAAAAAAGTTGAATCTCACTAATCGGCGTCTGAATTCACCAATTCTTCTCGATGAATTTTTATATAATATGAAGTCTTTGATGGGTTCTTTCATCATGTTCGCTTTTCTCTTATTGATTCTTTTCACATGGTGGTTTTTTTACCACCTAGCATTGATCATAGTTCTGGTAGTTTTGTTTTCTTCCTAATTCAAGACTTCTCTGTTTCTTGTTATATCCAGAAGAAAGCTATAACTCTATTATTAGTTAGCTTTGTGCTCGATGTGATGCCTATAGATTAAATTAATTCTCCATTAATCTTTATCACTTCATTATTATTTTTTTTGTCAATACTTTGTTAGAGTTATAGGTAGTATTAATTAGAGTTATAGGTAGTATTAGTTAGAGTTGTAACAATATATTTTTAGAGTTGTAGGTATTATTAGTTAGAGTTACAGCAATATATTTTTAGAGTTGTAGGTATAATTAGTTAGAGTTATAGCATTGCTTGTTCGAAGTTCTTCCATCTCCTTTTTGGAGTTATACAATCTAGTTTGTGTAACTCTTAAATATTTTTGACATAACTCTAATTAAAAAATATCATATGATTCTAATCAAATATTTTATGTGTACAAAGTTGCTATACCTCTAAAACAAATATTGGCATAACTACTACTACAAGTAACAAGTTGGCATAACTCTTATCAAGATGTGTGAGTAGTTTAATTAATCGAATTGCGGGGATCTATTTATGATTATGAGAGATTAATTTGAATATTAAGTAGAGTAATAACTACATTGGTTTAGAACAATATTTGTTTAGATTTACGTAAAATGCTAATTTGAGTTGTAGTACGTTGTAGTTAGAGTTATAGCAATATTTGATTAGAGTTACATGAATTACTAATTAGAGTTACACTAGTGCTCATTCAATAATTGGATTTATCATTTTAGGAATATGCTTTTAGAGTTATAACATTGCTTGTTCGGAATTATGCCAACTTTTTTTTTCAGAGTTATACGAACTAGTCATAAGGGTTATACCAATACTTTTCTAGGGTTGTGTGTAGTAGTAGTTAAAAGTTATAACAACATTTGTTTAGAATTACGGGAAGTATTGATTAGAGTTATATTAACACTTGATTAGAGTTATAGAACTTATAATTAACAACCAATCTCATTGTTAGAATATAACCATTGCATACACTATGGTAAAAAACTACAATTATATGTACTTGTTCAAATATTTTATATGTACTGGTTTCTATAACTCCTAAGTGCGAGTTGCTATAATGCTAAACAGATATAGGCATAACTCCTAGTACAAGTTCGTATAATTCAAATCAAGTATATGTGTGAGTAGTTTAATTACTCGAATTGCGGGGATCTATGTATGATTATGAGGGATTAATTTGAATATTAAGTAGAGTTATAACTACATTGGTTTAGAACAATATTAGTTTAGATTTATAGAAAATGCTAATTGGAGTTGTAGTGCATTATAATTAGAATTATAGCAGTAATTGATTGGAGTTATATGAATTACTAATTAGAGTTACACTAGTGCTAACCCACAATTTGGATTTATCATTTTAGCAATATGTGTTTAGAGTTATAACATTGCTTGTTCGGAGTTATGCCAACTCTTTTTTAGAGTTATACGAACTAGTCATGGGAGTTATACCAATAATTTCCATAGTTGGAAACTAGCGAAGATCTCAAAAATATATCTTCCTCTATAATCACCGGTGTCCAATGCTAGGTGGTAAAAACCACCATGTGAAAAGAATCAATAAGACAAAACACAAAAGAGAACATCAATGAAAATATGAAATTACAATAGATCCCAACAAAGACTTCAGATTATATAATTCGACATACCCTCAACTCCAATACATTAGAAAACTGAAAATGTTTACTTCTTAAGTGGCTTTCGATTTGGAGAATTGAAGATTTTTCCACAAACTCCAAAAAAAAAAAAACATGATCTTAGCCGTGACTTCCTTGTGCAATAACATGATCAGTTCTATTCATATAATATCATCGATTCATGAAACAAATCGTCCAATAACAAACGAAAATTTTAACGAGATACTAATAACCTTCTTCTTCCAAATTATATGCGTCTCTCTCGAACTAATCTTGGGTGCTAAACTTCACCGATAATCGGGGACGAAATTCGCCGAATTGGTATTGACAAAAAAAAAAATTACGTAATTGAGTAATGAAAGCAGAGTAACCGAAGAGAGAGAGAGAGAGAAATAAGGTTGATAGTTAGGGATTTTAGTTTGTTTTAGTTTTTAATCTTGGCCATTAAATAACGCATGATCCAAGGGTTAGAATTACTTCTCACTTCTCATATAAAACTCCCTTCTCACATGAACTCAATTTCTATATATATATATATATATATATATATATATATATATATATATATATATATAGGAATAGGATCTTGTGAAAACCACTCCTAATATGAAAACTGAAAACAGAAGATCTGGAGCGTTGATTTCCAATCTAACGGTTCACGCATCTCTACTCTCCCGTGTACTCTTTCTCTCACCTGAGTATCCTTTGCATCTCTGCTTCTCTCTCTACTCCTCTGCTTTCCTACTATTACATCCCGAAACAACAACTCCAGTAACATTACCACCACCAACAACAACAACGCAACACACACAACACAGGGAAGGGAAAGTACCTTAAGTACTTCGCCGGACCACCAACACAAGGCGGCAGCAACAACACCAATTCATGAGCTTAAATCAATTCCTAAAATGGCGAAAATAGCAGGTGAAATTGGTGATATCGAATCTTCATCATCTTCTCTCTCTTTTGTAGACCTTTTTCGGAGCTTTTTCATCAATTCATCATCAAATCCATCATTTCCTCGAATTTTAGGGTTCTTCTTCTTGATCTTTCTTGTATTGTGAGTATTTTTTCTCGATTTTTGTTTTTCGACTCTTCATATTTCATTTCTTCGAATTATCTCTGTTTTGATTATTGATTGAGGTTGAATAATTTTTATTTTTTGTGTGTTTTCTGGTTTGAGAGTTATTTGGTTTGGTTTGATGAGTAATTGTTAATTTTATGATGATTTTAGAGTTGATAAATGAACAATTTAACAGTTGAAATGAGCTCAACAAAACAAAACTAAAAATTGCCCAGAAACAAAAATTAACATATAATGTTAACCCTTGAAATATATAAAGTTACCTTAAATGTGGAAGAAGTTACTCTTTTAGCATATAAAGTTACCCTTGAAATATATATAGTTACCCTTAGCATAATAAAGTTACCCTAAAAGTGCCTAAAGTTACCCTAAAAGTGCCAAAAATTACCCTTAAACATATATATAAAGTTATCCTAAAAGTACTAAAAGTTACCCTTGAAATATATATAAAGTTACCCTAAAAGTGCTAAAAGTTACCCTTGAAATAAATACATAAAGTTACCTTAAAATTGCTAAAAGTTACCCTAAAATTGCTAAAAGTTACCCTGTTTTCAGTTTTCAGATTAAGAGTTGTTTTTAGCGGATATATTTAAGACTTCTTCCATATTTAAGGTAACTTTATATATTTCAAGGGTTAACATTATATGTTAATTTTTGTTTCTGGGCAATTTTTAGTTTTGTTTTGTTGAGCTCATTTCTACTGTTAAATTGTTCATTTATCAACTCTAAAATCATCATAAAATTAACAATTACTCATCAAACCAAACCAAATAACTCTCAAACCAGAAAACACACAAAAAATAAAAATTATTCAACCTCAATCAATAATCAAAACAGAGATAATTCGAAGAAATGAAATATGAAGAGTCGAAAAACAAAAATCGAGAAAAAATACTCACAATACAGGAAAGATCAAGAAGAAGAACCCTAAAATTCGAGGAAATGATGGATTTGATGATGAATTGATGAAAAAGCTCCGAAAAAGGTCTACAAAAGAGAGAGAAGATGATGAAGATTCGATATCACCAATTTCACCTGCTATTTTCGCCATTTTAGGAATTGATTTAAGCTCATGAATTGGTGTTGTTGCTGCCGCCTTGTGTTGGTGGTCCGGCGAAGTACCTAAGGTACTTTCCCTTCCCTGTGTTGTGTGTGTTGCGTTGTTGTTGGTGGTGGTGGTAATGTTACTGGAGTTGTTGTTTCGGGATGTAATAGTAGGAAAGCAGAGTAGTAGAGAGAGAAGCAGAGATGCAAAGGATACTCAGGTGAGAGAAAGAGTACACGGGAGAGTAGAGATGCGTGAACCGTTAGATTGGAAATCAACGCTCCAGATCTTCTGTTTTCAGTTTTCATATTAGGAGTGGTTTTCACAAGATCCTATTCCTATATATATATATATATATTTATTTATTTTTTTTTTTATTTTTTTATTTATTTTTTTTGGTACATAAGGAAAGTTAGAACACTCTTATCTCAAGGGGGACTCCTAACGAATCTAGAAGAACAATTTTATTTAACGAAGGTTCCGTTGAAGCATACACGTCAATCGATGAAGCAGAAATATTGTGACCTTTTTTTGATAGTAGATCTGCATTCCGATTAGCTTCCCGAAAAATATGCTTAATAGTGTAAAATCTAAACTGACGAAGCAGCTGCTGAATGTCGTCAATGAGTGTTTGGATGGTCCAAGGGCAAGTGTAATGCCCTTGCAGTACTCTTATAACAACTTGATTATCTCCTTCAATATAAAGATCTTGAATATGCTGATGACTAGCAAGTATAAGTCCATTTCTTAATCCCCATGCTTCAGCAACGAGAGCGGAGGTTTGGCCAAATCGATAAGCTTGTGCGGCCACAAGGTGGCCAGCGGAATTGCGAATGGCAACACCGGCAGCAGCTGAGGAGCCAATAACAGAACCATCAAAGTTTAGCTTGAAGCATCCAGAGGGAGGAGGCTGCCAGCTAACTGCAATGTAAGTAGGGAACCTGCAACAAGGAAGTGAAGTGATAGTAAAGGAAAAATCCATCATAGTTCGAGTAGTCCATTCCAAGTACAGATGCCAGGCTCTGTAATAAATACGATTTAAATTAAGCATATTTTCCTCAAAGACTATTGAATTGCGTTCCTTCCAAATGCTCCACAAATTGTAACATAACAATTGTAAGGCCTGAGGGTAGGGACGGAGAGATGTTAGGCTTTGAACAAGATCTTGAGGCACTATATGCCGTATTTTTTGACGTATAGAATGTGAATTCCAATAATGACCAATTATAGGGCATGTGAAAAATAAGTGGTTAAGAGTCTCATTATTAGATTTGCAAAGGGGGCAAAGAGCGTCATTAGTGATTTGACGGTTAGTTAAATTTAATTTCAATGGCAGACCATTTTGTAGACATTGCCATAGAAAATTTGTATTTTAGGAGCTACATTAATTTTCCATATCCAATTAAAAGGCCAAGGAATACTATTAGAATTAATTCCATGAGCTAGCCAAGTAGCTGTTTTAACAGAAAATTCACCAGAGCTAGTAAGCCCCCAACAAGGAACATCTGGGGTAGGATAGCTAGGGATAGAAATCCCTAATATTAAGTGTACTATATGGGATGGGACTAAGTCATTAAGGAGAGTAACATTCCATTGTCTTGATGGAAGAATGACATTACTAACAGTAAGGTCTAGATTAGCAATAGACGTAATTTGAAGATTCAACATTTCAATAAGGCTTTGATTAGCACACCAGTTGTCTAACCAAAAATAGACATTTGTTCCAGTTTCAATTTTCCAACGTATTCCTTTCCTTAGAAGCTCTCGAGATCGAAGAATAGATTTTCAAATATGAGAATCTTGTGGCTTAGCTTTGTATTCAAAGAAAGAGGTATTTCGAAGATATTTTTGGCGCATAAGAGTTGGCCAGAGAGAGTGTTGGTCAGAAAGGATTCGCCAGCCCGTTATAGCTAAGTATGCTTCATTTACATGGCCCATTTTCCAAAAATTTAACCCACCATATTTTTTTGGCTGACAGATTTTTGACCACGCAATTAGGGATAGCCCAGTCGAGTTCGTTGAGGAACGCCAGAAAAACTTTATGTTAATATTATCTATTGTAGAACATATATTCTTGGGAACCTGAGTCGTTGCCATTAGATAGGCTAGGGAAGATTCTAAGTGACTCTGAATAAGAACTGATTTTCCAGCTTTGGAGAGAAAATGATTGTGCCAAGAATTAATTTTGTTGTCAACTTTTTGAACTAATTGGTGGAAATTACTAGGCACTGGCTTATAATTGGAGAAGATAACGCCCAAATATCTTCCCAAAAAAGCCTTTGGGGTCATATTGAAAATTCTAGCAATTGATCTTTGTCTAGAATTCGGGACATGTTTAGAAAACATGATCGATGATTTATGAAAATTCACTTGCTGTCCTGAATTAAGGCAAAAAGAGTCTAAAATATTTTTGAGTCGGTGGGCAGAATCTAAGTTAGCTTTACAAAATAATAATCCGTCATCAGTAAAGAATAGGCCTGGAATAATCTGAGAATGTGGAGCAAGTTTGATTCCAATTTCCGACTTTGAATTTTTTGTTGCAAAATCCAGTTGTCGACAGAGGATGTCCATACATAAAATGAAAAGATACGGCGATAAAGGGTCACCCTGACGAAGACCTCGAGAAGGATGAAAGACAGAGGTTGTGTCTTGATTTATGACGAGCGAGTATGAGACAGTCGAAATGCATTGTATGATCCATTTGATCCACTGGGGATGAAAACCATAACTTTTAAGGGCATGGGCTAAAAAATCCCATTCTATACGGTCATAGGCTTTTTCCATATCTAATTTCAAGGCGAACCATCCCATTTTACTTTTTGATTTGTTAAAGATATTCAGGATTTCTTGAACAATAAGTACATTATATATATATAACCAAGAATCCTTGGGTCCAATGGTATGACTTCATATCTCCCACATGGGAGACCAAGGTTCAAATTTTGGTGGAAGCAAAATTTCAATATTGTGGGGGGGGGTCCGGGGCTTGTTGGGCCTCTCGGGTGAGTAGCCCCGTGCAAGGGCAGCCCGGAGGAAATTCATCTTACCACGGGTTCCCGAAAGGGGGCCAAATATATATATATATATATATATATATATATATATATATATATATATATATATATATATATATATATATATATATATATATATATATATATATATATACCCGTGGAAGGCGACAATTTGCAAGTCATCAATGCTATCAAGAATCTCTGGTCGGTCCCATGGAAAATAGCCAACATTATTGAAGACTCGAAGATCCTACTCTCAAAGTTCAACTCAGTTCAAGTTCGTCATGTTTTCAGGGAAGCAAATCGAGCAGCTGACTGGATTGCCAATGTAGGTCATTTAGTTAGCTCTAGTTTTGAAATTTCATATTGTAATAATTCTTCCCTTTCTTCTATTCTTGTATCCAACGCATTAGGTATTCCCCTCGAGAGGAGGGCAACCTAATGTTTTTTCCTTACCAATTAAAAAAAAAAAAGCTAAGCTTGGCCTAGTGGTAAGGAAAGAACCTTCTAACTTCAAGGTTGGGGGGTTCGATCCCCACTAGGGGCACTTTGGGAGAGGGTTTTCCCTTACCATCCCCCCCACTCTCAAAGTGTCTGCCCGCAAACCCAAGCCGGGTTAACCTGCGAGAGGTTCCAGTATGGCAGGGCCCTTCATCTTACCTATATATATATATTATATATATATATATAGGGGCAAGATCACATGAGAATGCTCCTTACATGAGAAATGAAAATGAATCTCAACCACACGATTGGATTAGAGTTACAACACTTGTTCATTAGAGTTGTACCTCCGAAAAAAATTTGAGCCCAAAAATTTTTTTTTTTAAATTTTTTTTTTTCTAATATTCTTTTTTTAGAGTTACATTATTTTTTTCATTAGAGTTACATCACTTGTTCATTAGAGTTATAGCGCGTAAAATCCATTCTCATTTCTCATGTAAGTATACATTCTCATATGAACTCACTTCTATATATGCATATATATAATCCGTACTTATGTGGTTCTCATTGTTATGCATGTTCATTTGATCATTTCGATTAATATTTAATTTGAACCAAAAGCCCCCTAAATGATACTTTCATTTGCGTCTTTGGCACATACTTAGGTATCGATTCAATAATATTCAAGCATGAATCTCATCTAATTTAGTTAGTACAGTTTTATGAAGTGACTTAAACTCGTGATTAATTAATCTCGTTTACGTTATCGTTGTTTGTGGATCTCTATGCGAAAATAAACAAACGAGTACTTATCTATTAGCACATGTTTTGGAGAAATATTCTAACTTTTTAGTATATGATCCAATTATGGGTAAATATAAATGTGTTGTCATTGGCTTCAATCTAATGTCAATTACTTGTTATTCTTGGTCTCCCCCTCAACCCATGTTCAAGAGCTTGAACAATGAAGTGAAAGGTTTAAAAATTTGGTAATGAAAACTCTTTAAAATAATATCATTTTAGTACTCCCTCTATATTTTTTATCTTTCTTGGATCTACTGTGTGCATTTGCCAATGCACTTATTTAACCTTAAAATATCTTTCATTACGTATTTGTAAAAAAAATAACGATTGAATATTATTAAAGTACTCATTGAGACGAATCAAATAAGACCCTATATGACTATATTTTTCCTTACATATTAAGAAGAATTTATAATATTTCATCTAATTATAAATAATGTCAAGATTCTAAGCGAGAAAGATAAAAGATGCAGTAGGAGTATTATTTTAGTATTAATTAAAAGACTTATTGTTATTCATCTACTATTTGATTTTTTTTTTTGAGGGGAAAAGCGCAGAGCAGATAATATTACATCTACTATTTGATAGTTTTCAATATAAACGTATATATATCTTAGATCATTATTTTGGCATCCACCCATATTTCATTGGGTTTGAATTAGGTTTTTTATAATTAATAAGAAGAAATTAGTGACACTCTAAGACTCTAAGCTCGATCACTCCTTTAATATTTCGTCCAAATCCTTTGAAGTTGGAAGCTTAGATTTTCAAAGACGCCGAATTCTGATCTTGCGAAGGTATCCTCGTTTCAAAAGGCTTATTATAGCATTCACACGTCATTATAAGATTTGATGTCTGGTCTATTCTAACTAGACTCTAGTCTAAGCTTCCTTGATTTATGACATTGTACAGCTCTGTTCGTAGAGAGGGACACTTTTTTTTTTTGGGTTAAAAAGGAGAGAGGGCGGTTTTGCCGGTTTAGCACTTTATGTAGTGTCCTTTTTTTTAAGATCATGTTTATCAAACTATCTTTCTTATAAGAGCCTTACTCCCTCGGTTTCTCAGTTTCTTATTTAGATTCATTGTATAGACATTTTGCAATATTTGAAATTCAATTTTGATGATATTTAATTACTTTCTGTAAAGATAAATGTCATTATCTTAATTGTTGTTGGGTTAACCTCAATGTATATTTTCAAAATATTACTCCCTCCGTCCCAGAAAGATCTGAACACTTGTTGGGACACGTAGTTTAAGGTGATAAGTTGTATTGTGGTTATCAAATGTTATTTTATTTAAAAAGTAGATGTGATAGGAGTTGGTGGGGTATTTTTTTATTAGAGCAGAGAGAAAGTTGAGTAAATTTTTATTGATAAAAGGTAGAGTGTGGGCCAAAGATGGGTTAAATTAATAATACATTAATAGTGGAACCATACCAAAAATAAAAGTGTTCAAACTAATCTGGAACAAACATAAATGGAAAGTGTTCAGACTATTCTGGGACGGAGAGAGTACTTTTTTATAATCTCTATTATATATGGAAACTCTTGAGGACTTTGGTGTCCACCCTTTTTTACTAATACACCCCTAACTAGAAAAGAAAAATACAACACCTACCACTTTATTATTTTAAAAAAAAGGGGGGGGAAATCGATCTAACAAACTGCAAAGCAGTTATGACTGATCCTTCGACTTCACAATTCACATGCGTAGTGTGTATATAAAGGCTAGTATATAATATATCAAAGATACCCCCTCTTTATTTTTGTGTTCTTCTTATATGGAATCTTGACACTATTCACAATTAAAGAGAATCTTCTAAATACTTTTCAATATATAAGAAAAAATATAGTCATATGGGGTCTTGTTTGATTCGTCTCAATGTGTAATTTATTAATATTCAACCGTTATAATTTTTACTAATATGTAATGAAAGATATATAAGGTCAAAATGCATGGGAAAACGTGCACAGTTAAAGCAAGAAGAACAAAAGAAATTCAGAGGGAGTATTGATGGTCAAAATTTTATATCGGCAAGTGTGCCTAATCAATATGATGCATTTATTAAGGGTGTGTTTATCACTCAGACCCAAACCCAAACTTCAGACTGTGCCACATCAGCTTTCCACTAACTTTTACTTATTTTTTATTCTTCAGACTCACTCCAGACTCATTCCAGTTTTACACTTTATCCCTCAAACTCTCTCCAGACTCTCTACCAAAAGTTTAACATATTAATTTATATTTAATCATTTTCATGTTTTTTTTCTATAACATTATTAACTTAATATGTTATGAGAATATATAGTTTAAATATTTACTGATTATTATAACATTAAAATTACAATTTATATAATTATTTATTTAAGATTTTTAAGGTTACCTTAATCTTATATAAATTATGGGACACAAATTGAGTACATTTGAAATAATAACATAATTTAAAGGCATTCATAAACATAATTAGTTGCATATATAATTGCTAAAACATAAAATAAGTGCCGCCACACGAAATAGAAAATTACACACGAAATTTAATTAACGTCTCCTCCAAAACGCGACCATATGTATTCCACCAAATCATGCTGCAATTGGTGGCATTGTGCTCGGTTGCGAATTCGCGTATGATTCTCAAAGTACCTGCTTCGGTTTACATAATATATAATATCTAAGCCGACCGGTATGAAGTTGTGGACTTTCTCTTTGATTCCTTGCGACTGTATAATTAACGCTGGTGGTCATTTCAGTATCATCTCTTTCATCCTCAATAATCATATTATGTAATATGATGCATGCTTTCATGATATCACCAACTTCACTTTTTTTTCCATAAACGTACCGGGTTGCAAACAATCACGAATCTCTTTTGGAGCACCCCGATAGCTCGTTCTATATCCTTCCTTGCACCTTCTTGATGTTGAGCAAATAGTTTTCTTTTCTCGGATAGCATGTTTGCTCGAGGAATGGTTTTGACGAATACAGGCCATTCAGGATACTCCCTCCGACCCAGAATACTCTTGACACTTATCAATGCACGTAGTTTTAGATGATAAGTTATTGTTTGATTATCAATTGTTATTTTATTGAAAAGTAGATGTGATAGGAGTTAGTAGTTAGTAAAAGTAGTATTATTTTATTTTAAGGAGAGAGAGTGTGGACCATGGTTAGAGTTGGTGGGTAGTAGGAGTGGTATTATTTTATTTGGAGGAGAGGGAGTGTGGGCCAATGCTTAAAAGGTAGAAGGATTAAAATAATAGTAGGTCATATCCAAAAATAGAAGTGTAAAGAGTATTCTGGGACAGATGAAAAAGGAAAGTGTAAAGAGTATTCTGGGACGGAGGGAGTAGATACCATCTGCAATATATATAGTATCCTATATTATACGTGCTTCCATTTATCGTGTACTGGATTTCAGGACCTTGACCTTCAAGCAACTCATCAAATACCGGGGATCAATCCAAGACATTGATATCATTGTTAGATCCTGCAACACCAAAATATGCGTGCCAAAACCATAAATCATAAGAAGCAACAGCTTCTAATATCATTGTTGGTACACCTTGATGACCTCCAGTGTATTGACCTTGCCATGTCATGGGACATTTATCTCATTGACAATGCATACAATCGATACTACCAAGCATACCAGGGAATCTACGGGATTCCCCGATTTGAAGAAGACGTCGGGTGTCATCGACTGTTGGCCTTCTTAAGTAATGAATTTCAAAAACCTCAATCACACACTTACAAAAATTCTTCAAGCATTGTAGTGCCGTATTTCTAGCTATTCGCACGTATTCATCTACATCATCACCAGCCACTCCATAAGCCAATAACCGAATGGCAGAAACACATTTTTGAAGTGGGGAGAGAGAATTTCTACCAAGAGCATCAAATCCTTGTTGGAAATATGGAGAATGATTTTCGAGGGCATTGACGATGCGAAGGAGTAACTCCTTTCTCATTCGAAACCTTCAACGAAATTGTTGTGCATTATACACCGGGTTACTTGAGAAGTAATCATTCCATATGCGCTCATGCCCTTCCTCACACTTTCTTTCTGTGTATTTTCTTTTCTTTCTTATTTTTCTAATGTTTGAAGGTGATGTATCTTCAATGACATGATTTAGAATATCATCTACTAAATATGTGGAAGTGTTACCCCCATGTACGAATCATACGTTTGATTGTATAATTCATCAAATGTGTTGGGAGGGTTAAAGTATGACATATCACTATGCCTTGAGGTTTAGAATTTTGGAGAGGAATTGTGGATAGTTTGCTATGAGAATTTGAGTTCATAAATGGGTAAATATATAGAAGTTGTGGAAGTTAATAATTCAATGCACAACATTCAAATAATTCAATCACTATAATGAGTACTACAACAATAATGCACTGATCTTTGGTACAATAATTCAAAAAATAGTGCAATGATATCTGACAAAATTACTGAAAAGATGGATGTGAGGTAACAAGTCATGCATTGATATAGACTTGAAAGTGACAATTCACTGAAATTTGAATCAATTCACCATTATTGTTTTGATTGTTTTAATTAATAATATTACTAATAATTATCATACTTAACGTCAATAATAAAAATAATAAATTATTATTAATATTAAGAAGTAACATAAGTTCATGAAATAAAAACATGCTTAACTGAAACATAGCTACAACATATATAAAACAAAATAAATAATCATTAATAAACATAATCAAATTTAGCAAGTTGAAAGCAACCTATTCATCAAAAGTCCATCCATATTTTTCCGCAAGTGCTTGCAAATTCTTCTCATGAATCTTTCTTTGCAAAGGAGCCATCTTGGTGACATCGGCACAAAGTAGTTGATTTTCGAGCTCCTGCTCTTTCAAATTTGCCATACGACTCATTGATTGTGCACGTGACTCTTCAATATTTTTTGCAACTGATATGGCTTCACTATAATCACTCTGGATGCTTTTTCCATTCCTCTGGGTAGCTAATTGTTTCTTTGCAGCTTGTTGACCTGTTGGTCGGGCCTCCTCAACTTCATCGAAACCCTCAACATCCTCCCCACTTGTTGTGTTGTCTCCTGATTCAGAAATCTTGTTCCTTTTTTACGAATCACTATCGTTGTCTTTCTTACGTTTGCTCTTTAGTTCAGCTTTGAACTTATTATTACTTTCACACACAATACTCCACACATGATCGTATTGGAACTTGGCATTGTAGAGACTTTAGTAAAGTGCACGAGCCTATGAGAGCTTCAAAGCTTCATTGAACCCACTCCTCTTTTCATACTTGGCATAACACCCTGCAAACTTTCAAAGTGCATTATTAATTGCCCACCAATGTTGTTCGCAAGGGTTTACCTCTCGTTCAGCTTGATTTATTTGCCTATTTTCATTGAAGAATGCACAAATTTCCCCCCAGTATGCATCTGCTCTTTGTGCATTGCCATTCACTTCATCTTTGGTAGTATTAATCCATGCAATACCAAGAAGTGTTTCATCTTTTATCGTCCAAGTTAACCCTTTTTTCTCTTTAGACTGACTTACTTTGCAACGTGATGTAGTACGAGCAGCAGTTCGAGTAGTTGTAGTAACATTAATATTCTCCGCCTCTTCAATACCCGCATTATCTACAAATGCGTTGTCGGAATTGGACCCAATACTAATGGGAGTAAAAGGAGGTTGGTCAATATTTTGACTAGTAGGAGTATATTGGTTATTTGGAGTTTGGAGAAATTGGGTAAAACGTTGCACTTGTGCATTACCCATACTAGTGGGGTTAGAAAAATTTGAATTTTGGTATTGATTTTGTTGAGCTAAAAATGTTTGAAATTGGGGATTATTTTGAAATAAGCTCATAAAGAGAGTTTAAATCAAAATTCTGATTTGGATCCACTAAAAGTATAGTAGATGGATTTTTTTTGAGAGGATAGAGAGAGAAGGGAAATTAATATGGGAGGATATAGGAGAATGTAAAATAAAAGTTGTACACAAAGAGTTATTTATAGGCATTATTATAATTATTATACAATAAACTATATAAATTATGACCTTTTTTTTGAAGGAAACTTAATAATTGTTGTGTTGGGAAGAAAATGACCGTTGCATTTTGTGCGGGTGGGACATGGCAATAGTGCCAACAAGGACAAAGAGAGTCTTTGTCAGAGTTTTGGAAACCAAAACTCTATCCAAGACTCTCTCCACTGTTGCTCCACAATATCGCGTCAGACTTCGCCAAGTCTTTACTTCATACCTATTCTCCAGACCGCGTTAAACACACCCTGAGAAACAAAGAAAGAATTTAATTGCCGGATGGGGGAAGACACATTAATTAAGGTGAAGAAAGAGAAATAGAAAGGGAACCTATGCGATAGCCGATAAAAAGAGTGATAGAAAGAGAGAATGTCCAAATTAAAGAATGTTGCAACTAAATTAAAACACTCGAAAAATAAGAAGTGTTGCAACTAAAAAAGAATGGAGAAATAAATTACTTCTAAAAAGTAAGAATCAAGTAAGCTAAGTTGGTTATCCAACTTACCTCACAATCTTGTGGGGCGAGGTTCGATTTTCGTAAACGGTGAAAGGACTGGCCTTGGGGTACTACAACCTTGGGCTGTAACCTAAAGTAGGACGGTCCAATTCGACATGTACTTGAACCAGAAAAAAAAACTTACAAGTATATTTTGTTTGTCTTTCTTTTTACTACTTTTTCTCTCACAAAATTACAGAACTCACTAAAGTGACATTTATTTTAGAACAAGGAAATCTCTCCAAGATTGTCATATACTTCCCCAATTTCTCCATTTTTTAGTGGTTGTTTGGTATACATGGGAATTTAATTCACATAAGAAGTTCCATTTCCTAGGAAGTTATTTCCCTTATGTAATTCCTAGGAAATGGACTTAATGTGTTTGGTTGAAATCAAGGAAATTGTATTTTTCATGAATTGATGTGGGAATTTTGAATGACCAAGGGGGTGAATAAATTCCCACATTTTATGGGAATTTCAATTTTCCAGGAGGTCAGAAACTTTCATTGCCCCTATTTTCCCCACTTCATGTCAACCAAACAACTACCCAAATTAGAAAATCATGGGAATTTCTATTACCTACATCATTTCTTGTATACCAAACTACCACTTAGTTATAATGTTTTGGCTTTCATGCATGTCAACACACAACTTTGACCATCAATATCTTTATTCAATAAGTGAAAGATTTTAAAAGTTGATATGGAGATAAATATACAATGAGATGCATTCATCTTTCATGCTATTCTTTTTATACACCAATATAATTCCACCTATCAAAGTTGCTAATTAATGTCAATTTGCTGCAACTAAAATATTGGAGATGGTATGAATATTACAATGCTAGTTAAAGTTCATAATTAATTAAAAAATGTCCAATAAATAAGAATCACTTTAGAAAAAAGGTCCAAAATATATTGTTAGATTAGTTATCTTATACTACCTCTGTTTTTTTGTTGCAACATTTGCTTTTTGGCACTATTCATCAACCAACTTTGTTAAGTAATCTCGCACCATTATATAAGAAAAAATATAGTCAAGTGGGGTCTTGTTAGATTCGTCTCAATACGATGATTCCAAATATCAAATTTTTATAATTTTTACTTACACCCAATATGAGATATTAACGTTCAAATAAATATGCCGGTAAATGTAATAAAAACGCGTATCGCAACTAAAAAAAACAGACCTACTTTTTTTAACAGGTTATAGACGTTTAGCGCTTAAAAACTTGGAAAGTAGCATATCTAATCTTATTCGGAAAGAGACCCTCTAGCTTGTAAGGGTATATATAACCGAATAGATTCGCTTACAAATTAACACTTGGCTCCTATCTTGGATGTATAATGTATCACTAAGAAAACAAAATATAGTATGTATATATCAAATATATTTGACAGCTAACCATATAGAAAATTTCCATAATATTATAGTATGTAAACATAATAAGAATCTTTCAATAATTTGAAAATTATAGTTGATAGTAGTAATCATATAAATTTTTTCCATAATGGTTATATTTTGCGTTAATAGCTAGCTGAAATGAAATTGAAACTGATTAGTTAGATCAAATGGATATGGTAGTAGACTAATAGCTGAAAGCCTGAAACTGATAAGGTAGCCGATTGTATTAACTATTTGGCGGAATTATTCACTTAAGTCGCCCAACTATTTTGATGTTGTCATTGTTATTCTATATATTTCGACACTTATTTTTCAATATATTGATTAACAAAATATGAACATAAAGATTTTAAGTTTATGTCACATTATACGACACTGAATTATATCTCACATAATATGAAAAGATAGTGTCATGAATAATTCAAGATCGAAATTAATCTGGTTGAATTAAAAAGGAAAATAAAAAGGAAGAAAAATCCGGGCAATGATGAGTTCACTTTGTTTGCAAGATGAATTATAATCCGGGCAATGATGAATGATGAATTATAATGCAAGACCAATGATGAGTTCACAAAAGTTTGGTTGCAATTCACCTTGTTTTATTTTATTTTTGGCAAGAGAGCTCGTTGTTCAATTTTTGAGATAAAATTAAATAGCTATTGCCCAAACATAAGGGGCATGTTATCCAAAGTATTCAACTCTTCATAGTTGTTCCGGTATTATTACCTAGAATTAAATGCTCCTTCTAACATTTTATTGCACATTTTATATTTGCATATTTTACATTTTGCTCATTTGAACAAAGTATCTAACAAATACACAAAAAACATTTGCCTAAATAATTATTGCCAAAACATTCGGGGAATGTTATCCAAAGTCTTAAACTCTTCATAGTGCTTCCAGTATTAGCACCTAGAATTAAATGCTCCTTCTAACATTCTTTGCACATTTTATATTTGCATATCTTACATTTTGCTCATTTCACTAGTGGAAAAAACTTCTTCTAATCCAGTCAAAAAGATACTAGGGAAAATGAACTGATCCGGTTGAAAACCGAATTAGGTAGGAATCAACTGATCCGGTCATGGCACAAAACTGAATTTGTTAAGTTGATTAACTGATCCGATTTTGTGCCATGACCAAATCAGTTGATCGTCATTCAACAATAAAAAAAAGCAACGCAACATCACAATTCAATTACTCTGCTTCCTGTGTACAAATTCGAATCCCACAAAACGAAGAAGATAAATTAAGAAAAAATCGAATCATATATTACCACCAACATAAATTATATTACATAATTTCGAAACATAAATTATATCAAATATATTTGACGTCGTGTGATTCGTCGGTGTTGGTGTTGAGGGTCAAGAAGGAGAGATCGAAGATCGAAGAGGAGAGTTTGGAGAAAGGAGAGATCGAAGAGGGATTGTGGTGTTTAGAGTTTTGTGGCTCCCGGGACCCGGGTGAGAGGAGGAGAGAGGGAAGAGGGGATGAGACTTAAGAGAGCAGAGAGGTGAGTAGGGTTTTGTGGGTGTATTAAGGAGGGAACTGAAATGGGCCTCGTGGTTTGAGTTTGAGTATGAGACTTGGGCCTTAAATTATAGAGCATAGCTGATCCGGTTGATCAGTTCACAAAAATTGATCCGGTTTTTAGCTCATCTGGATCAGTTATGCATTCTAAAATTTACGCGAAAATATTTAACAGATCCGGTTTTGGGAGAACCATATCTATTTTCTTATGTCATTTAAGGTTTTTTTCCACTAGTGTTTGAACAAAGTATGAGACAAATACACAAAAACATTTGATTGGCAGCACATAGTTTTACATGCTTTCGGGAGCATCTAAGAATTTCCATATATTGTCGGAAAGAGAGAGAGAGAGAAAAGATAAAACCAAAATTTCAGGTGACTGATTTGAAACGTTAATTATAAGCTCTCCACTTTTAGTGATTTGAAGCACCTTAAATTTTATTTACGACACTCTCTTAACTCTCCTAATTATCTAAGTACCTAAAATATTCAGCACCTTATCATTTAAGGTATCTGAAATGCTTCTGCATATATAGTCAATATTTATTTTTGATTCATTATTGTATTATTTGATAAGTACTTAGTTCTTTTTTAAAAAATGTATTATATTTTTTTTCTAACATAAAAATGTACTCCCTTTGTATTTTTTATTTATTTTACCCACTTGAAATCTTGACACTATTCACAATTAGAGAAAGTCTTCTAATTTTTCTCGATATATAAGAAAAAATATAGTCATGTAGGGTCTTGTTTGATTCGTTAGTTCATTACTATTCAATCGTTATAATTTTTAAGTAATATGCAATAAATGATATTTAAGGGCAGAAGTGCGTTGATCGACAAATGCGTAAAAAAAAGTAGTAGAGTATTTAGCTACAGAATGAGTACTTTACTATTGACTCTTTTAATTTGTGTAGGACATAAGATACAAGTTTAATGCACCAATAAAAAAAATTGTAATGTATTGTCATCAACCAACACTAGGATACTCCCATCTAATTCTTTTAGAAGTTCTGTTTTATTCTAATTCCTACATATTAAAATCCTAGTGTCCTATAAAAGTTTAGTGCACCAATAAAAAAATTGTAATGTGTGTGATAGTGTCATCAACCAATACTAGGATACTCCCATCTAATTCCTTTAGAAGTTTTGTTTTATTCTAGTTCCTACATATGAAAATCATAATGTGCTTCTTTTATAACTTTACAAGTTTCACTTTTTCCCCGTCAAAAAGAAAAAAAAAAGAGGAAGAAAGTCTTCCTTACCGTTTTGAACAATTTGTCAAAGATAAATAAAATGAGCCATCTCCGACCGGCGATCTGGAAGCCTTCTTGCATCTTTTTCAGCCTATTTTGTGGAAATAACTTTCGGCCTCAGACCGCTGCGGATAAAGAAATAATGCCATAAAGTTTTTTTCTTTCCTTGGCTTTGTGCCAAAAACAAATTGTGTATGGTCATGGATGATGTATATAACTTGATATGCCTCTAATTAACTTCAACATCCTAATTTATTGAGCATCATTATTGATGATTGAAAAATAAGATCATCCCACTCTCTTTCTAACTTTCTCTCTCTAAAAAATTACATCCCACAATATTTTCCAACTTAACAATGAACCAAAAAAAAGATCATTCCAACTACTTTTGCCTACCCAACTACTTTTTACTCTACCCAACTATTTTTTCTCTTTCATCACCCCACCACCATTATACAATATTTTTATTATTTACTTTTTAATAATTTGAAATATTCATTACTAATTGATAAAAAATAAGAAAAATTAGAGGAAATTAGTAAATAGCTGAAAAAAATATTTGTCCGAAATATAGCAAAATGGATCTCTATTTATAGAGCTCGGAAAAATAGAGTCATTGGTATTTTTTTTATATTTTTTTACTTTGTATTTTTTAAAATATAAATGTTGCAAATTTTACTACAATTACATTTTAATAACCATTTATGGCATGACAAGTGGCGTGCAACCCCTCCTTCCATTCATGACAAAGGTGTGTTGCGTCAGAATTTTTGGCATTGAAACAACGTCGTTTGAATGGCAATAGAGGAAAAAAAAGTTGAGTTGGCAGATCAGGCTGGTGGGGCCCAGCCACGTCTGATCACCAATTCACTCGTCCCATGCAATTTTTTTCCCCAATCAACCTACAATCTTTATTCTACTCATGGTTAAGAGCACCCAAATAAGATCAAGTACTTGATCTTATTTTTTCAATCATCATTAAGGGTGCTCTTACTATCTTTTCCAATAATCTTCCATGGAACTACTTTTACCTTGAATGACATAAACAAGACCACGGAATTTAAGGAAAACATGACTAGAAACAATTAACATATTTATTATTCGATGGAGATGCTATCTAGCTTAGTTGGTAAGTCTTGTGGGATGGTACCCAAGACTTGGGAGCGATTCTCGTCTACATCACTATGCTTAGTCGCTTATTTAAAAAAAAAACATTTATACACCGATAAACACAATTATTTAAAGGGATTTTTGTTAGATAAGACCAAATAAAGTAGTTTTTGTGGAAAAAGACCTAATAAAAGTTTTTTTTGGAGGAAACAACCAAACATGATACTTTAGCTGACAACTTAGACCCACTTTAAGAGTTTCCGACAAAGCAATCAACATTTCGGTGTTGACCTTACTTTTCCCTTCAATTTCTCACTTTTTTGTCCTCAATATCTTTAGTTTGGAATCAATTTCATTGCACCTCCTTAATTTTCCCCCTTTTTTCAAAACTTCTTTTAATTTAGGACTTTTTCTACTTTTTTGGGATTCCATAATTAGGGCTTCAATGGTGAGGACGAGAAATTGAACAAAATTAGGTTTTATATTCAGTTTCGAGGGAAGCAGTTTTGTAGAAAACGAGGAAGAGAGTGAGAAATTGGAGAGAAAGGCAAGGTCAATACCGGAATATTGACTTGTTTGCGGGAAATTCTTAAAGTAGTCTTAAGTTGCCAATAAAAATATCATATTTGGTCTTTTCTGCCAAAAAAACTTTTGATAGGTCTCTCTCCACAGAGTCTATTTTATTTGGTCTTATCTGATAAAAAACCCTTATTTGAATAACTCCCATTGATTTCAAAAGATTTAACACCATCAGTGTTACTTTTTGCCTCCTTGTTGATGACAACATGTCCACTGTAAGTCTATAACCCGAGCTCATGTATGCCCTCGCAAGGCATGGGTTGCACACACGTCTAACATTATTAGTGATGTATAGGTAAGAAAGGAACATAGTCAAGTAAATTCTTATTAGATTCGTCATAATGTATATTTTCAAAATCCAAACATTTTTAGTTCCCTTTCACATACTGATAATTAAATATCTCAGTAGTCAAAAGTTTGCACTTGATAAATGTGAAAGTCAAATTATGTGGATTAAAAGGAAATAGATGTAGTAATAGATTATGAGATAGCAACAGCAGTATTGTTCATCAACTTTCTCGTTTATACACTGTTGCCTAGTAAGTTTACCCCTATGAATTAATTCACTAAAGAGCTTACAAGAAGTCGTGAAAGAGCATAATGGCATCATCTAGCTTCATTAAGGACGAATCCAGGAGAATCCTCACTTTTTTCAGACGTTCTTTCCTCTTCACTACCTCCGGAGGCGCTTTCTCTGCGGATAAATTCAGGATCTGGAGAAGCAGATTTTAAATGACTGATTAAGCAAAATGAAGATCAACAAGATGATGATGCTCTACAAAACCACATTCAAATGCAGCTTCTGCTCAGTTAATAAGAAGATAGTGACAGGCCGTGTGAAAGTTGTTAATAATTGGTATAATGTTTTGTTGTCTAATTTTGTCAAAGAAAAAAAAAATCCTATTCTGATGTCCCCGTGGTAATGAAACTCAGTTTTGGATAAATATAACCATGGGAATTCGCACAGAAAGTTATAGTAAAACTCACCACCATTATTGTCATGATGTCATCTATTACCTACCACCTAACAAGGTCATAGAGGTACTCGAACGAGACAATAAGCAATCGGAAAACATCCCATGGTATAACTAATATATACAGGAATATTCATGCGAGGGGGGGATTATGATGCTACGAAGGGCCGGGTCAGGGAAGGCGAATAGACATTGCATGAAAAGAAAAGGAAAAAAAAAACAAAGTAACATCTTCTAGCACCAAAAGAAAGCTGAAGATAAACATTTATACTACCTCTCGATCTTGATCGACCTCATGAACATATCGCAGGGACAAATTAAGTGCAGCATGGTACAGCTCATCCAATATTTGATGCCAGAGATTGTCTTTCTTTACTCTCCACAAAAAGAAGTCTGTCTGTCTTGGACCTCCAGTTGTTACTTTCTGCAAAAGCATATAGGAGTATGCTTTATGAGTTATTGACTTAAATTATCCTGGATTTGACATATTTGTAAGGCCATACTGAGTCCTAGACCCAAAAAAGAAGCAAAGGAATGAATTATAATAGCAAACTCAGGACAAAACAGACACACCAAAACAGAGTTATCAAACCCCAAATACAAACCAAAAATAATTATTATTTTTGGTTAGGAATTGGGGTTGGCTCAAGTGGTGAGCTTTCCCATCTTTCCTAGCAAAGTCTAGGGTTCAATTCCTCGAAATATCATGAGCAGACACCCCATTGAAAAAGAGAGGAAAAAATTATCTTCTAACATCATTACAAGAACATCATACATGATACACCACGAGTCATGAGCGCCTGATTTTCTCTAACAATTGCATTAGTTGTCTCCAGATTGTGACAGAACTTCCAAAGAGGTAGGATATAGCCAAGGGGATCACGAATTCCCTCATTGCTTAATGCGTGAAGATGCGTGCTCAGTTTGTGAAACAAACAAATTAATTGCATTTGTATTGTGTAAACCTGATGCGGGAAACAAGAATATCTATATTAAGCAGAAAAGAGTAGCAGCTTTTTGCATACTGGGGAACTTGTTTTGTAATCTTAGTGATGAGTGATAACCATATATAACTCTTCTTTTCAGATGCGAAAGAAAGAATGGATTATTCAAAAATCATAATACTTATATCTTCCAGAAACTAGGAACTAGCCATTATGCGCCAGACTTGGAGAAGAGACTGCCAATTCCTTGGAAATATTCTATGTAGGCTACCCTCCTGGTGAGTTAAGGGTAGATATGCTGGTTGTAGTGGTCTTATGGGTCTATGTAAAGTTCAAGCAGTGTGATGAGAAGGATATATTGCTCAATGACATCTCTTGCATTAGTGTGTTTTGGTTATTTCAAGTACTATTTGCTACATCAAAAGTTCTGCATCTTTGCAACTTATTCCAGAATCCAGAAAACACAAATTCAACAATTCGCCAATAGAACTATTATTATATTCTCCATTTCTTAGAAACTTTACTAAAATTTACTGAGAACAAAATCAGCTAAGCAACTAAAGGATACACACTCGCAATCCAAACAGGTAACAACAACCAAGAGGAGCAACAGGAGCCACATGTCCCCTAAAGAAGCAACTAATCGGTTATTTGCCAACAATTCTATATATATATAAATATATACTTTTATCCGAAGAGTCTTCTTTCATCCAAGCCGACAATCATCAAAACCACGAGATTGGCATGGGTTCACAGAATTGGAGGCTTTTCCAATCATCTTAAAAAATTTAAGGCAAGAACTGTTTATTTCGTAATAATACTATTGAGTTGCACATACAACCCACTTGAAGTTCCAATCATTTTATTCAACAAAGGATACCTAGTAAAAAAAAAGAGAGCAGGTAATAGTGGAAGTTTTTGGATCAAGAGTTTATAACTAGTACTCCATCCATTCTTTAATAGTTGTCCCACTTATTTATTCAAAAATCAAAGTCAGTTTATTCTTTTAAAAACTTTGGCCGTACTTTTCTCTCCTGATGTGTATAATTTCTTATAAAAGTACGGTTAGAAGTGTCTTCACCTGATCGGAACCCTACATGGGTCAGCCCAAGCCAACTACACAAGCACGGCCCCTAGGGAGAAGGAAACGGATATAGAGAATTACCAACCCCCAAAGTGCCCCTAGTGGAATTTGATCTCACAACCTCATGGTTGCGGATAGAAACCTTTACCATTAGACCAAGCAATGCTTGATTTCCAACATGTATATAATTATAAGTAGGATCCTTTTAGAATCCTTTTAATATATATTCTCAAAATATAAATTTTTAATTACACGACTAAATAATATTAATGGTCAAAATCCATTAGAGTACAAAGGGAAAAGTAAAACCCCTCCTGGATGCAAGTATGCAACTCTTGGACATCCAGTTATTTGTAGGCCTTGCGTGCTGATCATGATCATATATCAAAGATAACCATGATGATTAGCTAGTGAAGATGATCTTACCTCCATTTGTATATAATTATCCTTCCAAAGCTTATACAGAATTTGTGGTGTAATTTTCTTGTCCACAAAGGTCCGTTCCGAAATCTGCAAGAGAGGATAAGAAGTAAGAGAATACAACGATGATAAGCCCAGATTTAAAGCAGAAGAGAGATCTCACAGAGAAAATCTAGTGCTGTATGACATAAAGAAGTTGGAATCACACAAGGTTTACATCACAAAATCGAACTTCATTCTAGCTTTTATTTAACCTCTGACAAACAGGTTGGTAGGTGGTAATAAATGAAGGTAAAAGTAACGAGTTTAAAAATATTCGTGCAACGGCTTCCATCTCTAAGTATGTGTTGTTCTGCATACTAAAACATAAGAACCATCTCAAAAATCACAAGTGGCAATGAAGATTTGTAGGGAAAAACACATACTTAAAAGAGAAGATACATAACGATGGATATTGACATGAGAATTTCCTTGCGGGACAAGCAAGTTCACTATTTACAACCATTTATCATAGGGACAAAAAAAATATCTAATGGCTTCTATCAAATTTATGAATGAAAGGCAAGTTCTAAACATAATTTATACGTGAATCATAGTAAATCGTTTGTTACATGCGCCACTTCAGACTTCATCTCTCCAATAACTTGGCACAAGAAGACCGAACAGCTGGACCCAAGCAACATATATCCAATATGCAACGCTCTATTCTCATCTTACATTTACCTAAAAAGTGAACTCCAGCCTAAACAATATGATAAGAAATAGCTGCACAAACCATATTCGATCAAATACAATCCATTATAGCATTTCTTTCTTCACTACAATCCATTGTAAATGAGGTGCACCAAGAAGGAAATAACGTCCTTCCTAGTTAACTAAATTTAATTGCATCGGCTGGCTAGTATTGCAGCAAAAATCATCAGCGCCCTCAATGTATAGTGGTATGCCATCTTTAGGCTTCCGAGAACAACCCAAGCTTGTCAGCGATTCAGGCTGCATTTTAACAACCAACTTGTCCAAAGTTTTAATTTAAATCCTCTCTTGACTAACAAATTCAGATTACACAGTGCCCTGAAATGATTATTATACTAGAGGCATACCCAGAAAGATATACAAGCACTTAATGCTTCCTTATACAACCTCAATGCATCTCACACAATCCCACCTACAATGGGTTCTTTTTTCGCAGAGAGGGGGGGAACGAAGGGTGCATTCCTTCAACTGATTTCCATTTATTTGAAGTTAATATCCCTCAACTAAATTTACCTAAACCTAGTAAAACTTATTATAGTGCTAAATTAACTTGGTTAGCCCATTGGCCTCACTGGTCACGAAGTTATTATATTGTAGTTGTAAATCGAACTTGAGTATCCCTTATTGGCCCTCGAACCCTGAACTTAACTCCTCTGAACTTCTTTAACATTAATTTTCCTGAAATAAGGATAAATTGCTTGCACATGTTGCCCAAAATAGACACTCAACACATAAAAGGTTCTCTGGCCAGTTGCCATCAATTTGGCAAATCCCTGCAATGCATTCCATGGCCAAGATCTTAAAGCATTGTTCCTTCCCCACTCCCTTCTTCATATTTGAACACTCCTCTAGTATGAAAAGTCTACGGGCTCAGCCTCTTGACTTGTTAGTTGAGGAGAATATTTTTGCTGTAATGAAATGCGCGCATTAGTATTCTATGATGTCCTCTATGAAAATACTTCTCTTATATCCATAAAGTCACCTCTCACCTTTTAAAAAGAAAAAGGAAGTGACAAAGGAAAGTTTCTAGAAACAGATAACTTGGAGGGACTGCATTTTTGGGAAAGCAATCTCATGAGCTCAACAATTGGTCATGGCTCACGTGTATCCAACAGATAACTTTTGAAAAACATGGTAGGGCACCTGAGAAAGACAAGGGGGCGCAATGAATTTCTTTTTCGCATAACGAAAAACCCGCCTAAAAGGGAGAAAGGAACAGGATACTAAATCAAGTAAAATAAAAAAGAAGCTAAATAGTCTTCATTTCTTTCGAAGGGTGTTCCAAATATAACAGAACAGGCTCATCTTCCTCTTTTGTCTTGTCGTGAAGGAATTGATAGGCAAAAGCAGCTAAGTCAACTTAACTAATTTCTTTCAGCTGCTTATGCCTTAATATCAATTTGTTTAATATACATCTCTCACTTGAGCATGAATTACAAATAGCAAACATATATTCATTGCTGAGCACAGGGACCCGGAGCAAGTTATTTAGAGATCATACCAAAAACAGATAAAACAAGCAGACATTAACAAACGACACGGTAACTGATTACCTTATCAGTATCCAGTGGACGACCGTTTGATAATGACCTGAACATCCTAAAAGCCTCTATCCCATACCGCTTTTTCACAATAGATTCTACCTGTTCAGAAATTTATACAGAACTGTATAAGTAATATTTCTAATCACACTTCCAAAGAAAATGCAACAATACATAGGACCAACAGACCTCTTCTAACTGGGCTTTCTGAATTATGTCCTTCAGATCTGCAAAAATATAAATTAATACACAAGCATGAAAGTAAAGCACAAATGCCTTCAAGCATCCAGAGAGCAGGAAGGGCAGAAGTAATAGCACTTCATTCAGAGGAATTCTTACTAACGCTGTACACGTCATCTGCTTCAGAACAAAAGTCCATTTGTTCAAGAGAACATCTAACACGCTCCAAGTTCATCGTGAGACCTTCTTTGCTCTTAATGACCTCCTCGAAAATTGAATCCAGAGACAGCGACACTGCTAAGCAAAGTGTTCTTAATAAACCATATCAAAAGTAGCCAAAAGGAAATTATGGGAATCATGGCACTGGAAGAAGAAAGTATACAAAACAGATGAGAAATAGAGGTTCCAACTTCCACCTCTTCATCGATAAAGCAACAAAATAAGGGAAAAGGGAGAATCAATTTAACATTCTCACTCAAGCCAATAGATAAAATCATGATGACAAGGAAAAAAGAGGTGATTCAGTATCTCGGTTAACAAGCTTCCTGAAAATAATATTATAGCCTATTGGGTCAAGTTTTAACACAGAATTACCCAAAATCAATTACAAGACAGTTTTGCATATTCAATAATATAAAGCAAACAAGAAGGTAGACAGCATATAGTCAATAAATAAAGTCCAAGACTGAGCCAGATCATCCAACTCTCATTGGTTTTCCTTAACTCTTGGGAAAAGAAAATTTTCAAGTGATGGGTAATGCTTTGCTGGTCAAAGAGCTTCTGAGCAATAATTTATTTGAAAAAAAAGGAAAATGAAAACAATATCAGACAAAAACTAGAGACTTTTTTCAAAAGAGGACATAGATCCATATCGACAAGCATGTTTACCTTTACTCTCTGTGCGTTTAGTCCCTTCCAACATGGAACCCAATATCACTGCCGCAGCATTGTCGTACTCTGCTCTAGCATACTCAACGCATGCCTTGAGTAATATGAACAAGGAAAAGAGAATTTCAAGAAGCATACATGCAAGTGATGACAGGTGGTAACATTATTGTACAGTGACACAGGTATTCACTGTTCTACACAAGAAGGCAACATGACCTCCACCATAGTATGGAGATCCAGCTGTATGCAACTTGATATTTCTACTGATATGAAGCAATGCACATAAAATAAGAGGGAAAAAAAGCACCTTTATCCGTAGACGATTTATAAATTCATCAAAGTTTACTCGCCATACTGGTTCTTTCTTGCCCCCCATAATATCAAGCTCACTATCCCACTCCAATGTACCTTGCTTCCGCTGCACAAGAAAGTAGTGGTGCATTAGACTATGTTAACTTCACTTGATTAAGCAGAACATACAAAATCAACCTTCTCTCCAACTTTCAGGCCTGAAAGTTTCTCTGTTTTTTCTTCATCAGAATCTATTCCGTTGTCAGATGTGATGGAAAATCTTTCGGCGTCCATGGGAATTGCAGCAGCCAAAGCGCGTTCTTCCAGGGTCACTTCTTTCTTAGATTTCTGTAATGAAGAGTTGAAGACAATAGAGAGTTAAACAAGGTCACTCTTCCAATAACAATCTGCAATTAAGTGGAAAGCAAAATCAGATAAATACAACATGGACTCTTGAGAATGAACAAAGCTTCAAGCAGCTATAAGTAGCTAATCTGTTGCCACTGTTGGGTACATTTCTGAACATGGAATTACGTTATCAAAGGAACGATGTTATCCGGCTTGTTAAATCATAGTAATTTGCAACAATGATCTCAATTATGCTGTACACACTGTTAACCATAAGCAGTAGACGCTAGTAGAAACACTATTTTCAAAAGATCTCCTAAAAAGTAAAAAACAAAATTCAAACGAAGTAGATATAGTCCAATGAGCATTATCATAAGTACAGGATTACGTAAATACTCCAAAAAGAAAACCCTAGACTCTCTATCAAAACCAAATGTGAGGAAGCATCTTATGAGCAGACATGATAGACTTCCATACACAAGATTCCACACAAAGACAGAGACAGGACTTTAAAGTAAAAAAGAACTAATTGGCAAATGAAATGTCCAAAGGCAGCATAAGAGAAAGAGAAAGAGAAAGAGAAAGAGAAAGAGAAAGGGAAAGCAACTGCAGCAAAATGTTCCCTAGAGGGCTACCTTAGACCTGCCACCTCCTTTCTTAGCAGGCGTTTCTCCATCGGTTGGTAAAGCAATTAATGGCTCTGCAGCAGGGCACCGTTCCACAAAGCGATTACGAACAAGTTTAATGAAGGTTTCTCGATGAGTATCTTTACTCCCTGAACCGAAAAAAGAAGAGTAGAAATTATATTCCTCTTACCAACTTTACAATGATACATCCTAATACTACTACTCTAAAACAATAAATCATTTGTGTGGTCATAGATGCATAGACAAGCAATCCTCCACAAAGTAATCACCAACACAATCAGAGTAAAACAGCATTCTAGTTTTAGTGTATTAGGAATTAGGATCCCCTTCCTATGCGAATTGGCGAGTTAGAATGTGCCAACCAATACACAATTCATAGGAATCAGCAATAGAAAAAAAATCAACCAAATAGCCATATAAAACTTGCCTCCACTAGAACTATCAAAAGCTCTATCCAGGATTTGTGTGAGAGTAAGTCTACCATGCTGCAACAACCCTTCGAGAATCTCGAAAACCTACATGAATTCTATATCCCATAAGTATATGCCAAAAAAGGTTGCACACAATAGTACAACAAGCAACAACTCAGTAACTGCAACATAAAGTACAAAAACACTAACTTCTTTATCAAGATCATTTGTGGCTAAATTCGAGAACTTCGAAAACCGCAAACGATGAATAATATTGTTGAACAACGCCATGTACTGTGTCACTACCACAGTAGTATCTCTGCCACCACCTAAACAACAACATTAAGTCGATCACAACAACAACAACAAAATAAATTAAAAAAAACTCATAATCATAGGCTATCTAAGTATAATAAGGTAACAAAACAAAATAGAATAGAATAGAAATTAAAACCTTCTTGTTCAAGGGCGAATGCTTGAACGCAATTATGCTGAATTAAAACCCATAAACTTTTTTTGACTTTGTCTTGAGGAAGATCAGTAAATCGACAAATTAGGGCTTTACTTAGGGTTCCTCTTCTTAGTAAGCATTCACATACTTTCTGCACAAATTAAATAAATTCACCAGAAAAATGTGTATGATTAATATAGTTAATACACTATCAAATTAAAAAGAAGATATATAAGATAATTTATGGAAGAAGAGAGAGAATAAATACAGAGACGAGATTTCCGAAGTCGTTAGCGATTAAGTGAACGGCGAGTTTGATGCCGTACGGTGTTGACGTCGCCATTGATAACGGCGGTAACTTCAGTGTCGCACTGTAACTCTTGTTTTTGGAGTGGAGCTTCACAGGATTTAATAAGCGGAGAGGAAGAAGAGAGTTATTAAATTTAATTAGTTGATTAGGTTTTGTAACAACAACGGGTCCATAGCTCAGTGGTAGAGCATTTGACTGCAGATCAAGAGGTCACCGGTTCGAACCCGGTTGGGCCCTTTTTAGTTGTTTCTTTTTCCACTTTTTTCTAATCATTAATCAAGTTGTGATGGTGGTCCTTATATCTTCCACCTTTCTTTATTTTATTTTGACTTTTGATATTCACATTCTAATTTGACGTTTATTTATTTTAGTGGTGATTGATGAGTATTATATAGTGATATTATATGCAATCCTTATATACAAAGAAATTAGTATTTTTTTTTGAGGGGACAAAGAAATGAATATTGTATAGTGATATTATATGCAACCCTTAAAGTTAAATATAAAGAAATTAAAAATTGAAATTTTAACCGAGAAATACGCATTAATACCTCTAATAGAACCGTAGTTTTGTTACAAGTTCCTATAAATATATACCATTTTTTAAATGTATTTACTTCTTATTAGCAACCCTAATAGCTGCATATATCAAAATTAAAAGTAATTTTCATGGTAATTAAACCTACACAGGGGCAGTTCTTGGCCCATGCAGTATAGGCGACAGAATAGGGCTCCCAAAATAGAGGGGCCCCGAAATATATTATATATATTATATGTTTGAAAGAAAAACAAAAGCAAAGCATTTGGATAAGTGGTAAAGTGGTAAAGGATGAGAAAAAGGGACGCGGGTTCAATTCCGATTAGTAGCAAAATTTATTTACTTTTTGCTATTTCAAATCAGTACACCACGCGTGGGTTTCTTTTTGCTGCTTCAAATTCCCAATTTCCCCATTAATGGCTACTCTCTCTCCTCCCAACTCTCTCTCATTAATTTCTACTCATCTTCCCCAATTTTTTTTTGCAATTTTCCAATAAAATTTACTCTTAAACTTCAATTCAACAAATTTTGCCCGAGGGTTTTTCCGAGCTTTCGCTTTTGCAGTTTTCTCCTCCATCCATTTTCTCTCTCCTCGAGTTTCTCTCTCCTCAATCTCTACCATGGCGGCGGCGGGCGTAGCTCCAGTTCCATTGCTAGTTGAATCTTCTGATTCGTTGCAGAATGAAGTCAAGCTTTTCGGCCGATGGAGCTTCGACGATGTCACTGTTCGTAAAATCTTTTTCTCTCTAGTTTTTTATTTTGATTTTATCGTCGTTTATCTTTTAAATTAGGTCTTAGTTTCCTGATTTTTGATGTTTTTTTCAGTGTTTTATCTTCGTATATTCCTATGATTTTCTACATGTTCGTCGATAAATGTGACTTGTGTTCTGTTAATATTAAGAAAAAAGGGAGATCTCTGAGTTTTAGTAGTTTTTTTGTTTTATTTTGCTAATTAATTTGAAGATGATAAATTAATAATGAATTTTAACATTGAAAATTATTGAATCTGTCGTTTTGATTTTATGTCTATAGTAAGAGTTGCGAATCTTAATTTATAAGATTTCAGTGGACTTTGAGAATCTAATATCTTTTATGAAGTACATATGAAAGGCCCAATTTTAAGAGAGTGTATAGGGCCCCCGTTTTGTTTGCCCCGCCCCTGAACCTACATAGACGCCAGGGTTTCATTTGGTGACGTCTCCTCCACCGGATTGAATGACCCTTAACATATGTTGCTAAGTGGTTGGGGAAGGTGGTTTAATTCAAGACATTAGGGTTGGCTCGTTTGAAACTTCTGCATTCATTTTATATAAGCACGGGTTAGAAATAAAATACTAGTTATTAGGCCCGGGCTATGCCCCAGGAAAGAAAAATTTTCATTTATTAATATTAGACTTTCAAATGATAACACTAAATATCACTTGCTTTAGTGGTTAAGACTTTAGTATATAAACTTGAAGTCAGGAGATCGAACCTTATTCTATGCAATTTCTAATTTTATTTTATTTTATGTGGATACATGGAGTAAAAGGCCCTTAGGGAGAGCGCCACGTGGCACCATTCCATGTTTAGGAACGCCTTTTAATATATAAGTATAGATGCTCATGTTTCTCATGTGCTCCAAATGGCTCATGAGTTATGAGATGGGAAGTCCAAAGCTTATTGTGCAAAAGGATAATATTGGTATGTCATGTATTCAAAGTTCAAACCTTTCCCGTGAAGAAATTCAAAACGGTGAATGTTACCTTCTAATCAAACATTGCAGGAGAGCTCTTATGACGAATACCAACAATGGTCGCGCATTGGCTTGCAAAATAGGGTTCAGAGCAAGCTAACAAGAACATAGTATACCATGAACCACAAAGTATTTTTGGTGCAACCATGAACCATTCAATAATTTTTGGTACAAACATGAAACACATAGGATTTATGGTGCAATCATCAATCACACAAACAATGACTTGAAGACGATAATTCATGAAGGTATTATTGGAGTGGAAACGACATGTTTAGTTATGGCTTAATTTCTTCTTGTTATAACCCTAACCTCCTTTAATTTATTCTATCTCACCGCCTCTTTTTCTCTTTTTTTTCCCCTTTGCATATGTGAGGAGCTGCCATGGATGTTCTCATCAATGGTAAGCCCATTTTCCCCTCTTGTTATCAGTTTTTAGTTTATTTTCTTGTTTTGTTGAATAAACCAGTCTTTCTTTATGAGAGTTTTTCGAGCCTGCTATCGAAATTTTTGTCTTTTCAGTTTGTGGAGGTCTCTTTCTCCATTATGGGAGTTGTGAGTCTTGCTTTTGTTGGTGGTAGGTATGGGAAATTGTTCTTATTGGTCGAAGTTCAAGACTATCACACATGAAGGTACTCGAAGTCCGGATGCGGTCAATATTGTTAGATCAATAATGTTCTTCTCCAAACTATGTCAAAATGATAGATGGTTCCATTAATAGCTCTAAGATTCAGCAAATACAAGGGGTCTGAACTACTTTGGTTGATCTGGTTCATTGCAGTTTTATCGAATGCGAGTTTGATATAATTTTTCTGATGCCTTTAATTAATGAAATTTCTCTTTTTTAAAAGAAAATTCTTCTTGCTTTTCTTGGGTTTTTTTTAAGCTTTTCTTGGGGTTTATCCCTCATTAGCACGATTTTGTTAGGCATCAGTGGAGTACCACCCAAAATCCCAGGGCATTGCCCGGAGTTCGAATCCTCATCCCAACAATATGTTGGGGCATTCACTATACCCAGCCTCTGATCTGTTGTGCCCTGCAGGCTCCAGACGGGGCCGACCATGGGCCAGGCAGACGGGGCGCTCGCCCAAGGCCCATGATAAATCAGCAATACTTTTAAAATAAAGAGATAACATCAGTTCATCATGTAAGCATGGCAGGCTGTTACTTTGGTGAAGATGGTTCTCTTGTTAATTGTGGAGATTAATGCGGTGGCGGCGGGTCGACTTCCATTCTTGGGAATTCTTTCCTTTCTTAATTTTTTTTTTTTGAAGACACTTTCTTAGATGTTTTTCCTTAACTTGCGTTTTCATATTTATTCTTTTGGTAAACTAATCCTTTCTTATTTATATTATAAAGATAAAATACAAATTTTAGCCTCTAAAAGTAATAACAAGATTATTTGTTATATAGTTCTTCTAAGAGACAAAATGATACTTCAACCATTTTTTTTCACCAATAAATAACTTAATATATTAATGCTCAAAGTTGTGTGTTAGAAGATATGAAAGTCAAAGTAGAATAACTAAATTCAATTTTAATTCTTGATTAGTTGGTATCTGTAATTATATTTGATTTCTAATATTCATTTTAATCGTTGGATGATAAAGTGTAGTATTAATCTTTTGATTTAATTCAATGTTTTGGAATTGATTTTATTCGACAAGTTCTTTGTTTGTTTGGTTAATACGGATTATTATATATTAATCATATGAAATATAAAATTACTTTCTTGTTAAAGAAAGAATTGCTAGTAAACGTAAACTAGTCAATTCTTAATTAGTTGTTATCCTATAAACATGCATATTACCTTAAATCTCTTGTGTGTTAGGGGCCCATTTTTTTAATTTTGCCCCGGGGCCCAATATTATTTAGGAACGGTTCTGACTGCAGGCAAGGGTTGATATTCGGACCAATTATCTTTCTTAATTTACAAAACATATTCGGGTGCAACCGTGCAAATATCAAATGTGCAATGGTTACCCCTTGCCAGCGGTGGAATTTTCCTATTGTTCTATCAGACTATCACTCGTCAATTTCTCCAACAGTCCTACTCTCATTTCTTTTCCGACATTTCCATACCTTTTCCACCCTGACCCTCCCCTAATTCATGTGATAAACTACAAATTTGGCAAATCTCCTACTCCATCTAATTACCCGCGTAAACTCCAATAATTGAAATAAACCTAAAAATCCATCTCAATTGATGATGGAAGACCCAAAATCACCCGATGAAGACGACAATTTCTTAGATGCATCCGACGAATTCCCCTTCTACGATTGCCCTAATTCCTTCGATCCATCATCATCATGTTCAACATTTTCTCTCTCCTCTCCTTCAACCACCAATTTTTACGCCTCAAACCTCCGCCGTCGCCGATCACATCGGAAATCGCACCGGGATTCGCGCGACCGCGAAAAATTGACCGAAAAATCGACTTTAACTACACTCGAATCAACGTCGGAAAACGCCGTCGTTTCGAGCGTAAATGCCGAGATTAAAGAAAACACAACTGTTACATTGGGAGATAAAAGTCCGGATGATTCGCCGCCGGAGAGAGGGAATGATGAAGGGGAGTTAAGTTTGTTGGTTTTTTTAGCTGAATTTATAGTTAAAGCAATTATGTTCCAATTTAATTTATTAATTAGTTTCATTACATTCCCTTTTTGGACACTATATTATGGTTTTATGCTTGTCATAAATCCATTTTATGTAATTGGATTAGGTAGGAGTTATTTGTTTGGGAAATTGATGAGATTATGGAGACTTGTTAGTGATGCATTGACCCCATATGTATCAGAATGGTTTAAGGAGCATAAATATGTGTTGAACCTCGTGTTGCGTTACGGTTGGGGGTTGTTTTGGTCTGTTTATGTGTGTTCTATACTGGTGAGTTTGTTGATTTTGGCGTTCGTGATTGGTGGGGTGATGATGAGGTTTTATGTTGTCCAAGAGCCGTTTCAGTTAAAGCAGGCATTGAATTTCGACTACACGAAAACTAAGCCGGAAGCGTTCGTGCCTATTATAAGTTGCCAGACGGTGGAATGTGGCGAGAAATATGAGGGTGTGACTGTTGGGAGTGGTTTAAGAGTTATACCTCGTAATCACAAGTTGCAGGCCACTGTTTCCTTGGCTTTGCCGGAGTCTGATTATAATCGAAATTTGGGGATCTTTCAGGTACATTCTCCATCCAATTTGGCATCTTTGAGCTATGCATTGTGTTTGATGGTCTGGCATCATTGTTTTGGTCTTTTGTATGAAATTATAGTGGCGAAGTTTTTCATCTAATGCATGCTTATAGGCTCAATTTTGTTGCTCAAAATATCATTGTTCTTTTTTCTAATTGTCACATCATAGAGAATGTTCCAGCCCATTTGGTTCTCTACTTTAAGATGGAATCATCAATCAATGAGGTGCTTTAGCATTGGTATTGTAATTTCATTTTTATTTCTCTTATGATTGGGATTTAGTTAACTTGCTGAATTTACTATCTTCAGTAGGATTGTGTTTTCTATTTGTTGTTTTGATGTATGGATCAGTTGTTTTTTAGAACACTGGCTGTTCCATGTAACTGCACGAGTCATGACAAAGATGCTAGCATATGTGTATGGTAGTTCCAGATTAATGAGCTAAATGACATTTTGATTTCATCTTTCCGTCTATATCCGTATTTTAGTTGCTTATTATGTACTTGCCACTAATATCGTCATGTACATTATTGTGATCGTTTATGTCTTATGAGTATGAAGGAAGCCTCCACTTAGCATCTCAAATCCGAGGCCTCCCTATATGCTATGTTGCTTCATTGCTCCACTTCTGTGCTGAACGGCTGATTCTCACCTCCCTGCATTGTATGTTCTTGTTTTAGTTCTGGCGATCCTTGTTCAAGTGGATTGCTTGAAATGGTCATTTATCAGTCCTTCATCACTAGTACTCATGTCCACCTAGATTTGAGTCTGAGGGGCTGTTTGGTTAGGGTGATCAGGAAAAGAAAAGGAAACTCAGATCCTCTATTCCCTTTGTTAATGTTTGGCTAGATGTTTTAATCATGTGCCTTTTCAAATTGTCAGCATTTAATTGCCCCAAACTGGTTAATTTTCATTTCCCTGACTCCTTAGGGTTTCAGCCATTCTCTCCATTTGGGGTTTCAATCCCCAACCATCACCAAGACACCAACACTAACACTGCAACACAACCTCGTGACTACCTGTTCCACCACTCTATAACCACCACCTATACCACCCCTCTACAACTAGAGACAACCCGCCTACATCCGTCAGAACCCACCGCCCACCTCATCAACAGCTCATGTCCGCCCATGTCTCTACTCTCCGCTCAAACCACCAGCTGACAACCCATGTCCACCCATGTCACCGCCCAAACCACTACAGCAGCAACCTATATCCACCCACACCAATGATGTATATATGCCTACACCACCACCTCTTGCTACCATAACAACGCCACATGACCCACAACTCATCATGGATACCAGCGCCAAGTCACCAACCCTCTAATTACCATCATCTCTCCCACACACACGGGGGAGGGTGTGGTGACTGTGGTCATAACTCGCCACTACCAACATGTGCTAGCTGTAAGTTCGATATCCATGGTGGTTGAAGTTGGTCTCTATGATGATCGAATTGGAGAAAAACTGTGAGAAGGCAGAGCAAAATGTGCTGCCATGTCAGTCGAGTGAATCACGGTGGTTGTAGTTATGGTGATATTGGCGGCAGTTGGTCGAGCTACATGGGGGGAGAGCTGTTTGGTCAGAGGAAATAGAATGATAATGTTGATTTCATTTAATCATAAACCAAATGGCCGCTTAAGACTAGGGATGATTGTTTTTTGCTTTTAGAACACTCTTTTCTCACTTAGTTGATGGAATGTTCAAAATGTGGAATTAAACTTAACATGGAAATGTTTAATTTTTCGCAACTTCATGGGAGTTATAGTGTTAGTCAATAATTGATTCATTACTAGTGAGTGTCTTATACTCCTAGGCCCTATTGAGCCCTCTAGTTTTTTTGAAACCCTTAAACTTCAAATGTGTAGACTTGTTAGGTAAAGTTGAAATTGAAAATTATTCATAAGTTGATAGCCATGAGTAACAACAACAGAAATTTACACATCTTTATTTACCAATTTGACATAAACATGTAGCTTTCTCTAATTTTGGACCCTGATAACACTGTTTTGGAACATTGGATTTTGTTGATAGAATAGTGAAAATCATGTGCTACCTTTGTGTTATAAAGATTGTTCACAAATCTATTTTGGCTCATCACAAAATGATGATCCACTTTCTAGTATATATGTAACTTCTTCAGAGTACCCTTGATTATTCTATTAAAAAGAGCAAACTAGAAGGGATCAGATAAGATCCGATCCTAGTTGTGGGCCTCAGTACACTAAATTGTGCATGGGATTTGGAAACCATAAGCTCCGCTAAAAGTGAGGGCTTTCTGTTGGCCTATGGTGCTGGGAAGATTTGACACCAATCACAATCTTCGACATCTACGGCCTACTGCTGCCTAGTCCGGACAGTTGTGTCATGTAATAGAGGAATTCGGAGTCCAGGTCTCATTTGTTTTTTCATTGTGATTTTTCTTATATGCTTTGTATGGTTTGCTTGCTTTTGGTGATGAGCGATGTAAGGTGAGGAAATTGTTATGAATGTGTGCAATTTTGGCTGTCTGTTGGTGTTGGTGCATTTGGGCTAAGTGGAACTCCCGGAATAATTCTGGGTCATTTTACTATTTGTAGTTTAATTGGAGGCGATTAGTTCATCGAAATTGGGCCTTGTTGTATTTTCCTTTTCTGGAGGACTTCTTGTCCTAGTATATATTTTTTATTTTTCTGAAAAAAAGAAGAAAATACAAGGAGTCAAATAAGAGCACAACATACCTTTATGTGTTGATTAACATATGAGGTATTAGCCCTTATTTTTTTATAAATGATCCCTAATCAAAGATGGGCAATCTTTTTGGGTCAGAGGGTGTAACATGTATTCATCAATGACCAGCCCAATTCGTGAATGCAATATATAAGGGTAATATGAGATGACTTATTGGTTATTTTCTACAGGTAAGGGTCTACTTCCTGTCAGAGAAGGGTAAATCTCTCGCCAGTTTAAGCCATCCATGCATGCTGGAGTTCAAGAGTAAACCGCTCCGTCTATTGTTGACGTTTTTCAAGATCATCCCTCTGGTTGCTGGGTATGTGTCCGAGTCACAAACCCTAAACCTAAAATTTAGAGGATATACCGAGTCTGCCCTTCCTACTGCTTGCTTGAAAGTTATACTCGAACAAAGAGCAGAGTTCCGGCCAGGTGCGGGTATTCCTGAAGTATATAATGCATTTTTACATCTGGAATCTGAACTCCCATTCTTTAAACGAATCCTATGGTATTGGAGGAAAACTATATTTGTTTGGGTCAGTATGACATTGTTTGTGGTGGAATTGTTGTTTGCTCTAGTATGCTGTAGATCTGCAATTATGCCAAGAACAAGAGCAAGGGGTAATGCTACTTGAAACAGCAGCCCTTAAACATCTCATCCACTTCAAAGGTAGTTTCTGATATCTGCTAGCTTCTTTTCTTTCATCATGAATATGATGGAGGATTCTAACCAGTGCTTCAGATTTTTTTTAAACTATTTTTGTGCTAACTTGTAAATTTCAGTTGATTCTTCTTTTCCCCTACAGAGATTGTTTCCTTTTTTTTAATTTTTTTTTAACATGTCATACTTGTCATAGCATTTGTCTCAACTTGAATATTGTTGTAGATCTCTAAAACACAATTTTAGGTGAATATATAATATTCGATCTGTACATTCTCAATGTTATTATTTTATTTAATTGTTTTTATTAAACAACATTTATCTATAGATGTGTCTCCATTCAAAGAAGTTATAGTACATCTATTTGTTGTTGTAGACACTAAAAATTTATTGGTGTTCTATATAGAAATAAGTTAATTATTATTGAGCTACAATGAACATAACTAGCCCAATTTAATATATTTAGCCCACCTAAAAAAATATCCAAATTAAATCAAACAAATATAATTTGGATTGTAAAATATTTGGGCCAGTCCATATCACTAGTCCAAATGAAATGGTCAAATGGCAAAGGTAAAAAAGACTTCAGTCATGCAAACCCATAAGCTCCAAGTCAAGTCCATGAAAGGATCTTCATTTCCTATAAATAGGCCTCCTCCTTTAGTTGGGGGCCGGGAAATCATTATTCTCACCAGTAAAATTCTCTTAGAATTCTCTTTTGCAAATAGTCAATAGCCCATCAAATCCGTGCGATTGTTCGGATCTACTCAAACAGCGTTCGATTGAGATTCAAGCTTTTGTCAGCCCTCATTCGAATACACCCAAACGAAACTCAAACTCAGGTTTACGTTGACAAAACGTCATACCACATTCAAACTCAAATTTGTCGAGACCCTGCCACGATTAAACACTTCAAATTGTGTACGTGACACTGTCTTGAGGGGGCAATTTGTAGACACTAAAAATTTATTGGTGTTCTATATAGAAATACGTTAATAATTATTGAGCTACAATGAATATAACTAGCCCAATTTAATTAATTTAGCCAACCTAAAGAAATATCCAAATTAAATCAAACAAATATAATTTGGATAGTCCATATCACTAGTCCAAATGAAATGGTCAAATGGCGAAAGGTAAAAAAAGGCTTCAAGTCATAAACGGCCCAAACCCATAAGCTCCGTCCATAAAGGGATCTCCATTTCCTATAAATAGACCTCACCTCCTTTAGTTGGGGGCCAGGAAAATCATTATTCTCAAGAGCTCATAAAATTCTCTTAGAATTCTCTCTGCAAATAGTCAACAAGCACATCAAATCCGTGCCGACTGTTCAGATACACTCAAACACATTCGATTGAGATTCAAGCTTTGGTCAGCCCTCATTCGAATACACCCAAACGAAACTCAAACTCAGGTTTACGTTGACAAAACGTCATACCACATTCAAACTCAGGTTGACGTTGACAAAACGTCACTCTACACTCACTCCACGTCGACATCAACACGTGTCGACTCTCAGCTACGGAACAGAATCGAGAGGACTTAGTTTATTTCCATTATAAACTGTTTACGAAGATTGTACTCAATACATTTATTGAAATATAATTTCTTTGTTACTTTGTTTCTTGTCTTATTTATTTTGACTGGAAATTTGTGTATACAAATATTGGCACGCTCGGTGGGACCATCTCTGCCTCTCATCTCTGTTTCGTCATCAACAACAAACCTGAGAAATGGCCTCAAGCAAGAACATCTCTCAATCTTCTGAAAACTCTGCCGGCACCTTACGAAAATCTGTAACGTTGGGTGACTTTATGGATGACATGACTCTTAGTTTTCGCACTAGAGGAATGAAGAAGGCTCTTTATTCTTTGCCCCTTCTTGCTAAACTTCGAGCGCAAATGTTCCTACCGAGCAGAGAAAACTCTTTAAGACCGGCTTTTCTTTGAATCATCCCTCATGCCTGATTCACACAAGGAGCGTGAAACCCCCGTGTTTGGCTCAACTGCTTTGGCTGAACACGAGCCATCATTCATTGCTTCTCAAATATGGAAGCAACTCTCATATGATAAGTCAGACAGGCTGACCGTTCACACTAGTCCTCTCTTTGATCCACTCAATGTAGAGAGTGACAATGAAACAAGTGATGATATTGTTGTCTCATCACCTCTAAAGATTTTCGACTTAGAGGAACCCTTGTTGTCTTCACAATCGAACACTGCTGCTGTTATGGTGACCTCAGCTAAGACAGTTGAGGAACAACTTGCTGAAATGAATAGCCTACTCCGAAAATTAATGAAGGATGGAGAAGAAAAAGATGCTCAAATTCGACTTCAAAATGAGCAAATCGCTGCCCTCAATAAGAAACTTGAGGAAGGCGACGCAGCATCAAGATAGGGTGATGAAAGCGAAGGGGATAGTGGTGAAGACGCTCGCCGCCCACCTACAGCTCGACAACTTGAGTTATTGATAGCTCACGCTGTCAAAAATCAACTTGGAGAAAGTTCTCAAGGCAGACATCGCTATGTGAAGCCTTATACCAAAAGGATCGATAAGCTGCAGATGCCTTTTGGCTATCAACCCCCCAAGTTTCAGCAATTCGATGGGAAAAGAAATCCTAAGCAACACATTGCTCACTTTGTGGAAACATGCAACAATGCTGGTACCATAGATGATTTCCTGGTCAAATAATTTGTTCGTTCCCTTACAGGCATGGCCTTTGACTGGTACACAGATTTACCCTCACAATCCATCGACAGTTGGGATCAAATGGAGGAGGAATTCCTGAACAGGTTCTATAGCACTCGACGTATTGTAAGTGTGACTGAACTGACTAAGACTCGCCAGTGGATGGATGAGCCAGTCATCGAGTACATCAATCGTTGGCGCGCATTGAGTCTAGAGTGTAAAGATCGCCTAACTGAAGTCTCTGCTGTTGAGATGTGCATTCAAGGAATGGATTGAGACTTGCTTTATATCCTGTAAGGTATAAAGCCTAGGAATTTTCAAGAATTGGCCACGCGAGCTCATGACATGGAGCTTACCATTGCCAACAATAGAGGCAAAAGCAACACTTCTTCAGAATACAAGAAAGAGAAGAAGGATTTTAAGAAGACTGACAAGACTGCCAAAAGTTTGATTAAGGAGTCAATGTCAATCACGACCTCCTCGCCTGTCAAGATCTCTAGCAAGGCTGGCACTGAAAAGAATAAGGGTTCATCTTCTCAAGAACCTAGAAAAAATAGGCCAACCTTGAAAGAACTCCAAGCAAAGAAATATCCATTTCCAGACTCTGATTTATCAAGGATGTTAGATGATTTACTTGAAAACAAAGTCATTGAGTTGCCCGAAGCTAAGCGTCCTGCAGAGGTCGGTAAGACTTCCGATCCTAACTATTGTCGGTATCACAATTGATTAGTCATCCCATAGAAAAGTGTATAACACTTAAGGAGAGAATTATGCAACTTGCAAAGGATGGGAAAGTTGTACTGGATTTTGATGAAGTTGCTGAAGCTAATCACGCCTCTGCGATGTTAGATTCTTATTGGGAGGCTCAAACTCTACAGTTTGGGAGTTTGGAGCCAGTAATTGTACATGTGCTGCGACCGGTTCTCCAAGTTGATGATGTGCCATCTGTTGAGCACGGTGTCCCAACTGGCAACCAACATGGAGAGGATGACGAAGGGTGGACGTTGGTCATTAGAAGGAGGCTTAGACGACAGTCAAAGCCTCAACCAAAGTCCGTTTGTCGTAAGAAGAAGCATAAAAAAAGAAAGGGCTCAAAACGCTCGAAAGGAAAGAAAAAATCAAAAAAACATACCAAACAGCAGGTACCGCCAATTGACTTGCTCGAACAAGATCCACTTTCCCCTGTAACCTTAGAAGAATTCTAACCTGAAGATTACTTCACTACGGTTACTGTTAATGCTACCTCATTTGTTGAGGATGAAGAAGAAAAAGAAGAAGAGGAGGATCAAGAGCCTGTTAAAGAAAATGAAATCTCTGTTAAAGTGACTGTTCAGCATTCAGGGACAGAGATAGATCCAAAGATATTGGCTATCTTGGAGGCTCTTCCTACACGCATGGTATGGAGACAAATCTTTCATTTGCCTCGAGAAATGCATCGACAGGTGGCTCTTGCACTTCAGCACCAAGAACTATACCTTGACAAAGTGAAGGATGCTGGAGAGCCAATAGAAAGTTCGGCTAAATGCGCGTCATGTAATTTTGCCTTAGCCTTCACTGATGAAGACTTATTGTTGGGTTCAAAACCTCACAACCGACCCTTGTTCGTTTCTGGTTATATCTTCGGCCAGAGAGTGAATCGTATCTTAGTGGATGGGTGTTCAGCTGTCAACATCATGCCAAAATCCACCATGACTGATTTCGGGATCATTATGGAAGATCTTTTTGATAGTCGTCTAATGATCCAAGGATTCAACTTGAACAGTCAGCGTGCCATAGGCATAATACGTCTTGACCTTGTGATGGGAGAGTTAACATCATCTACTCTCTTCCATGTCATAGATACAAAGACGTCGTATAAAATGTTGCTTGGATGACCTTGGTTTCATGAAAATGGGGTAGTCGCATCAACCCTCCATCAATGTCTGAAATTTTACCATGGAGGCGAGAAGAAAATAAATGGGGATGTCAAACCCTTTAGCACGGCAGATTCGTACTTTGTCGATGCTAAGTTCTTTGAAGATGAGGAACCCTCAAGTGAAATGTTGCCATCTAAAATTCTTTAAACAGGGAAAAGGGGTACAAATAAAAATGGTGATATGCCCTCGTCTTCAAGCTCTAGCGAGTCAGCCACCACTGAGATGCAACAACAAAAATGCAAGGAAAAGGTAAAAGAAGAAGTTGTTGCTCAACCCATTAAAGCAATGAAGAAGGCAGTAACGACTCCGGTCTTGCGATACATCCTTAAATCACGTCGTAAGGAAGGGGAGTCACCTTTTGCAGGGTGTCAGGTTATGAAAGTAGGGCCAAAGAAAGAAAAAGGAGTAGACGAGACTACTCTTCAATGTTTAAAGCAAGAAGTGGTTGTTCCTTTACCTAGAGCCAACCACAATCAAATTGCTAAACCTCCAACCTCAGAATCTGTCGATCAATCTAGGAGAAAACGGCTTAACAAGGGTAGGTTTGACCCCAAATGCTTATAAACTCTTGGCGAAGTCTGGTTATGACTTTGAGAATCCAGCGCCCATGGGCAATGTCATTGAGGTTCATCCTCATGGAATTAATGACACACAAAAGAAATTGCAAGAGTATGGCGTTGAGGTACGTCCGACTAAAGTAGGCTTGGGATTTGAAACCCCAACATCTATCAAAATTTCCGCACGGCGTAGAGGGACAACCTCTTCTTCGCAGTATATTACTGCGGAGGAAGTCGAAGAAAATGAAGGTGAAAATAGTGTGCCTCAACCAAAAATATCGGTCTTTGATCGATTGCAGTCGCCTGTCGTAAAGAACCATACATCGGTTTTTGACAGACTTAGTGGACACGAGCTAAATGAAGGTGCGAAGCTAAAAACACAAACACCCTTGCAAAATCTTCGATCCTCTAAGAAGAAAGCATCTGTCTTTAAACGTCTTGGTGCATCGACCTCAATTGATAAACAACAAAGAAGGTCAGTACTAAGTCGCATCACAAGAGGGAAAAATGAAGTCAAAGGCGAAGACGCACCTCAAAGTGTTATCCCATCTCGCATGAGGCGTACACAGGTGGTAGACATCATTGAACATGCACCCTTGAAAGCCAAAGGTCGTTTCATAGTGTTAACAAACCAAAGGAGTTCGTCTAGTCAAGAAAAAGAAAAAGAAGTTGAATTTGTTTCTTCAAACCATATCACAGGGCATGAGGCTCCTGAAAGTGACGAGGAGATGGAAACAGATGAGGCTCCTAAATCTCTTGAAGATGGGGGCAAGCCACCGTTGATGAGTTAAAAGAGTTAAACCTTGGAACTCAAGAAGAGCCACGCCTTGTCTACGTCAGCGCTTTTCTTACCCAACAGGAAGAACAAAAATATTCCAAGTTACTCTATGACTACAAAGACGTATTTGCATGGAGTTATAAGGAGATGTCAGGACTCGATCCAAAAGTCGCTGTCCATCGCTTAACCATCAAAAAAGGTGTCAGTCCAAAGAAGCAATCCCAAAGACGCTTCAGGCCAGAATTAATTCCCGAAATTGAGGCAGAAGTAAACAAGCTCATTGATGCAGGATTTATTCGCGAAGTCAAGTATCCTACTTGGATAGCAAACATTGTGCCAGTACGGAAGAAAAATGGACAGTTACGAGTTTGTGTGGACTTCCGCGACTTGAACGAGGCGTGTCCGAAGGATGACTTTCCACTCCCAGTAACGGAAGTTATGATTGATGCCACCACTGGTCAGGAGGCTTTGTCATTCATGGATTGTACCGCTGGATACAACCAAATTCACATGGCTCCTGAAGATCAAGAACCAACTGCATTTCGTACTCCTAAAGGGATATTCTGTTACAAAGTTATGCCTTTCGGCTTGAAAAATGCCGGAGCTAAGTATCAGCGCGCAATGCAGAATTTTTTTGAAGATATGATGCATCAAATTGTGGAGTGCTATGTAGATGACTTGGTGGTAAAGTCTAAGAAGAAGGAGAATCATCTGCATGACCTCCGTAAAGTCTTTGAAAGACTACGAAAATATCAATTAAAAATGAACCCCCTCAAGTGCGCATTTGGCGTCACCTCGGGAAAGTTTCTAGGCTTCATTGTCAAACACAGGGGTATTGAAATTGACCAAGCAAAGATTAAGGCAATCCAAGAGATGCCTGAACCTAAGAATCTCAAGGAGTTGCGTGGCCTCCAAGGGCGTCTTGCCTACATTCGAAGGTTTATTTCTAATCTAGCAGGAAGATGTCATCCCTTCAGCCATCTCATGAAGAAGGATGCCCCGTTCAAATGGGATGACTCATGTAAAAAAGCCTTCGAAAGTATAAAGAAGTACTTGTCTTCTCCCCCTGTCTTGGGGGCACCAGTAAAAGGGAAACCACTCATCCTTTATGTCGCAGCACATGAGCGATCTCTGGGGGCAATGTGCGCTCAAGAGCAAGAAGATCGTAAGGAGACAACTCTTTACTACTTGAGCCGAACTTTGGTAGGTGCTGAATTGAATTACTCACCTATTGAAAAAATTTGCCTTGCTTTGATTTTTGCTATTAAAAAATTAAAGCATTACATGCAGGCTCATACGGTGCATGTCATCTCGAGGTCTGACCCGATAAAATACATTCTCTCAAGGCCCGTGTTGTCTGGCAGACTTGCAAAGTGGGCTATGCTTTTAAAACAACATGACATTGTGTATGTCCCGCAAAAGGCTGTCAAGGGGCAAGCAATAGCAGACTTTTTTCGCAGACCACCCAGTCCTTGCAGAATGGGAGCTTTCCGACGATCTGCCAGGTGAAGATGTGTTTTTCATTGAAATACTCCCACCTTGGAAAATGTACTTTGATGGAGCCGCTCGTCATGACGGTGCAGGAGCTGGAGTTGTCTTCGTTTCTCCAGAAAAACATGTACTGACATACTCTTTCGTGCTAACTCAACTTTGTTCCAATAATATGGTTGAGTACCAAGCACTCATAATATGCCTCCAAATGGCAATTGAAATGGGACTTAGAGATTTAGACATTCACGGGGACTCCCAATTGGTCCTAAAACAACTGTCCGGTGAATACGAAGTCAAAAAGAATGATCTAATCCCCTATCAAAGACAAGCGTCACAATTGCTTGACAAACTTGATACCATCAAGTTAGAACATGTTCCAAGGAGTGCCAACAAGATGGCTGACGCACTCGCTGGGCTTGCAGCCACTTTGGCACTGGGGGCAGAAGAAACCATGTCTGTACCCGTTTGTAAACGATGGGTTGTCGCTCCTGATGATGATGTTGAAGAATATGCTGAAGAAGTTGACATAATCTCTGTCTATCAAATCGACAAGGAAGATTGGCGTCAACCAATTATAGATTATTTGGAACATAAAAAATTGCCAAGTGATCCAAAACATAAGACAGAGATTCGTCGTCGAGCCTCACGGTTTATATATTATAAGGGGACTCTTTATCGACGATCCTTTCATGGTCTTTGGTTAAGATGTCTCGGAGATGAAGAAGCAAAGCAAACCATGGAGGAAGCTCACTCTGGAGTTTGTGGCGCTCATCAGTCAGGTCCAAAACTACATGACCGTATTAGAAGAATGGGTTACTATTGGCCAAGCATGGTACAAGATAGCATGGACTATGCAAAGAAATGTGAAGCTTGCCAATTTCATGCTAACTTCATTCATCAACCTCCAGAGCCATTACACCCCACAGTCGCATCTTGGCCATTTGAAGCATGGGGACTTGATGTAGTCGGCCCAATCACACCAAAATCATCTGCTAGGCAATCATATATTTTGGCAGCGACTGACTATTTTTCTAAATGGGCAGAGGCCATCCCCTTACACGAGGTAAAGAAGGAGAATGTTGTTGACTTCATTCGTACTCACATCATCTACATATATGGTGTACCCTGAAGAATTGTCACTGAGAATGGGACACCATTTTACAATAAATTGATGAAAAGTTTATGTGAGAAGTTTAAATTCACCCAACATAGATCGTCAATGTACAATGCACCAGCAAACGGTCTAGCTGAAGCGTTCAACAAGACACTTTGTAGTTTGTTGAGCAAAGTGGTTGCCAAGACCAAACGTGATTGGCATGAGAGAATATGGGAAGTTCTATGGGCATACAGGACGACATATAAATCAGCAACACAATCAACTTCATACTCGTTGGTATATGACGTTGAGGCCGTTCTCCCCTTGGAACTTCAAATTCCATCATTGCGAATTGCCATACAAGAAGGCTTGACTTCTGATGAAAATGATAAAACTCCGACTTGCTGAGTTGGAGGCGCTTGACGAAAAAAGACTCAAAGCACAACAAAAATCTGAGTGCTACCAAGCTCATCTGTCACGCGCTTTCAATAAGAAAGTTCGACCTCGCTCCTTTCAAGTTGGAGACACGGTCCTAGCCATTAAAAGACCCATCATTATTTCTCGCAAGACAAGAAGTAAATTCAGTTCTAAATGGGATGGCCTATACATTGTCAAAGAGGTATACACTAATGTGGCGTATAAAATTGTTGACGCCGAAGGATTACGTATAGGGCCTATCAATGGCAAGTTTCTGAAGCGCTACTACTCATGAAAATTGAGAGCATTGTTCAACTCCTAAGCAAGAGGATAAACTGCATATGTTGAAAGAAAATAATATATGTAAACTTGAACTACGTTGGCTTGATCTTGTAAAAGTGATTCGATAATTCTTTTGCAAGTACGTAGGCAGCTTGGGTAACAAAAAAAATACTCAAGTGCAGCCACACCAAAAAAAAAAAATTGCAATCATTGTAATACTCCTGGCCCGCAAGAGTATAAACTGTGAACGGCGAAACGAAAAAAAAATGCAATACTCTTGGCCCGCAAGAGTATAAACTGTGAACGGCGAAACAAAAAAAAAATTCTATCATTGTAATACTCCTGGCCCGCAAGAGTCTAAACTGTGAACAGCGAAACACAAAAAAAAATGCAATTGTTATAGTACTCTTGGCCCGCAAGAGTATAAATTGTGAACGGCTAAATAATAATGATAAAAAAGGATGTGTTCATCTTATCAAAAAAAAAAAAAGCAGAAAGGGACAAAGTCTCAATCCATCCACTCAAAGGGTTTGGTTGCAGACTGAAGCTCGAGAAGGTTCACCCTATGTTGTTCAAGTTGGGCAATCTCATCAGTACTCAAAGATGGAGTTGCTTCCAACTCATCCAAAGTCCGCTTTGCAGCCTTTATCTGTTCTTCATAGGATGTTAAAGAGGTCTTGTTAGCTGTCAATTCATCAGATCGATGGAATTTCTCCTCACGAGCTTTTTGTAATTCAACTTCGAGATCACTTATCCTTTTCGTGACTGCCGCATCATGCTCCTCTAATAGTTTTTGCCTCTCTTGCTCTTTAACAAAGTTGGACTCAGCTTGTTTCAGCAACTCCGACTGAGCACGCATGTCATGCTCCACCTGCTCTGACCGTTGGCGCCCTGCAACTTCTGCTTCTAAAGCAAGATAAAACTTGACAAACAAAAATAGGAATCGACCTGACGCTTCAGCGGACGTGAGTCACCTTTAAGGTTTTGTATGCCTTTATACACCATGCGAGCTTCTGCATATTTTTCCTCAACCTCAGAAAATGGTGATTGTTGCAGCATGGTCAGATAGCCTGCTCTAATGCTTCTGATAGCATTGGTAAAGATGGTGGAAGAATTAGGCCCTGGACGAAAAGTGTTAGAAGATGCAGTAGGAACATGAACACCCTTTATAGCGTCATCGGAGGTGTTCACAGCGTTAGGATGAATATCCAAAGCCCTAGAGGCAACTTCAAGAGCATTAGGACCCTGAATTGATCGTTCACTGCGAGTTGAGGAAGATAGGCAAATTGGATGAGTCTGCTTCGATTGGTCCCCAGTAGTCGAACCCTTTATGATCCTCAATAATTCCTTTCCTTTTCTGGTCGGAGGATGGGTATTGCCCTCTACAAACATATTAGCATTTACAATGTCTTGAATGCTCGCATGCAAGTCAACATCACCGTCCTAAAAGGAAATAAATAAATAAAATGAACCAAGTAAATAAATAAATAAAAAAAAAGGAAGAAAAAGAAAGAAATCGGACTTACCAAATGAAGATTGGTAGGAAGAAAAGGAGAACTCGGTATGTTGTCAAAAAAAACTCCCCAAAGCTCGATGTATCAACTTCTTGAGCCTGGGAGGTTGACTTCCTCTTACCATTACGTTTGTGTTTAAAATTAACATCGGACTCTGTGTCACTGGTGTCTGCGCCATCAATAGAACCATGATGATTTGCTGTTTGTTTATTACTGCGGTTGTCAGGGGTACCTCTAAGACGTGAACCATCATCTTTTGGTTGACTCAAACGCTTTCTGTCATTATGCCGTTGATCTTGCTTGGACTTTAATGCATCAGTTAAGGCGCTCGAACAAAGAATATGAACATTCTTCCTTAAATCTCCAATAGTCACTTTAGGCCACCAGCTAGCAAATTCAGATGTCACCAAGTTTTTCCAGTCCAGTGATTGGCATGGTGTAAAAACAAGAGACTGACTTTCTGTAAACAAAAGCAACGTCCAATAACGCAAAGCCTCATAGTAAGACACATTCCGTTCTTGTACATCACGACGCAGTAGACCAGTGTAATCTTGGCAGTAACCAAATTGCCTCCCAAATCGATGGGGGGAGTAGGGTTCAACATGAAAAATGTCACAGGAACTGACGGGTCGTTGTATACTCGCCAAATATAACCTAATTTACCCAATATAGGATAAGTATAGGGTCGAATCCACAAGGAAGTAGGGTTAAATCAAGAGTTAATTAGCTAACTACAATGAGCTAAATCAATTTTTGGGTTTTTGAAAGTTTAACAATGATTCTAAAATCTAAATAAACTAGGAAATTTGCAAAGTAAATCAACAAGCAAGTAAAGGAGATAAAATAAGGGTAAAAGAACTAGGGGACTAGGGGATTCACCAACATTCAATCCAAGAATCCAACAATCAAAACCAAGGGGAAACAAATTGGGGATCACAAGGGGAAAATCACGCTCATAGGAACTCTAATTACTCTCTCGAGCTAATTAGAGGTGCTTGATTAGTCACTCATGACCTATTCTCATGGCATGAGCAACCAATCTAGCCAAATCAAGCACAACATGATTAATCAAGCTTCCCTAAACTAGAAAATGCCTATTTTCATGGAGATCCTAGTCTAGCAACCAAACTTAGTTTATTCCTAGCTTCATCTCTCAATCCTTCACTAGGAATTCCAAATATGCAAGTTAAGTGGTGATCAAGCACCCAACAACCAAGTAAAACAAGTTTGATCAACAAGTTCAACCCCAAAAGTTAACCCCCTAACTTAGATCTAAGATTCAAAGAGTAAATGAAGGTTACATCCCTTCCCCTAGTAAGAAACTACTCACACATTATGGAAATAAAACAAAACAAAGCTTGAAATAACTTCATCATCATAACCATGGAGGAAAAAGGGAAAAATGCAAATAATCAACTAATAAAGCAAGATCTAAACAAACAAAGCATTAAATAAGCAAGAATAATGGAAGAAAGGAAGAAAATAAACAAAGATTACCAACTTTAAGCTTTCATAAATGAAGAATGGAGATCCAAAAGCTTCAAACTTCCACTTTTCTCTCTCCTAGGGTTTTGTTCTAAACTTGAATGCTAAAACAAGATCTAAATTTTCTCTAATCTCTAATTAAAAAATTGCCTAGGTTAAAATAAGAGTCCCTCTTATATAGTCATAAGAAATAAAACAAAAAATTACAAAACAGCCCCGCATTAAAACAAACAAAGTCGCAAAAACGTTTCCGGAAAATGACCCGACCCGGGCGGGTGGCATGACCCGAGCCCTCGGGTCACATGACCCGGGCGGGTCAACTTGTCAGGGACCATGGGAGTTTCTCAAAAGTGGAGACCCGGACGGGTCTAAGAACCCGAGAGGGCGGGTCTCCTGCAAGGAATTCGCTACTTTGTCTGGCTGGGCTGACCCGGACGGGTCCACACACCCGGGCCCTCGGGTCAGCCATTTCTTCCCTTTCTTCTCTTCTTTCGAGCTCCTTGGTGCTCCATTTCCTCAACACTTTGCCTCGGGCTTGTGCATAGACCCTCCAAACATCCTCCCAAATCCTGAAATATAAACAAACACCCAAAGAAAGAGCGCAAAGGAGGAAAAATGCACAAAAAGAGAGAAAAGGAAAGAACTTAGCCTAAATTAGCCTAAAAGCTATCACAAAAATTATTAAAAATTAAGCATAAATCAAGCATATAAACCAAACATCAGGAACGCAAGACGAGATAGCCTGATCGAAGAGAAACCATATAACTGAATTTGACAGGGTCCAACTGACCGTCATCATGCAAAACGTCATGTTTGTTCTTATTCAACATGGTGCAACCCACGTTAATTGACGCCCCTGCATGTATAAGACTGTGAGCATCCTCTCCATTAAAGAGTTTTGACCCTTGTGCACCTGAATATATAACCATCAAAAGACCAGGTGGAACAGGGTCGGCGTCATGGTGAGTGTTGAAATAATATGCTAGCCAACCATAAAGATAATGAGCTGGGAAAAGGGTTTTTGAGAATGCTGGTTTTGGAGCTCTTGCAATAGCATTCAAACCGCGATATATACTGGAAAGCACAGGAACTGCAAGACTAAAGGTTTGTCCACATGCCATCAAGGTAGCAATCTCAAAAGTGCTCGGTCTAATCAACCTATCTTCAGAGTCGGGGAGCACAAAAGTGCATAACCAACAAGATATAAAGGCAGCAACATAAGTATTTATTCTTCTATTCACAGCTTTGATCCCGAGAAGGTCAAACATATCTGATTCTGCCTTCTCCCAAACAGCTGGCTGAGTTTCAATGTTTACACTAGGATTAGCGGTAAATTTGGGGCGAGACTCAGAGTACCTTCGCCTCTTGTTAGGTTCCTTGTGAACTCTCTTCTGTTTACACCAAAAATCAATCCAACTTTGAGCACTTACACCTCTCTTAGAGTTGGCGTCTTTTTCTAGAGTATGATAAACAACAAACAATATCTCACAAGCTTGAGATAATAATCGTTTCCCCTCTGTGTCTCGAGCACGCATGATGTTGTAGCTAGGGACTGTCTCATCATAAATCTTCCCAACAATAGGTAACCCTCCAAATTTGTACATGTCCCACAATGAAATAGACCACTCGCCAGTCATGGTATGACGTGTATTGCTAGTAGGGCACCAACTCTCACATAATGAGCGAATGATGTCAGGGTTCTTGTCATACAAATAAAGAGAAGCCTGAACTGCAGAGTAAATAGAACAGGAGTCAAGAACTGCTCCAAAGCGAGATAGAAAGTCTTCGGTCCACTCCCAATAGCCAGACAAATAAACTGCCTCGCCCAACATTCTCAAAATTTTCGAACCCCATCGCACCGAACCTGAAATGATACTACGGCCAAGCATTGATGAAGACGTAGGAAGCTCAATGTTGTCTCGAAGAGTGCTCTTCAGGACATACATCGAAATTGCGTTGCGAGACCCCTTGTTCACCTTTACTGACATTTCACTCAGTAATGATCCTTTGTCAATGTGCGTCTGCATGCCGTCAGGACGAAGTAGTGATTTGTGAATAACGAAATTAGTGTCAGTCCGTAGATCAGCTTCTTCATTGTCAATTAAAGAGAGATGAATGTCTTCGCCTCTCTTAAATTCTTTGAAGTACACCATCCTGAAAAAAAAAGAAAAAAAAGGTGTGTGTCAGAAAAAAATATATATAAATAAACAAAGAGGGGAAGGGTTGGACGCTGCGTCTTCGTCTTCAAGGGACTGTCTGGAGGTGACATTGTCGCAGTGCTAAAGACATACAAATAACACCCCTGACAGGCTCATAGTCGCACATATGGCCCATCGCGACGAAATTCCCGTCTTCGTCTTCAAGGGACTGTCTGGAGGTGACATTGTCGCAGTGCTAAAGACATACGAATAACACCCCTGACAGGCTCATAGTCGCACATATGACCCATCGCGACGAAGTCCCCGTCTTCATGTGAACCTGTCATATAGTAGGGAAAATACACGGGTACACATATACAAAAAGGGGATATACAGATAAAACATTTTAGACTAAAGGGTCTTAAAAAAAATCACCTCACAAGTCTTGAGTTTCTGATATTGCTCCAAAGACAAGCACGAAAGTTTAGTATCTCAAAAAAATCTGATGTGCTGAAAGTCATATAAAGTACGTCAAGATTTAATATTGTTAAAAAAAACGCAGGAACACACAGAAAAAAAAAGTGTGAAACAATGGGGGCAGATTTGTGTTTTTTTTTTATTTTTTTTTTATTTTTAAGGTAAGATGAAGGGGACTCACTTGAAGGGGGATACGGGGAAATCCTCAAATGAGTCCCATGAGGTTTGATCCCTAGACCTCAGGGATATGATGTGGGAAGCGATGCCACTACTCCACCACCTCAACCGCAACAAGAAAAAAACATATAACTTACGAGATGTGAGTTGTACAATTGATATTCTTCTTGATAATTTTCATTGGTGATTATACTTAGTATGAAGAAAGGCTAATAAAGTCAGTGAAAAAAAAAACACTAAGCAAGAGGTCGATCAAAAAATTGTTTTGCTGATCATATGGCATACAAATTATGGGAAGCTATCATGATTTGATAAACTCGTTTGGTGATACTTCACGTATTACACTTTCATGATACTTTGAGAAAAAAAAAGCATTGAAATTTGCGTCGCCAAAAATCAGCTTTGCATATACACTGAGCAAACTGGATATGCTACATGTATTACATGAACGGTAATACTAATTATGATAATTAAAAAAAAGTGTCAAAGCAATTTACATGATCAGTGACTTAGCATACACGGTGATCAAGCATTATTGATAATGAAAACTGATGATCATGATGATTATGCTAAAAAAAAAGAGTGGAAAGTATTACTTTTTACTTGACACGAATTGAGGGTTTTCTATACTGCAACACTACATAAGCTGATAAGCATATTAACACAAGGCAAGTATTCGGTATGATTATGTGGTAAACGATTTGAAGTCGAAAATATGGCAATTTCATGTGATCAGCAATATTGTGGTTGTTTTCGTACAAGAAAATTAAAATAACAAAAAAAGATCAAAGTTGCAGCATGATATATGGAGGAAGGCCATGTCCAACAGCCACGTATGGATATTTGTTGAGATTACTTGGAAGCGAAATAAAAAAATCAACTCACCTGTATGTGTTAGTCTTGAATTCTTGATTTGCTTGACAATTTGATACTCACTGAGTCACTGGTATCCTCAATCAATGGACGGTGGATTCATGGAGGTAGCCGACGACGTTTGGTTAATTTATACCAATATGTGATGAGATTTGTTTTACTCGATAACAAAGAAATCTGAATCGAAATAAGATCAAAACTCTCGAGTCCAAGACTTGATAGAGTTGTAAAAATTCAAGATTCTACTCAAAAAAATAATATATCAAATAGCATGGTGGTTGTCAAACCATTACCAAGTCAAACTCAAATTTGTCGAGACCCTGCCACGATTAAACACTTCAAATTGTGTACGTGACACTGTCTTGAGGGGGCAATTTGTAGACACTAAAAATTTATTGGTGTTCTATATAGAAATAAGTTAATTATTATTGAGCTACAATGAATATAACTAGCCCAATTTAATTAATTTAGCCAACCTAAAGAAATATCCAAATTAAATCAAACAAATATAATTTGGATAGTCCATATCACTAGTCCAAATGAAATGGTCAAATGACAAAGGTAAAAAAAGGCTTCCAAGTCATAAACGGGCCCAAACCCATAAGCTACCAAGTCCATAAAGGGATCTCCATTTCCTATAAATAGACCTCACCTCCTTTAGTAGAGGGGACCAGAAAATCATTATTCTCAAGAGCTCATAAAATTCTCTAGAATTCTCTCTGCAAATAGTCAACAAGCACATCAAATCCGTGCCGACTGTTCAGATACACTCAAACACATTCAATTGAGATTCAAGCTTTGGTCAGCCCTCATTCGAATACACCCAAATAAAACTCAAACTCAGGTTTACGTTGACAAAACGTCATACCACATTCAAAATCAAGTTGACGTTGACAAAACGTCACTCTAAACTCAGCTCCACGTCGACATCAACACGTGTCACTCTCAAGCTACGGAACAGAATAAGAGGACTTAGTTTATTTCCATTATAAACTGTTTACAGAGACGATTGTACTCAATACATTTATTGAAATATAATTTCTTTGTTACTTTGTTTCTTGTCTTATTTATTTTGACTGGAAATTTGTGTATACAGTTGCATGCCATCATTAATCATCTCCAGCTTGTAGTAACTCACCATCCTATTTCACACAAAATTTAACAGAAAAACAAACAAGCCATCAGCTAAAAAGAACTAACATACATAATAATTTCATGAAACTCAAACTTTAATTTATAAAGATAAAAGTTTATGATAAATTGAAGACAAACTAAGAGGAATATAACCAGTCTTGTCAAAAAAAAAAAAAGAGAACCACAGTTTTATGAGATCCCATCTCTCTCCTTTTACTTGGAAAGACATGGCTGCTTTTTTTCTCCAGTAAACAGATGTGGTGTGAAGTATATTGCAGTAGAACTAGAAGCCAATTCATCATCATCTTCTTTCTTACTTTTGTCATTTTTGCAATTCCTTTCCCCAATGCCAACTTCAAAGGTGATGATCTGAGATCCTCACTTAGGATGTGCTGATATTGGGATATATTTTAGGAAATAAGATAATTGTGAATATTGTGTAAATATTTCCTAGGATATTTTGTGACTTATCTTAGGATACTTGGCCTTGCCCTCCAAGAATACCTAGCTATATATTGTATGCGGCCGTATTATTGTGAAGAAGGATGACAGAGAACAAATTAAACACAATTGTTTAACATGGTATCAAGAGCGTAGGTTTTGATCCAAATTTTTTTTTCGAGAGAGCACTTGTACGAGTTATTCATTATTCTCGTGCAATTCCTTGTGAGTGTGAGAGTTCACATCAAATAAATTTTTTTTTTACCCCTTCTCTGTGCGTGTGATTGTTGCTCATCATGGCTGGTGGAGATGACAATGATGGAGGTAATAACAAATCTGTGAAATCTAAGGTAGACTTGACATATTATTTGGGATCGAGTGATGCTCCTGGCAACATCATCACTCCTATTCAGCTTCGTGGTGAGAACTACGATGAATGGGCGAGGGCTATCAAGACCTCGTTGAAGGCGAAACGAAAGTTTGGCTTTATTGATTGATCGGTTTCAAAGCCGACAACTGATGAGAAGATGGAGGATTGGGTAGCAGTCCAATCAATGTTGGTTTCGTGGCTCACCAATACCTTGGACCCAACAGTTCGATCTACCATTGGGGATTATGACGATGCTCAATTGCTATGGACAAATCTTAAAAACCGATTTTGTGTTGTGAGTGGCACAAGAATCTGTCAATTGAAGTTTTCTTTAGGTTCTTGCAAGCAGGAATCGACGGAGGCAGTGGCTACCTATTTTGGATGACTTTCCAAAATATGGGATGAATTGAATACATATGTTTCGGTTCCTTCTTGCTCTTGTGGTAAGTGTTCATGCAATCTTGTTGCTCAAGTGGAGAAATTGCGTGAAGAAGACTATGTGCATCACTTCTTGATTGGCTTAGATGATAAATATGCCTCAATTAGAGGTCAACTCTTGGCTCAAGATCCTTTGCCGGGGGTGGATAAGGCTTATCAACAAGTGATACAAGCTGAACGCTTGCGTGGTGATGAGATTTCCAAAAACCGTGATGCTGCTGTTGCTTTCAAGTTACAATATGAATCGACCTCAAGACCTCGTTCTAATGACAACGGTGACAAATTTTGCAGTCATTGCAATAGGGAGGGCCATGTTGAGTCCGGATGTTTCCAATTACATGGCTTTCCGGAGTGGTGGGGTGATAGACCCCGTGGAGGACGAGGACCGGGTCATGGTGCGTCCAGCAGCGGCCGTGGAGGTGGCAGAGCAGGTGCAGGCAGTCGTGGGAAAGGAGGGGCTGCTCCTACAGTCCGTGCTAACAAGACAGGAGGTCACGACACCTCACAGTCCACGAGCAGTGGTTCTAGCAATGCAGCGGATGGCAGTGCGCTTGTGGGTGTGACTTCGGCCCAAATTCAGCAACTCTTAGACCACTTGAATTCCATCAAGCCCAAGCTCCATGGTAAGAACGATTTGGGGTGGATTATAGATACCGGCGCCTCAAATCATGTTACTTGTGACTTATCACTTTTGACTAATGTGGTAAATATGACAAGTTGTCCGGTGGGATTGCCGGATGGGAAAAATGCCAATGCAACAAAAATTGGCTCGGTGATTTTGCAAGGGGGCTTGAAGCTTGATAATGTTCTTTTTGTACCCCAATTAAATTGCAATTTAATTTCTGTGACTCAATTAAGTGATGAATCTAATTGCATTATGCAATTCACTAACAAACTTTGTGTTATTCAGGACCTAACGACGAGGAAGGTGATTGGAGCGGGTGAGCGACATGATGGACTTTATTATTTCCGTGGTGTCCCTATGGTGAAGGCTTTGGTTGTGGACGGGAAATCTTCGGTTCAACTCTGGCATAAACGAATGAGACATCCTTCGGCAAAAGTTATGCAATCTCTTCCGGTTGTTAGTTTTTCTAGTAGTGATTTTAAAAATAAAGCATGTGATGTATGCCCTCGGGCAAAACAACATAGAAGTAGCTTTCCTAATGGCTATAGTAAAGCTAGTCGTAGTTTTGAACTCGTTCATGTGGATTTATGGGGGCCTTACAAGACTCCATCGTCTTGTGGTGCTCGTTCTTTCCTTACTATAGTGGATGATTTTTCTAGGGGTGTTTGGACCTATTTGATTAGTAATAAAACGGCAGTTGAATATATGTTTCTCAATTTTATTTCTATGGTTAGACGTCAATTTAATCAAGAGATTAAAATTGTTAGAAGTGATAATGGTACAGAATTCTACTCCTTGAAAAATTATTTTAATGACAATGGGATATTGTTTGAGACCTCTTGTGTGGACACTCCTCAACAAAATGGGAGAGTTGAGCGAAAACACCAACATATATTGAATGTGGCAAGGGCCTTGCGGTTCCAAGCTAACCTACCTTTGAGATTTTGGGGGGAATGTGTGCAAACGGCTTGTCATTTGATCAATAGAACTCCTTCTCGGTTGCTCAATTATAAAACCCCGATTGATGTTCTTTTTGCGAAATCTCCTTCGTATGATTATATTCGTGTCTTTGGGTGTTTGTGTTATGCTTATAATCAACGTAGCAAAGGTGATAAATTTGCTAGTCGGAGTCGGAGATGTGTTTTCTTGGGATATCCCTTTGGGAAGAAAGCTTGGAGGGTGTATGATTTGGAGACTAAAGAGTTTTTTGTCTCTCGGGATGTGCTATTTCATGAGCACATATTTCCATTTGTTAACCCGGGTAGTGCTCCGCAACAACAAGGGTGTGTGGTGAATGAGTGTAGTAGTGATGACGAGTGGTGTGAGTATGAGGATGCTCAAGATACTCGTGAGTTTGAGGTTGTGGGCGGGGAAAATGAGGCCGTGGAGGGTCTTGCACAGTGCGGACCACTCCGCGACCGCTCCGCGCCAGCGAAGACAACCGCAGGCAGCCCGCGGAGGGGAATGGCAGCAGTATCTCAGTTACTGTCCAGCCCGATGGGTTGTCTGCGGGAGCTGGTTTGAGCTCAGCAACAGCCAGCGAAGACCCGGGGCTGCATGATTCAGCCACTGACCATTCGGATAAGGTAGCAGCAGGGGTGAATGAGTCACTTGAGTCACAGCAAAATATGGGGAAAGGGATGCGAGACAAGTTCCCTTCGGTGAAGCTTCGAGACTATGTTACTCACACCATACGGAATAAAAGTCCATCTTCGCCCGTGACATCTACTTCCTCAGGTACTGAATTTTCTTTAACACATTTTGTTGAGCCACATTGCTTTTCTGTAAAACATACAAAATATGTAGCTGCTATTACAGGAGGCAATGAACCGAGACATTTTAAAGAAGCCATGAAACATGAAGGATGGCGCAAAGCCATGGCCGATGAAATTAATGATCTTGAAGAGCAAGGTACTTGGACTCTTGAAAAACTTCCACCCGGGAAGAAGGCACTTGGTAGTAAATGGGTCTACAAAGAGAAATATGATGAACATGGTAATTTGCAGAGATTGAAGGCGAGACTTGTCATATTTGGTAATCATCAAGTTGAGGGTCTAGACTATAATGAGACATTTACCCCGGTGGCAAAGATGACAACAGTGCGCACTTTTCTTGCTGTTGCTGCTGTGAAAAATTGGGAGGTTCATCAAATGGACGTCCACAATGCTTTTCTTCATGGAGATTTGGAGGAAGAGGTATATATGAAAATTCCTCCTGGTTTTACAAATAATAACTCTGATAAAGTTTGCAGGATGAGAAAGTCATTATATGGCTTGAAACAGGCTCCTCGGTGTTGGTTTGCAAAACTAACCACCGCGTTGAAAAAATATGGCTTTAAACAGTCATACTCTGATTATTCGTTATTTACTTTAACGAAAGGGAATTTACAGGTGAATGTGTTGGTGTATGTTGATGATTTGATCATTGCAAGCAATGACAAAGATGCTTTGATTACTTTTAAAGCATACTTAGGGAAATGTTTCAAAATGAAAGACTTGGGAAATTTGAAATATTTTTTGGGTCTAGAGGTAGCCCGAAACAAACAGGGATTTTTTATTTGTCAGAAAAAGTATACCATGGATATTATTGCAGAGTTCGTTTCTTCTGATGCAAAGCCCGCAGATTTTCCTATGGAACAACATCACAGGTTGGCTCTGGCAACGGGTGAACTGTTACAGGATGTTGAGAAATATCGCAGACTTGTAGGCCGCTTGATATATTTGTCTGTGACAAGACCTGATTTGACATACTCTGTCCATATTTTAGCTCAGTTTATGCAAAGCCCTAGAGTAGAGCATTGGTATGCAGCTCTGCGAGTTGTGAGATATTTGAAGAAAAATCCGGGTCAAGGCATTCTTTTGAGGTCTGACAGTGCTTTACGGTTGGAAGGTTGAAGTGATTCAGATTGGGCGAGTTGTCCATTATCCCGACGATCCTTAACTGGTTGGCTAGTGTTACTTGGTTTCTCCCCTGTGTCATGGAAGACCAAGAAGCAACCCACGGTGGCTAAAAGCTCGTCAGAGGCGGAATATCGTTCGATGAATGGTGTATATTGTGAACTAAAGTGGTTGAAACAACTACTTCGTGACTTAGGTGTACGTCATGAGAGTGGGATGCGCCTATTTTGTGATAGTCAATCTGCTTTGTACATTGCTCAGAATCCGGTGTTTCATGAGCGCACAAAGCATATTGAGGCAGATTGCCATTTTATACGAGATGCGATAATGGATGGTACTATATCACCCTCTTACGTTCCTACAACGCTACAGTTGGCAGATATCTTCACCAAGGTCTTGGGAAAGGTACAATTTGAGTTTCTTCTTCGCAAGTTGGGCATTGGAGATTTGGGTGCTCCAACTTGAGGGGGGGTATTGGGATATATTTTAGGAAATAAGATAATTGTGAATATTATGTAAATATTTCCTAGGATATTTTGTGACTTATCTTAGGATACTTGGCCTTGCCCTCCAAGAATACCTAGCTATATATTGTATGCGGCCGTATTATTGTGAAGAAGGATGACAGAGAACAAATTAAACACAATTGTTTAACAGCTGAGCATGTTTAACATTGGCAACTGCATAGAGCCCCTAAACTACTTTTGATAATAGTTATTGATTTACTGTACAACATTTTTTTTTGTTGGCATTGGACTTCTGTATTGTATGTTAATATTTTTTATGGTAGAAATATGATGCTTATGTGATAACATCATTTTTTAATGTAAAACTGAAATTTCGCATATTAGATCACTTCAAATTTTTGTATATTTGCTTTTAATCTATTAATGAAGGGTCAATTTTATGTTTGTAACAACGCCTCTATAGTAATTAAACCGCCCCTGGCCTCACAAAAACAATCTGCACACCAAGAGGTCAAGAATAGTCACTAGACTGATCGACCATTAACTTACACTAAGCTCGAGCTTGCCTCCGATTTTCGCCAACAACGCCTCATAGGCCTTCAGCTTGCTTTCCTGCCTTTTCTTCAGCGTTGCTTTAATCCACGTCACATTTACATTCATAAAGAACTATTAACAGAACATACAAGCATAATCGTAAATCTTCGTTTCACAATTATGATCTGACAAAGTTGCAAATTTCATTTTTCGGCACAGATGATGACTGATAAGAGTTGGACATAACATAATTTGATTTTTCAGCCATATTACTTATTTTCCTGAAGAAACATAATTGTATATATTTGTTTTCTTTGATTAGTTTCTTGCATGAAAAGTTATTGGAAAATGAAAGAATGAAATAGAAGGAAAAGGATGGATGGGAGCTGGGAGGAACAAAAGAGGAAGGTGAGAGGTAGGCAGAAAAATGTAGTATTCTAAAGAACAAGTTTTCAACCTTGTGGAAAATTATTTTATGTCATTTACAAAGCAAACAAAAGAAAATGAAGAAATCATTTTTCTTGAAATTTTTTCCGCTCAATTACTTCCTCCGTAACAAAATAGATGTTACACTTTTAAAAACATACTTTTCTAGGTAATTTTTTGAAGAGGAAAGAGATAGAGAAAAATAAAAAAGGAGACCCATGTGATATGAGAGAGATAAAGAGAGATTGTTGCCTAAAAAGGAAATGTAATATCTATTTTGTTACAACCATATTTAGAAAGTGTAACATCTATTTTGTTACGGAGGGAGTAAACTCTATCTAAAGTTGCATTTACATCTCGCTTTTATTTGAGGTTGTATAGGTCTCTATTTGATTATGAGATCACAATTTAGGATGAAATCAGATAGATTGGTATCATAAAAGTTGCAAATTGGTACTCCCTCTGTTTTTTTATCATTTACTTTTCTGTGCGCGTCGCCCAATGCATTTCTTTGAACTTAAATATCTTTCATTATATATTAGTAAAAATTATAAAGGTTGAATATTAATAAAGTACTAATTGTGACGAATCAAACAAGACTCAACTCGACCATATTTTCTCTTATTAATTGAGAAAAATTGAGACGATTCTCTCTAGGTATGAACAATGTAAAGATTTGAAGTGAGAAAGATAAAAAAACAGAGGAAGTACAAGCAAATTGTAGGATTTAATGTTATATTATTTTATTGTGAGTTGTAAATTGTAATAGTGCCTGATAGATCCAAACAGATATTATCACTTCCTCACTTTTAAGTTTTACCTTATGGGGTTTGGTTTTACCCTCAAGATTATCCTAGGTGCCATACTGAATTTAATTTTCTTCCTTTGTTTATGGAAGTGGGGCACTACTAAATAAAAATGAGATGAAACCCAAGAAAATGAATGAAGATACCATAATATAATCTCATAAAAGATACTTTTCTATTACTAATAGGCTGTAACTAGTTGTTGGCTCGGGCGATACCCCAAATAATTTATCACAATGTGAATTTGAAGTCTTAAATCAAACACTTGAGAAAAGTGGAAAAAAGAGTTATAGGCATTAGATTGTGCTTAGGAAATTAAATGATCTTCGAGTTCTTTTTAAATTTTCTACATAGTAAATTATAAGATGAATTATTCATCAATATCACCTCGGTTTCAAGAGAGTACATGTATATAAATATATAATTACTTATAAAAAATATAATACAATCTTTTTTTTTAACGTAGGTTGATGTGTAAGAATAAAACCGATGCAATGAAAAAAAAACCGATGCAATGAAATGATGTAGTAGTTTTAATCACGGAGGTTATAAAAATTTAAAGAGCTTTTGTTTTTTTATTATAAGATTACTGAAAGGGTATTATTAATATTAGCTTAATGAGTATTAATATATACATTATTACATTTGTATTTAATTGTCTTAAAAATAGGAAATTATCTTGTCTTTAAATATATATTTTTCCCATAAAGACCAATATGAGATTGTAGAGTAGTTGATTAGTGCACTTATATCTTAAATGATAGGTCATGGGTTCGAGGCATAAAACACACATTTTTATTGTTTAATATGTCATTTGATTGCGTGGGGGAGGGGAGAGTACATGTGGCAGCATGACATGCTTTTGCTTTGGGTTTTAGATATATATATATAGATTTGACTTTATAGTCATATAATGCAACTTTAAAAACTGACTTATCATTGTACTTTTCCTCAAAAGAAAATTTAATAATTTATTTTGAAAGATATTTATTCCTTCTTTTTCTTATACTTGTATAATGTAGCATTGACACAATTATTAGGAAAGGAAAGAAATAAAGGGAGATAAAAAGGGGGACCCATATGTTATGAGACTGATAATAAAGAGAACATGTTATTGCAAATTTAAAAAATAATGCAAGTAATGTGTAATTTTCATTTTAAATTGAAAAAACAATTGAAATTGACGGAATCTCTATAGTTTTTTTTTAATATGTAAGAAGAAATCCTCTAGGCTGCCGTCGCACAGGGCCCCCATCCAGTGGCCCATTACAACCATACACCCCAACCCTCCAATCCCCCCTTAGTAATCCCAAGTAAATGCTTGGGGTGTAAATTGAACCTAAAGCTGACCACTTGAGCCAACCTCAATTCCTGATAGAATCTCTATAGGTAACTAATGTCAACTACCAAAGAATAAGATTATAGTAACACCTTGTTTTCATAAAGGGGGTGTAGATTGATTGGTTGAATGACTTATGTGAGCCTTCTAATTGAGACATAGTATCATGGTTAGTAGGGGTGAAAGTTCGGTGTACGATTTGGACTTAGGCATAGTCCAATTCGATCCGAACAAAATTTGGATTTCAACTTTCCAATTCGAATCCAATCCAATTAGAGTTTGATTCCAAACTAATCCAATATGAATTTTCAGACGATAGATTGGATAAGATCCGAAATATCCAATTTTTTTAAACTTCATTATCCGATGAAATAAATTAGGCACAAGCATCAAAATAAAGTTTTCAATAGACATGAGCATCAAAATGAAGTTTTCTATAGTGGTTAGGAAGTTAGCCAGTTAGAGTTTTAAGGGAAGGAAAAGGCTGCCCGACCATTTGGTTTTTTTAAAAAGAATTTGTTAAGCCCAATTCTAATTATATAATTCAAGGGCTACCTACTATTCGGTTATTGGATTTTTGGATCCAATCGTCTTCAAACCGACCCGATCCGAAAATCCAATTTTTTTTAAAAAAATTCAATCCGTATCCAATCCGAACATAGTTTGAGTCCAATCCGAATTACTAATTTGGTTTGGATTGGATTGGATTGGATTGGATTTCGATTTTTATCCGAATAACGTTCACTCCTAATGGTTAGTATAATATTTTATTTTGAAATAATTATGTTGGATATGTGGATTTAATGACCTGTGTTGGATTAGTGGATAAAATTTCCTCCATACTATTTGCCACCCATATTTGCTGTTTATCGCCCATATTTATAAGGTATTTTTTTTTTTTTTTTCTCCCTTCACCACCCCCCGCCGCACCCCCACCCCACCGCACCCCTCCCCCGCCATGCATCCCCCGCCCCACCCCACCCCACCGCACCCTCCCCCGCCATGCATCCCCGCCCCCACCCCAACCTAACCGCCACAGCGGCCCCCACCCGACCCAACCCTCCTCGCTCTTCCCCCTAAGCCTCCGCCCCCTCGCCTCCCTCACCCTCCCCTCTCCCTCTCCCTTCGACCCTGTCCCCTCCGCCGCCCAACCTCCCAGCCCCAAGCCCCCCTTCGGTGTCCCCCACAACCCGTATCCCAGCCTCCCCGCAACTCCCCCTGCGCGCTTCCCCCATGATCCCCCACCCCTTCTTATTCTTCCTCTTTCTCCCTACCACCTCCCCTGTTCTGAAATCTTAAAAAAAAAAACTTAACGTTCATGGAACCGAACAGTTTTTTCGGTTCCACCATGGTAGAACCAAAAAAAATTTGATTCCTCCATGGTGGAATAAAAAAAATTTAGTTGGTCGATTCCACCATGGTGGAGACGAAAAATTGGTCAAGTTCCGGCTAAAAATTCTAAATTTTTTATATTTTTGTGCGTGGTAAAAAAAGTATAAAAAAATACAAAATACGTTTAGAAGTACGGGCGGTATTGAGTAAATGTGAGCGGTAAACAGTAAATCCCTAAAATTTCTTATATTTTATATACCATAAAGACATGTGTTCGAGACTTATGGTAATTACAATGTTTTTCTGTTTTCTTCACACAAATAAATGTTACTTTTTTTAATTGAGAGCTTAACATGAAGAGAGAAGTGGAGAGCTAACTTTGCATGATGAGTTAGCTAGCTAGATAATATATATTAGTATTATTGTGCTTTTCAGATAATATTGGAGCAACAATATGAAATATCCATGTCACACTCAAAGCATATATAGATTTTATTTCCCAAAATCAATTTAATTATACACGAGCAAGCAGAACATCTTAAACATAAGACAAACTACTACAAAATACATGCCGCATAAGCTAGTAGCTACTAGCTAGTCGGTGATGCTAATGTATAACCAATCCAACCCAAGTTACCCAACAAAGTAGAATATAATGATTTATTTATGTGATACTTCATAATAAGTAACTTCCTAACTAATACTCCAAAAGGTAACAGAATTCTAGCCTTAACTGAAAATTTATTATTCTTATTCCAAGCACACAAATCATTCCCTCGCAAATGAGCTGAAAAATCAGATATGCGTGAATCTAGTAAGGAGACATAGCTGGAGCAGCGGCAGCAGGAGCATCAGCAGCAGGAGCATCAGCAGGAGCAAGTATATCTATCTCCAAGTCCATGGAAGTCATAGGAGACCCAATTGGAGCGTCGGCCAACTCAAGAGAACTAATTGGAGCACCCAAAAATTGTGCAGTTTGAACGCCTGACATTGGTCCAGGTGCTGCTATTCCTGAGCTCTTTATTTCGGACAATCCTCTCCTTGGATTCTGACTTTGTGACTCACATAATTTGGGTAGAAATACACCTGCGAAATTCGTTAATGTTAAGTTTGTTTGTTATTAGTTAGTATTATGAGGTTTTTACAAATTCTTAGGTGTAGCTGTTACACTATATAGTATTGTGTAACAACCCACAAATCACCGCTTCTTTTGTAAAAAGAACTCAAATGACATGAAATAAATGACAAAATGACTTAAGATTCATGTCATTATTTGTATATAGTCCATATCATTTTTATTGGAGTCTATGTCATTAGGTATGTTACACAATAAGTTATGATGTAACACGTTACACCAAAACGCACTGTCGCACTCTAAGGTTTTTCCTAGAATAGTTGTTCCAAGGATTTTATTGGGGTTGTGGTTCTAATTTTAGTCACTACAATAGTTATATACTATGTTTTATACTTTTATGTAGCATATAAAGCTAATAAAAAGATTTTTAAATTCTTTATTAAACTAATTCATAAAAGTTTATCTTTCAGGATAGTGGAGGGGTTGTATGTAGGGCTGGCAAAAGTTGACCCAACCCGAGAACCCGACCCGAACCTAACCCGAATTAAGCGGGTCCGGGTTGAAATTTTCGACCCGTTTAGCTAAATGGGTTGACCTGAACCCGACCTGAAAACTAAACGGGTTAGGTTCGGGTTGAAAATTTCAACCCGAAAATAACCCGCCTAACCCGTTTAAATTAATTGTAAAGCCAGACTCACGAAGAGAGAGAGTGTGAGAAAGAGAAAGTGGGAAGAAGAAACTCATATATTAGCCCAATTCATATAATTGAAAATGGAAGTCATTTGTTGGCTTCAAGTACTAAAGAAATAGAAGAAGAGACATGGAGACTATACAAAAGGACTCAATAAATTATTGATAAAAGTTATTTGAGCTGAATGCCCCCAATTAATTATATATTCTTTTCTTACATAATTCTCAACTTGCCCACCTATTCTTGAACCTCGGAAGAAATTTGAAAAAATCAAGTTAAACGGGTCGGGTTCAGGTCAACCCGTTTATAAACAGGTCGGGTTTGGGTTGGAATTTCTGACCTGTTTAGGTAAACGGGTCGGGTTCGGGTTTGGGGGTGCTGACCCGTTTATCTAAACAGGTCGACCTGAAGTTGACCCGACCCGACCTAATTGCCAGCCCTAGTTGTATGGATGAAATGGTACAATTGACAGGTGATGACTGATGAGTACATAATATGACTATTTCACCTAATAAGGTAAGTATTATAATTAAGATTATTCAATATTTATCTAGCCATTCCTTAGCGTATTATAAAACAATCAAAGGAATTATGACAGTCTATGATAGTTAGTAAAGCGTGTGAATGCTGTGTATTACATATACTTGAAAATTTCAAACTTATTTATATGTTTATAATTTTATTTCAAAGTAAACAAAAGTCCAATTCTTGCTCCAAACAGCGTCGAATTATCTTTATATGACAACAAATTTGACTAGCAATCAATGGAAAGTTAGGAGGTAACCCCATACGATGCAAAAATACTTTTCATGATGTCTGCACATAGATTAACAGCTTGTAACTTGTTAGTTATATTAGTATTCAAAGTTAACTACAGTATAATCAGTATCTTGTTATATGATAGATATTAGATAATACAGAATATAAACAACTATAGCTATGTGAAATGTAACATTATTAAGTACTTGAGAGAGCAGTTTGTTACCTTCACCAGCAGCAAGGTTGAAGTATAGATCGACAACATTTGGGCACCTTTGGTAACACTGTGGGGAGCAAAGCTTTCGGGTAAAACGAGACTCAAGAAGAGAGTCGGAAGAAATTCCCAAGGTGTCACGGTCTAGGCCACAAGCTTCAATACAATGGTTGCTTTCAACCGTGTCCTTGAGCTCATTGGCGTCGATGGCGGAGGTAGTGCACTTGTATGCCTCCAAACCGCTCCTTTGCACATACTTCTCTAGCACACAACGCTTGCCAATTGATGAGACAGCAAATGCACACGCCTCCTTGTTAAGTTGCTCACATGTTACCTCTCCTAAACACATATGAACAAAGGAAAGTTAGTGATAACACTTGAGAAAGTACAAGATTTTCCTACTCTATCATATTCTCCCTAGTATAAAACTGAAAATACAAAAGATAACAAGTAACGTTTAACGCGTTACATAGCAATGTTATTATTATATGGAAGCTTACCTAGGGTGCCTTGGACCAAAAGGGAAGAAAGGAGAGCAAGTGATACAAGGGTAATCATGTTGAAAAGAGAAGCCATTTATTATAGATGAGCAATAATAAAAATCAATGTTAGATTGTTATTATTGCACTTCTATTGTTTAGAGATCAGGAATGTTGTGGATTGAAAAGCTTTGTGGGATGAGTATTTATAGTCGGTTACATGCAAAATTGTGTGGCAAATGTGAAAGGATTTCAAATGGAAGGTACTTTGAAACTTTGGTTCCAACAGTGGACGACCCTTGAATATTTACAAGGAGATTATGCCATTATGGAATGTACAGTAGGCTAATTTAGAAACTCAAAATTGGAAAATCTCGTCAATGAAAATTTCCCCATCATATTGGCCCTTGACTTCTGTCTGGAAATATTTCCTCCATTTTTTTTAATTAAATTACAACGTTATGATTTTCACGTTTGTTGATACACACTCGATCATTAATATTCTAACTATATTTGTGAAAATTATTAAAAAAGTTGAAATTTTGTTTATATATATAGAGAGAGATGAATCTAATAACATCTTACATGCTAGAGTTTTTATTATATATTAGTCACAAATTTCCAGTCAAAGTCAGTGCATAAATAGTGCAAAAGTCAGTGCATAAATAGTGCAAAAGTCATAATGTTGGCTTCCGTCGAATTGAAGCGGAAAGTGACTCTCTTGTTCTGACGGGTCTCCTCTCCAAAGAAGCTCATGTGCTGACCCCCACCCAAGTTATTGTCAATGATATTAGAGCTTTGGCTAGTAGTTTTGATGTTTGTAGGTTTAATTTCAGTAGACGAGCTTGTAATAAATTAAAGTAGCACATGCCATGGCTAAGAGCTCTCTCTTTTGAGGAAGTGTTAGTCTGGATGCAGGATTGTCCTGTGGATGTTTTCCCGCTCGTTGTGGCGGACAAAGCTTTAATTGAATGAGTTGCCTGGGTGGCTTTCCCGTCAAAGAAAAAAAAAACTACTTAAAAACGGAGGAAGTATATCTCAACAATGGTCTTTAGTAGATAAAAAAAAATACATAAAAGTGATTTCCGAGTGCAAATTATTTGTCCACTTTAATGTACCATTATATGTACCACTGAATAATAATGATCCACATCCATAAAAATTTAAACAAACTTCTTATTTTAAAAAAATAAGGCAAAGAATAATAAACATCTACCAATAAGATTGAACGACACATACAACGATACACATAAGTGGGATAGAAGATTACATTATGCGGTTTCCATCCCTTTTCATATGCTACTATATGCATTCCATATAATACCACAAACATGTGGTATTTTATCCAATAGTGTACTATGAGCAATAGTGACTATCACTAAATTTTTGTCCCGACAAAGTAAATCAAATTATCATCCATTTATTGAGATAGATCTGTACTTGGTAATTAGATTGCTAATGTCAGTCATCAGATACATTAATTATTAAGTCGAACTTATTTCAACTGAACTAATTAAAGTTATTTGAACTCGATATTCTAAGTAGCCCTTATTTCACTGTATGCTTACACTTGTATGCTTACACTTGATTATATTGAGCTCGTTGACACTTGTTCTTTTTAAGGTGAAGCAAATGCACCTTAAGTTTCTTTCAAAACATGACTTCTACCAGATAGTTTCCACCAGGTGGTAAGGATACTCGTGACAACCTTGAGGTCGTGGCCTCGTGAGATCACTCATACGAGAGGCTACACAGAGGTAGGGATTTACTTATTCTTCCCCCCTACTCTCTTAAAGGGTCTGGCCTACTAATTTGGATTAGTTGGTTTGCGTGAAGTGTCGTCTTATGAGGATCTTTCTCCTTCGGGAAAAAAACCTACATTTTATGATACGTTTGGTATCATGTCATAATATATGTTAAGGGAAATTTATGAAGAATGTCTTATCTCAATGACCAATGTCTATATATGATAATGGAATTCATCTCTAAAATTTAAAATTGTGAAAAACATAAACATTTCAGCATATAAAATAACGATCGAAAGGAGTACCTTTCATTCGTAAGAAGTGATACGGTTTTTTTTTATTGAAGATAAGTTTGGATATTTACGTCCAAACGAAAGAAAGATTAAACCAGCTTTGTATAGTTAATTTGTTGCATCAATATCATATAGATGATGATGAAGAAAATACCCCTCTCTCTAATCCCAAATAGTTTAAGCAGTGTACTCTGATAATTTATGGTTGCGTGTACGTGGGTGATTGATTATCATCTTTTCTTTTGGTTCTATGTAGTAGTTGATTGGGTGTAATAGTGGTTTTTTTCGGTGCGATGGGTTGTAATTTTGTTATTATATGGTTTTGATACGTACTCCTATATGTCGATAGACATTATTGGGCCACATGATATTTGAAGGAAATTATAAGCCATCAAACATATTTTTAACCGAAGTTTACATTGAAGGAGACAATTTATTGGATATTGATCTTTTATATAGTCAAGCTCAGTGTCCTTAGAACTTAGAAGATTCATCTGCTTTTAAATGATATCAAACAATTGTTGGTCCAGTTTGACACCATTGATTCAAGACATGTCCATCGAAAAATCAATTATGCTGCAAACTATATTGTAGCCCTGGGTTGTTCGATCAGACTCATCAAGATATAGACCCCTTCATGGATAAATCAATTTCTTTTTGACAACTTAGGTTACGGACTTAGGGATAGCAACGGGTCGGACTTGGACCGGATTATGCATAATCCAACTCCGACCCTACAAGAAGTCGGATTTTAAATCTGACTTTGACGCCGACTCCGAAAATCCGAGTCCGATCCGACTTAAAATCCTAACATCCGACTCCGATCCGATCCGACTTATTTTTTCGCCCCATTTTTTTTAATAGAAAAATCTTATGTAATACAAAAAATCTAATTATTACTATATTTTTAATAATCATATGGAAATTAAACATTATTATTATATTTTTAAAAATCATTTCCTCAATGGAAAAATTTTATATAATAAAATTGCCTCAAAGTCAGAGTCACATTATACATACATAATACATTAATATAAATATAAAAAAAGGATTTACTGCCTTAAAGTCGGATTCGGATGTCGGATTTTTTTATGTGATCCGACTCCGACCCTCCTCCGATTCGGAGTCGGACTTTTTAAACGGAGTCGGATTCAAATTATTTTTTGTCGGAGTCGGCTCAGATTTTTTTCATTCGGATCGGAGCGGACTAGGGTCGGATCTGGACTGAATTGCCATCCCTAGTTACGGTCTTTGCTCATTATATTAAACATTGAGGTATACCGACCCGTACACTCAAAAGTACATTTTTGCTCATTCTCATCTGTGAAGCTCCAAATGAGAAAAAAAAATCGAGAAAAAGCTTTGGGTATACCGTACACCGAGTGTACGACATAATAGTCTTTTAGAAGAATTTTCTAATAACTTTTGTAAGTTTTCCTTCCCAGAAAAAAAGAGAAAATGATAGTAAAAAGAAAAAATAATCTTCTCTTTTTGATGGGGAAAAAAATTTGGATTAGTTTAACGTTTAACTTTCAATTTTTGTTACTGAAAAGAAAAATTAGGCTAAGCCCTATAGTAGACAACCAAAGCATTCTTATGAATGATAAAAGTCGAAATCAAAGGAAGGAAAAAAATACAAAAGAGAAGAACTTAAGTGACTCCTATGAGTTCAATTTTTTTTTGGTGTAAGGACAAATTATTTATTATAGATTTGATTCCAAATCTTGGGTACCACCACTCAAAACTTTTAACTAACTTATCTAGTTAACATCCGCCCGTAAGAGTCATATAATCCCTAGCTTGATTCGTTGCCCAAATATGTTCTTAGAAAGAGATCCTAAAACTTTAGAGGCTACTCTGAATCTTAATTTCAACAATACTTGACTTGATCCCCGAATAACTTATCACAAATTCACAACCAAGTTAAGCCTTCTCTAGGACTCAAAGCTTTGGCATTGGAAATTGCCATTTTGTGGTTAGAGATTTAGCTCCAATAAGGCAAACAATGCTTTCGTGGTCCCTAATGACAAACTCAAAAGGCTGAATACCATTATCAAGTTTGAAACCATTAAAGTTGAGTTTAAGCACAATGGTAGGAGGAGAACCCAGCCAGTTGATACTTCGACCCCTTTTTAAAGAGGGGGGAATATGACAAATACATTATGGGCATGCACACACAAGCCTACACCAGAGGAGAGAGTGACCACACACAAGCTCAAATAAGATTCCATCCTAGAACCAATTGGCAATAGGAGGAGTAGCCCATTAAGCTTATATGTTAGTCATTCTCTCTCTTTTTCTTCAATGTGAGACATGCTCAAATATGGGTTAACACCTTAACAAATATAATGAGAAATTTGAAGAGACGGGAGGAGAGACTCTTGCTCTTCAGAATTAGTCCAACATTTTTTTTTATTTGTCACTCCCATTGAGTTTCCTCTTAATTCATATTCCACCTTAACACCAAAGTGAATACAAGAGGTATTACTGGGAAACGTCTCACCAATATTTTGATGAAACGGAGAGATATTTTGGATGCCATATAGCTTAGTTGGTAAAGTCTTGTGGGGGTGACACCCAAGACCTAGGATCGAAACTTGTCTACATCATTGCGCTTAGTCGCTCATTTACACACAAAAGATAATTAAACTAATATTAGTTAAGGTGAATATGACAAATAAATGTAGATATACTTATAATTTAGCTTTATTTGTGGCATCAACATTATATATTGACAGATAGATATATAATATTGAGACAAAATCATGTAAAACTGAATATTATGAATGTAATTCTTGTTGTCTTTTTTTATCATCATTTTACCTTTGGCAAAGTATGTATAAACTAATGTTAAATATTAAAAAGTTGGGGACGATTGACAAATTGATGCCTTAAACTAATTTTTGCAATTATGTGTTTAAATTCATTAGGTTCTTATTTGTATCCCAACAAAGAAACATGACTTACGTGAAAAATTGAGGACTTACCACCCTTTCCCTACCTCATCCTCCCCCAATATAACGAGTATTAACTAACTTTGGGACCCAACGTTGTCCAATACATGTTGTTGGATGCATAGTAGTTATGACTTTATGGTCATGATACTGGTACAATGATAAAGTCAAATTATGAAATTTGATAATATTCGTTGCCTTTTCCCATCTTAAATTGTCATTTGCTTGTATATATTTTTGTTTTGAAAGGACATATATAAAATTACACTGATTTAGTTATGAAGTCATTAATATTCTTACTTGAAGTATAATTAACATGTTTTAACAATAACTCGCACTAAGATCTAGCCACCTAAGCACATATGCATAATGAATATCCTAGAATTTTCCTTCTTATACATGAGTATGTTGCATGTAGTTTAAACTAGTTTTTAGGTTCGGGCTATATACCAAATAAGGAAATTTTTTTTTAATAATATTTGACTTTGAAATGATAACATCAAATATCACTTGGTTTAGTGGTTAAGACTTTATTATATAAACTTGAAGTCACGGTATCAAATCTTATACAATGCAACTTTTTTTATTGTATGTGAATTACATGGAGTAAAACATCCTAAGGGAGAGCGCCACGTGGCATCCTTCCTTGTTTAGGAACGCCTTTTAATATATTAGTATAGATGTTACAAGAAAATCAATAGGCAAAAGCCAAAAGGAAAAAAAGTAGTAGTAGTAGTAACATTATTACTATAAAAAAAAGATGTATAGAGGATAATTTTTAAGACACAAAATCTTGGGTGTGACAAAATCTTAAAACTTAACAAAACCTTCATCCCTGATATAGGGCCTGTTATGCAAAAGTAGTTGTTGTGGTAGCTGTTAGCTGTAGAAGTAGTTGTCAGCTGTTATACTAGCTGTCAGTTGTTGTACTAGCTGTCAGCTGTCACATATTAGTTGTTAGAGTTTGACTGTGAAAATAACTTTTAGGATTATTAGTGTTCGGTAAAGCTAGTTGTTAGTTTAAAAAAAAACAAAAAAAACCCTAGTATATCTAATCTTCAAAAGCTACTCCAAAAGCTACCTCTACGCCAAAAGCTTATCTTTATAGCTTTTCCAAAACACTAGTACAAAATCACCAAAAACTACCAAACAAAACTTTTCACAATTATTAGAGTTTTGACTTAGTCCAAACACTAAAAGCTACCTCAAAAGATATTGTCGAACATGCCCATAACCTCACACGCGCTACACATCTGGTCTCTCTCCGATCCCCTCCTTCTCCTCTAGTCTCTTTCTCACTCTCTTTTGCCTCATCTTCCTTCTGTCCACCTTAAAAATCGGTGGCGGTTGTGGGGGGTGATTGTTGGAATCGATCTCATTTTTTGTTTGGAGGAGATAAAAGAGTTTTTTATTCGGAATTGGATCTCGTTTTATAATTGGATGTCATTCATTTCCCATTCGGAATTGAAATTCAATTATGAAATTCGTTCGTTTTTCGTTTTCGTTCGGAATTGATATTATTCTCAATTGGATTCCTTGTTCACTAGTAAACTTCTTCAATCATTCCAAGTTTGTGCAATTTTTGCTAGTGAATTGATCTTTTCTAGTTTAAAGTTGATCAATAATTCTATTCTGGTTTAGATTTATCCATTGAAGCTGGATTATCGGCGTCATTGAGATTTGCTTTTTTGTTGATATGATTTTAGTTTGATCTTGTTGTTGCTTGAATTATTGAAGTTTTTGTTTTGTGTAAATTCGATTGCGGTGGAGGTGGTTCAAAGTTCGATCGTTTTTGGATTATTGTTGGTATAGTTTTGTTTTCTGGTTCGAAGTTTTGTTGTTGATTTGATTTTCATTCGAGCTCTGATTTCCGGCAACTATCTAGTTTTCTTCTTTTGATGATTCGGAGGTGGAGGAAACTCCGATGACTCCGCAGCCGGCAAAGGTTTCTTCATTCTCACGGATGAAGAGGAGAGCGAATCGAGATCGAAATGATGAGTTTGCTGAAAAATGATATAAAAGTGAGAAGTAACGATATCAATTCTATTATAAATGATATCGGTTTGTGTAATAATGATAACATATATAAAGAGTTGACAAATGATGATGAAATAGGGGAAAATGGTACAAGTTTGCTGGAAAATGATATAAAAGTAAGTAATAATGATAACTGTTTGGGCCCATTTCTGGGACCAGTCCACCTATGGCGAAGTTACCAAAATACCCCTACCTCTAGGGAAGGCAATCCTCCACCAGCTGGAGCTGACTAAAATACCCTCATTTACTGGAGGTCCCATCCTCTATAAATAGCGGTTGTCTCACCAATCAAAAGATAAGCAATTCTCAGATACAAAACCCAGAGCATCTCTCTCTACATTGGTCACTTTCTCTCTCTACCTCAATCATTTACTGACTTGAGCGTCGGAGGGGCGATCCCGGGACCACCCCCGGGGTAGTCTAACCTTGTTTTGCAGGATTCCGGAGTACGGACATCGGAGCTCAGGCGTACCTTCTTGGGGCCCACCTCAAATCTCACAACCTATTACAATCCTCAATTTCTTAGCGAAGCTTGGTTTGGCGCCGTCTCGCGGGGGAAGTTACAATCAAAGTCACTTCGCCACCACTCGCAAGATTCACTTCGTTGTTACTCGGTGAATGGCCCCAACCAAGAAGACACGCTCCCAAGCCAACCGTTCTGGGAGAGCTCAAGCATCCCATCATCATACACCCGCGATGCTATCCCTCTATCCCAATGATGATTATTCCACCCCGATGGGAAAACCCATCAGCATCACGAAGTCGGTCAGCCCGTGGCCTCGCGTCGGATACAAATAGCTGACCCTCCACCCATAATTGCAACAAACATCACCTTGATTGCAGCTCAGGTTCAACAAACTCTCCAGCAAAGTCGGATGGATATGGTTGCCACTCTCGTCACGAAGAGATCATTCGTCCCTCCCGAGATGCTCAGCCTAACCGGCTGGGACCTAAGCAGAGGGAGGGACCGCGTCAACCTTCGAGGGGCAACTCAGCCAGGGAAAAGCAAGCTACTCACGCCTTTTCAAAGACACGTTATCACTCGGAAGAATTTGTCTCGAAGAACACAAACTCATGAATACTGATCCGAAAGAGGGGTGTGATGACTCGAAATTGCAAAACCCCTCCAGAATAAACAGTGGCACCCTCAAGTTTACGGTCCGGCTCAGTCAGACCTACTCATCAAAGGCACCCACTCATCAACGGTACCTAGTCATTCAAGGTACCCACTCATCCTTGGGTGCTGACTTGGCCAAAGGCATATACTCAGCAAGAGGTGCCTACTCATGAGAGGCACCCACTTATAAACGGTACCTGCTCATTCAAGGTACCCACTCATCCTTGGCGCCTACTCGACCAAGGAAATGTCGTCGGCCATAGGTGCCTACTCATTAAAGGCACCCACTCATCAACGGTACCTATTCATTCAAGGTACCCACTTATCCTTGGGTGCTGACTTGGCCAAAGGCATATACTCGGCCCAGGTGCCTACTCATGAGAGGCACCCACTTATAAAGCAGTACTGCTCATTCAAGGTACCCACTCATCCTTGGTGCCTACTCGGCCAAGGAAATGTGGTCGGCCATAGGTGCCTACTCATTAAAGGCACCCACTCATCAACGGTACCTACTCATTCAAGGTACCCACTCATCCTTGGGTGCTGACTTGGCCAAAGGCATATACTCAGCCAGAGGTGCCTACTCATGAGAGGCACCCACTTATAAACGGTACCTTCTCATTCAAGGTACCCACTCATCCTTGGCGCCTACTCGGCCAAGGAAATGTGGTCGACCATAGGTGCCTACTCATTAAAGGCACCTACTCATCAACGGTACCTACTCATTCAAGGTACCCACTCATCCTTGGGTGCCAACTTGGCCAAAGGCATATACTCAGCCAGAGGTGCCAACTCATGAGAGGCACCCACTTATAAACGGTACCTGCTCATTCAAGGTACCCACTCATCCTTGGCGCCTACTCGGCCAAGGAAATGTGGTCGGCCATAGGTGCCTACTCATTAAAGGCACCTACTCATCAACGGTACCTACTCGTTCAAGGTACCCAATCATCCTTGACGCCCCCTCAGCCAAGGATATGTACTCGGCCATAGGCGCCTACTCATCAAAGGCACATACTCATCAACGGTACTGGCTCATTCAAGGTACCCACTCATCCTTGGTGCCCACTTGGCCAAGGAATATACTCGACCATATGTGCCTACTCATCAGATGCACCTACTCATCCACGGTACCTCCATCAACTTGGCGTGTGCGAGCTACCTCCATCCAAGCACGACCCCCCTTGGTCTAAAGAGCGAACTTGGACAAAGTAAATGAACTGCACATCAGGGCACCTAACTCGAAGCGATGCATAACCCCGAGTCCCCCCTCTCGGGATCGGCGGTGGTACCCCGGAACATGGGTCTCTTCGATTTCCTTCGGACGACCGCCTCGGGAAGGAATGATGCTACCCTATCGGTTCATCCAGCGTGGGGCTAATTACTTGGAACCCATTAGTTGGGCAAATAAATACTCTCAAAGGAGGAAGGATAGGGCTAATAAGCCTCATAAGTCCAAAATTTCTCCATCAGCAGCCCCTCAGTCATAAGAGGAGCGTCCTACCAACTTAGCCAAAAACGGCCAAGTATCGTTAATTAGCACGTACTCGATATTCGAATAGTGTCATGAAACCTCATCGGGAAACATGGAGCCCCTGAACTCCCCCGAGTCGAGAAACATATTCATTGGCACCTCCTTAGTATTTTGAGTAGCGTCACTCAAATAGTAAGCCAAAATAAGGCTAAGGACCTCCCTCGACCACTTGAGGCTCATAAGCCCCCAACATCTCGAGGAACATCACATGACCTCACTCAGCAATTTAAGGAACGTCACTCAAACACTTAGTCAAGTATGGCTAAGTACTCATGGCACCCGCTCGGACAGCATGAGGCTCATCAGTCGTAATTAGAGCGGCGTCCTACTCCCTTGGTCAGCATGGAGTCCACGTACTCCTCTACCGAGCCACTCTGCACTTAGTCCAATATGGCTAAGTACTCATGGCACCCACTCGGACAGCATGGGGCTCATTAGTCCTCATCCGAGCGGCGTCCTGCATACTCGGTCAACAGGAGCTCCCCTCCTTGTCGAGTCGCTTCTATACTTGGTTAGGTATGGCCTAGTATCAACTAGCACCTATTCGGACAGCATGGGGCTCATTAGCCCCACATCCGAGTAGCCTCATAACTTACTCGGTCAACAGGAGCTCCCTTCCTTGTCGAGTCGCTTCTATACTTGGTCAAGTATGACCTAGTATCAGCTAGCACCTATTCGGACAGCCTGGGGCTCATTAGCCCCTCATCCGAGTAGCCTCATAACTTACTCGGTCAACAGGAGCTCCCCTCCTTGCCGAGTCGCTTCTATACTTGGTCAGGTATGGCCTAGTATCAACTAGCAGCTATTCGGACAGCCTGGGGCTCATTAGCCCCTCATCCGAGTAGCCTCATAACTTACTCGGTCAACAGGAGCTCCCCTCCTTGCCGAGTCGCTTCTATACTTGGTCAAGTATGGCCTAGTATCGCCTAGCACCTATTCGGACGACCTGGGGCTCATTAGCCCCTCATCCGAGTAGCCTCATAACTTACTCGGCCAACGGGAGCTCCCTCCTTGCCGAGTCGCTTCTATACTTGGTCAGGTATGGCCTAGTATTAGCTAGCACCTATTCGGACAGCCTGGGGCTCATTAGCCCCTCATCCGAGTAGCCTCATAACTTACTCGGTCAACAGGAGCTCCCCTCCTTGCCGAGTCGCTTCTATACTGGGTCAAGTATGGCCTAGTATCGCCTAGCACCTATTCGGACAGCATGGGCTCATCAATCCTCATTCGAGCGGCGTCCTGCTCCCTCGGTCAGCATGGAGTCCACGTACTCCTCTACCGAGCCACTTTACACTTAGTCAAGTATGACTAAATGCTCATGGCACCCACTCTGACAGCATGGGCTCATCAGTCCTCATTCGAGCGGCGTCCGACCCACTCGGCCAGTAGGAGATCTCCTCTTCTTCACCGAGTCGCTCCTTATACTTAGCCAAATTCAAGCTAAGTACGTCATTGGCACCCACTCGGTCAGCATGGGGCTCATTAGCCCCTCATCCGAGTGGCGCCCGACCCTCTCGACCAGTTGGAGACCCCCTCTCCTTTGACGAGTCGCTCTTATACTTAGCCAAATTCAAGCTAAGTCTTTCATTGACACCCACTCGGACAGCATGGGGCTCATTAGCCCCTCATCCGAGTGGCGTCCGACTCGCTCAGCACAAGGAGCCGCTCGGCACAAGGAAGCCCAAAAGGACAAGGAGCCAGTCGGCTCAAGGACCTATTCGGCTTGGGCACCCTCTCGGCCACTTGGTCATGGGACCCCGGTTGGCCATCCTCGCGTACCCGGTCGGCCAGTATCAACGCACCGGCTCGGCCAGGGCACCGGCTCGACCCGGTCGTCCATCCTCGAGCAAAGACTCGGCCCAACCTCAAAGGCCCGCGGTCGGCCCGCCTCGAGTACCCAGTCGGCCTTTCGACCAAGGCACCTGGTCGGCCCTCTCGACCAAGGTACCTGGTCGGACTCAGCCAGCACAGCTCGAGAGAGCTACTCGGCCACTCGACCAGAGCACCCCCTCAGACTCGGCCAGCAAAGCTCGAGAGAGCTGCTCGGTCACTCGGCCAATGCACTCGCTCGGCCAGTCGGACAATGCCCCCGCTCGGCCAGTCGGCCAATACCCCCGTTCATGGCACCTGCTTGACCCGATCGACCATCCTCGAGTACCCGGTCGGCCATCGTCGAGCACCAGGTCGGCCAGCCTCGAGGGCACCAGCTCGACCAGTCTTAGAGTACCTGCTCGGCCAGCCTCGAGGGCACCCGCTCGGCCAGCATCGAGGGCACCTGCTCGGCCAGCGACGAGGGCACCCGCTCGGCCAGCCCTAAAGGACCTGCTCGGCCATCCTCGAGTACCCGGTCGGCCATCGTCGAGCACCAGCTCGGCCAGCGACGAGGGCACCCGCTCGGCCAGCCCCAAAGGACCTGCTCGGCCATCCTCGAGTTCCCGGTCGGCCATCGTCGAGCACCAGCTCGGCCAGCGACGACGGCACCCGCTCGGCCCGGCCCACAAAGGACCGCTCGACCCGGCCTCAAGGCACCTGGTCGGCTTGCCTCAAAAGCACCTGGTCGGCCTGCCTCAAAAGCACCCCCTCAGCTCGGCTCCCCCCTATACCTTGAAAAAGTTCGGGGGCGTTCGCGGGTCCTAGCGAGACCCCCGTGCTTGGTTAATCCTAGCGACAGGAGATTTTCTCCACCACGATCCGGCACGAAGATTCGCGGGTCCTGCTCAACATCAGCAAAAATGAAAACACTTCATTCCGCCAATCAACCGCACTAAAAATTGGCGATTTTCACTCCGATTACTTGGCGTGGGGCTAATTGTTTGGGCCCATTTCTGGGACCAGCCCACCTATGGCGAAGTTACCAAAATACCCCTACCTCTAGGGAAGGCAATCCTCCACCAGCTGGAGCTGACTAAAATACCCTCATTTATTGGAGGTCCCATCCTCTATAAATAGCGGTTGTCTCATCAATCAAAAGGTAAGCAATTATCAGCTACAAAACCCAGAGCATCTCTCTCTACATTGGTCACTTTCTCTCTCTACCTCAATCATTTACTGACTTGAGCGTCGGAGGGGCGATCCCGGGACCACCCCCGGGGTAGTCTAACCTTGTTTTACAGGATTCCGGAGTACGGACATCGGAGCTCAGGCGTACCTTCTTGGGGCCCACCTCAAATCTCACAACCTATTACAATCCTCAATTTCTTAGCAGAAACAATAACATTTCTCTTATAGATGATCAGTTTGTGTAAGAATGATAAGGTATATAAAGAGTTGATAAATGATAATGAAATAGGGGAAAATGATACAAGTTTGCTTAAAAATGACATAACAATGAATAATGATGGTATCATATTAGTTTGTAGTTATGATAAGGTATATAAAGTGTTGAACACAATGATGATAAAATAAGGGAAAATGATACCTATATGATGAATAATGACTTAAAAGTGAATGATAATAATAACATCATTTCTCTTATAAATGATAACAGTTTGTTTAATAATGATAAGGTTTATAAAGCTAAGAATTGAAAAATAATAATGAAATAGGGGAAATAATACAAGTGTGCTGAAAAATGACCTAGAAGTCAGTAATAATGATATGAAACATACCAATAATGACATAAAAGTGTTTTATAAATGACATGAAATAGATTTAAAAATGACATAAAACAACTCCAAATAAAAATGATATGAAACATATCAATAATGACATAAAAAGAGTTTTATAAAAGACATACGAAACAGTTATATTAATTCCCATATGTGAGATGTTGTTACACAATAAGTTATGGTGTAACATGCTACACCCAATACGCACTCTTTTTGAAGAACTAGTGAACTACCCTTCCATATACTCCATAAAATATCCAACTATACAAATAATTCTACAAAAATCAAGCTTCCAAGGTAGGACCGTACTCCGGGACAATTCAAGCTTCACCATCATGTATTCATGTAAGGTTTTCTGAGGAAGTGACAAATACATGCATTCGGAAGACTAGAAATTAGAAACTAGAAAGATCGAGTCACCTAAAGTAATAGTTACGTGAATTGTGTTACTTCATGGCCTACTAGCATGTTGCATCTTAAATGCTAACAAAAAGAAAAGGCAAGTCATTTTCAGCAACAGATGTTTTTCCATACTCAAAGCCATGCTAAGGTTTCCTCCCTAACCAATTGTGTCCTTGCTCTTTCTTCTTCTTTCTTTCTCTATACACAGACTCTTTCTTCATCTTGAACCAAGGGCTCATTAAAAAATTTATTTAAGAGCGCATTACTTATCGCATAGTATGTCAGGAGTTTTTTTCGTTTTTATGAGGATCATAGAGTGTCCCACTTTGATAAAGCTAGCATGTCATTAAAAAAACGGTTTTTTCATCAGTGCACGAGGTTTCACGAAACGCACCGCACTCTCTTATTTCAGGGAATCCGTACGCCTGTGGTTTTGATAAAATGCACCAAATACCCTTGATGACTAACGGCGTCAAGTTTCCGTTAGTCATCAAAGGCAAATCAACCTAATTACTCAAAATAACCTAGTTATTGTAATTAATGCTAATTAAATCCAAATTATCTCTAATTAAACCTAATTAGTTAAATCCCCAACCATCCCACTTGCGGACCCACCCTCCTCTTTGTCCAGCCACTCCCGCCTTGACCTCCCACCACCCCGCCCCTAAGACCACTCCCTCCCCTTCCCCCCCTCGCCCCGACCACCCATAAACCCCCGAAAACCACCCCTCCCCTCCCCCCACCCCCACCCCACCACCCCTTCCCCAACCCCCACCCCCGTGACCCCCACCACCCCCACCCCCACCCCCACCCTCTTACCCCACCCCCTTCGAAAAATAAAAATAAAGAAAATGAAAACATATTGAAAAATAAAACAAGAAAAGAAAAGAAACGAGAAGAGAGATAAAGCTGGATGAAGAAGGAAAAGGCGTGGTTCGGGTGCGGATGCCGGTGAGTGGAGATGTCGGCGAGTCGACAGTGGTGGTCGGTGATAGTGGCGTCTTTGCGAAACACCGAGGGAGTTAGGCGGGTGGGATGCGTTAGTTGGTTTGCGGAGATGCCGAACACGGCGGTGGTTAGGGACGCCCGGGAAGCGGAATAGGTAACGGTGGCTCGGTGATGGTAGGCGCTAGTGAGTTAGGGAAGATCGAAACGGGGGCTTGGCTGGCTGGGGGAGGGGGGTGGGGGGGCTGGGGGAACGGAGGTGGAGGGGAGGGGGGGGTAGGGGCGAGGGAAGGAAGGTGGAGGGTGGGCTAGGGGGTGGCGGGGGAGGGATGATCGTGCAAGAAAGGAATCGAAAGTGAAAGTGAAAGTTGGTTGAGGGAGATGAATTGTTTAGGAGAGAGAATGGAGGCGAGAAATTGACCTGGGTTAAATGCGGGAATTTTTGAAGGGAGGGGATTTCGGGGGTGGCAAGGGAGAGGGGGAGGGGGAAGGGGATGAAGGAGGGAGGAGGGGAGGGAGGGAGGAGGGAGGAGGGAGGAGAGAGAAAGAGGAGGAAGAAGACAACACTAGGGCAATTGTGTAAATAAGCACTAACGGCAGATAACTGTAGTTCATCATTAATGGCATTTGGTGCAGTCGGTCAAACCTCAAGGGCATTTGGTGCATTTCCCAAACAACGAGGGTACCTGGTGCATTTCGTCAAACCCATGGTGAAAAAACTGAAAAAAGAAATTGTTATTTTTGATATCAAGTAAGAAAATATTACCAATAGAAAATATCAAGATTAAATTTGCTACTGCAATAAAGTAAAATATGTTTTAATTTGCACATCAATACTTTTCATTTTTGTGCAAAATTTTAAATAATTAAGAGATCTGTCAAAAGTTCAATTAATAGTTTGCCCCCTTAAAATCAATTTGTTAACTTGTATAATAAAGTGCAACAGACAAACAAAATTATTTTCAAGATTCTCCTTCATAATTATTAATTAGATGTAAATATTATAGAAGTGGCTTGAGCGTGTTTAGTAAGATATAATATGGCCTTTTGGGATATTTCCCTTCATTTGCAACCCAAAAATAATGTTCTATTTTCAGTTGAAATAACTCTAGTCTCTAGCCATTTGTAGTTTGATTGAAAAACGTTTTTTATTTCTCCAAAAGAAAAATATTTTATTCTTAGGTTCAACACATAAGATTCATAGTTTCATACTATCTTCCGGTGGTGGATGTAACGTTTTGTTTCTAATAATTGAAGTCGTAGACTAGTAGTAATATAATCAATATTTCCTTTCAAAAAACTAGCCAAACTTTTGAATTTGACTTAATCTCCGTCATTAACGGAAGCGATTCATGTCCAAAAAGATGGGGAATTTTTCATGAGTGAAAGTTCCACTAAAGACCAATGAGGAGACTAGCTAAATGACTAATGGTTTCGTTTGGGAAATTAAGAACGATGTCAAAGGTTAACTAACTACCCAAGAAAAAGCCAAATTACTCAACATCTATCGTGAATATTTTTCACCATTTTTCAGAGTTTCGCTGAAAAGTACGGCGCAGAAAAATAAACATAAGTATGATGGCTTTCGAGAACTTAGGGAGAGAACAAAAAGTAGGCAAATTGATCTGTCCTCGATCGTTGCTGCTTAAAGTCTTCAGTCTACCCCTGTCAAAAAAAAAAGTCTTCAGTCTACCATGTCCATTTTTTCTCCCACTTTCCAACTTCGTAGTCACGAAGCAAGCTTTCGACAATGGCCAAAAAAACCATTCTTAATTTCCTTTAGTTGCCATGCTTGTTCTTGAATACATAGTGTATGGGTATAACCCAAGTATGTTAGCGGACGCCCCTGAAAGGTCCGCGAACATAATTAAGGACGCGAGCATATAAATGTCATCTACAGCTCTGTAAAGTCAGTTCACTAATATGATCCGACACGTTGTTGGCGGTCGCCTAACAAGATAAAATAGAGGAATCTTCCCTTATGTCAGGCGCATCACAACCATACACGTGTAAAAGGATTACGCACCCTGTCAGAGGAATAATACTCCTATAAATACCCCACTGAAATCTTATTCTCGTTGCGACATTCTCTCACTCGTAATTCTTATCTCTCTTTCTACTTTCTCTCTCTAAATCTTATTTGGACACGTGCGGACTTGAGCGTCGGAGGGGGTTTCCTCGCATCCCCCCGAGGGTAGTTTACGTTTGCTTCCTGTGCAGTTATTCATCAGCGGACGCCAACTCCAATCTTTGGCGGACTCTTCTCAAGACCGCCAACTGTTCTACAACCGGAACACATGGCATTCACTATCAACATTGAAATTATACATTGAGTCAAATCATCAAATACTACTTCTTCTACCAAGCTAAGCATGGCCAAGTGGCAAGAATGTTATTTAAATTAGTATTATATTGTAGGAAAAATTGATTATAATAATACAACCTTTTAGTGATTCGACCAAAATAAGCCAACCTTTTAATTATTATTTAATATGTCAACCTTTGATCAAAAGTTCTTTGAATGAGTAAAAATCGGATTCAACCTGTTCAGTAGGTAAAAAAAGACACTTGTCAAATAATGAAAGGGTCTTTAATTAATTTTTCTGAAAAAAATATTAATTAAAAAAAAAAGAAAAAAAAATTCTCCAGACTCACGATTCCGCTTCACCCAAATGTTCTCCCTCTTCCTCCCTCCTCCATAATTACCAGCGACACAACTCCCTCACCAGTCCCCACCTCCTTTTAGCGGTTTCATGGTGTTGGTTGGGTGGGATTTGGTGGGGTGGTTTGGGTGAGAGGTGTGTGATTTTCGTGAGGTGTGGTTTTGTGGTTGTGGGATGGTTTTGGGTAAATGTTGTGTGGGTGGTGATTTTGGGTGCGGTGGTTTTTGGTGAGTGTTTGGGTGGGGTTTGGTGGTGGCACGGTGGTTCTGGGTGAGTGTGTGGGTGGGGATTGGCGGTGGCAAAGGTTTGGTACGTAGTGGAAGGTGTGGGTGGCTGGGTGGGGTTTTTTGGTTCTGGGTGATCAAAGGTGGTGGTTGTAGTAAAAAAGGGAAAATATTATTTAAAAAAATTACCTCCTCTTCAGGTTATAGGTTATCTTGACTTACTCCAGGGAATAATATAATTATTAATCTATATTAATATATTAAAAAGCGTTCCTAAGAACGTATATGTACCACGTGTTACCATCCCTCATTCAACAACATTCTATCCACGTCTTTCTCATATAGTAAAAAAATGAAGCATTGTTAACGTGAAGATTCGAACCCACAACCTCAAGTATGAAAGAAAGAGATCCAACCATCACTCCACCATACTATTATTGCTTATTTAATCAAAATTAATGATGATATATGAATGGAAAACTTTTGAAATCCATATAATGAATGAGATGACTTTTTTAAATGAGTATGAGATGACTTATTTAACTACTACTAAATTGTAGCACAGTGAAACCCCGGGGCATCGCCCGGGACTAAATACTAGTTAATATATAAAGCAGAGTTCAAAAGCCAGCACACGAGGTTGCGACATTTGGCGTCCTTATTAGACGCCATTTGTCGCGCTTATTAAGTGTCATGTCATTATTTTTAAAATTAAATATAGTTCCAAATTAATAAAAGTACATACATAGAGTTTATAGAGTTTGGTTTATTAAAAATTTTAGTATATAGTATTCGATTATAATTTTTAATATATATTTCGAAAAATTATAATTTTTGTACCATTGGAAAGTATTTAAAAAAAACTTTAAAACAAAATCATTTTATAATAATTTTCAACTCTATATTAAAGTAACATATAAGAATAAATATTTAATATAGTAAATATTTAATATAGTAACTTATTAAAGTAACCTACTACAATTAGAATTATAGATGTGTTTGAAACTTCAGCTCTTCTAAAAAACCTAATCCTGTTAGAATTAGAATATGTATAAGAAGTTTTCCTAGCTTAAAAAAATATGTATAAGAAGAAATATTTATTATAGTAACGTATTAAAGTAATTAACTGTAATTAGAATTAGGGATGTGTTTTCAACTGCAGCTTTTCTACAAATTCGATTTATTTGAAAACTAGGAGACTCAAAGTTATATATACTAGATTCTCAGTGGTCAACTTTGCACATTGAGTATAAATAATTTGAAATGCTTATTTTTTTCAAAATAGTTGCAGCACTTTGACTATAATGCTTGACATTAAAAAACTCTAATCATTAATATCTTTAATTTTGTATTTTATAAGAAACTTAAAAAGTTGATATTATCAATATACATATAGATATATCCATACGTCTATACGGTCGAATGGGGTAATGTGAACATTTCAAAAATCCACATCTTTTTCACGAAGAGTTCGGACATTTCTCGGGTCCCATATATATATAGAAGTGAGTTCATAAGAGAATGCATACTTACATGAGAAATGAGAATGGATTTTACGCGCTATAATTCTAATGAACAAGTGATGTAACTCTAATGAAAAAGTGATGTAACTCAAAAAAAAGAATATTAGGAAAAAAAAATTCAAAAAAAAAAATTTTTTTTTGGGCTCAAAGTTTTTTTCGGGGGTATAACTCTAATGAACAAGTGTTGTAACTCTAATCCAATCGTGTGGTTGAGATTCATTCTCATTTCTCATGTAAGGAGCATTCTCATGTAATCTTACCCCTTTATATATATATATATATATATATATATATATATATATATATTTGATAGGCTGTCGTACACCTGTCAAAAATAATTCCTGCAAAACCTTCTAACAATGTAGTAGGGTAAGTAGGGTCGAATCCACAGAGAGATGGTTGTTTTAATCTAGCTTCTAATGCATGGAGAAACTAAACAAGATCGGGAATAATGAATTAAAGTTCTAAACTAATCAAACTACGAAAATCAAGCTAAAAAGGATCTAGGGCAATGGTTCACCATGTTCATAACTATAATCTATCAAAATATCATCAATGATTCAATTAATCAGATATCTAGAGCACATGTTAATCCTACGGTCGGGCCTTAACGCTCTCAAATCAACATATGCTAGTACGGTCGCTCAACATAATCAGATTTGCTAATTGTAGGTAAGCCTCTAAAGAGTACTATCTCTCGATCTATGACTCGATATTAGCAACATTTAACCAGACAATTGATCAGATTGCAAGATTAACAATAAAAACGCTAATCAACTAGAGATATCAATAACTAATCAAACCATTAATATCAATCAAGAATCATAGCATATAAACATGGATTCCCAAACCCTAGAAAATAAACTACTCAATCATGAAATAAATAAAGAAATTTAAATCTACAAAGAAAAGCATGATCAAAGAAATCAATGAAAGAAAAGAGATGAAAATTATAAACTCATGAATTAATGAAGAAAAGAGAAACTAGGGTTTGCCATGAAAAACTAGAGAGAAAAGGAAGAAGGAAACTAAAGCTAAACCTAAGAATACAAAATATAACGTCGGAAAAGAGGGGGGGGGAAAAGACCTATTTATAGTTTTTACAAAACCGGCTAAAAAAAGGCAAATAAACCCGTCTCGAGAAACCGCCCTGGCCAGGCGGAAATCCGCCCGGTCGGGCGACGGTGATTGGCGGCTACGACGGAACAACAAATCCGCCCGGTCGGCCGGGCAGAGCCCGCCCGGTCGGGCGCGCAAGCGATTTTGGCTCCTTTCTCGCCCGGTTGACCGGGCTAACATGCCTTGGACACTTGAAGAAAATTTTGTCTCGCCCGGTCGGGCAAAACCGCCCGGTCGACCGGGCGGAAAAACAGCGATTTGGCGTCAACTTGCGAAGGCTGTATCTCTCAAACCAGAAGTCGGATTGGAACGTGCGACCTACCGTTGGAAAGCCCTTCAAGTCTATTTTCCAACCCAACTGGAATTTCTTGATTCTAAGAAGCACATCAAAAGTTATGATCAGAAGAGTATACATGACTCCTTTTTCACATTTCTTCTAATGATTTTCCACTTCGTTTTCGCTCAAACTCGTACTAAGACATATCCATACTATCCTTATGCATCATAGCTTATTTCCAAGTGCTCCTAATCCTCAAGCTCAGCTAAATATACTCCAAATACGTTCTCATTAACTGAAATTCATCAAAAACAAGAAAACATACCGAATAGGAGTATAATAACATAACTTAAGAATATGATGCAATAATGAACCTAAATATGAATCTAAATGCTCTAAAATGCAACCTAAATGCACCTTAAAACTATATATAAATATGATTTATCAAACTCCCCCAAGCTAAACCATTGCTTGTCCCCAAGCAATAAGACATAGACATGGGAAAAGTAAGACAACCTACAATATAGGACTAAAAAACGGGGCTAAACACTCAACTGAAAACACAAGAGATATAATCACTACACAAACCAAGCATCGAAACAATCTCGAACAAAGCCGCATAGCATGTCATGTATCACAATCAACTCTCCAATCATACCACATACCATCTCTCCCAAGCTGGATTTAACCAAACCTGACAGACCTCACTATAGTCATGTGCGCTCAAATCTCTCATGTGTTTAAAGGATAAATGATGACACTCAACCTAATCAAGTCGACTCAGATGAAGCAAATACTCTTTAACTTTGACTTTTTGACTCACTTAACACTCAACAATACAATACACAATGATCAAGAGGACTTTTAAGGGTTGTAATGGGGCAGAGGTAAAAGGTATGGAATAATTTGGGAATTGTGGTGGAAAAACCAAGAAGGGGGAGCATCATATAACTGAAAACATGACCAAGAAAGATCACAACAACTCCACGCAACAACCAGCAATCTCCAAATATAATCAACAACCTTTTTAACTCAAGTAATTCAATCATAACCCTTTTTATTTCACTTTATTCACAACTTTTTTTTTTCTTTTTCATTTCATTTTTCACTTTTTTTTTTCTCGAACTTACAATTCAATTTCAAAGCTCACTAAACATACTTTTCCATCCTTCTAAACCACAAATAGAGCATTTCAATTCAATACAAACCAAACCAAAACTAATACTCGCTCCCCCAAGCTAGGCTTAGGACAAATATCAAATGAGGCCAATGGCTTCTAATGTAGGTAGCAATCAAACATAGTTAGAAAGGCTCAGCGGGGCTAGAGGAAGGAAAATATGAAAACAAGAGTAACTATGGAGCTAAGATCATGAAATAAAATGCCTCAATCATATCAAAATGTATGCACTATCAAATATCAAAGAGTACCAAGTCAAAATCAAGATCAATGCGACAACTAAGGAACTAATCACACATGAAAGAACATAAGCCGACACGAGATACGTCGGTTTATAGGCCATGAGCTCACTTAGTTTAAGGTGTCTGCACAATAAAGTTAAATCGAACCAGAGAGAGATCAATCAATCTTACCACAAACAATCAATTGCGAAACAATCGTGCTATAAAGTATCATGCTCAAGATGAATGACGCTTAGGAAATGTAGTAAAATATCATCAAAGTTCTCAAAGAGTGCCAGCAATAGTCCTATAGATGCAACTAATAAAATGAGATGAAGTCTAATATGAAATGAAATATGCTAATGCAACTAAGAAAGCAGTACAATGTTTTTGGTTACACGTAAACTCCCACTCCTAATGAGCAGTACAAACCGTGCAACAACCTATGAAAGCAATAAAAAAACTACTCTAAATGCAACTAACATGCGCTAAGTAATGATGACAAACATCCTCCCCCAAGCTGAATCACACATTGTCCTCAATGTGAACAAAGAGGAATTAAATGAGGGAGAGGTACAACTTACAAAAGGGGTGGGTAATCAAAGGGAGTGTCAAAAAGCATCGACACCTCCACCACAATCGATAGTTGTAATGAGGCAGTGAACTTAGCCAAAAAAATTGGCTATGCTTGCACCTAGCAAAAGACTTCATCACACATTAGCAAAGTTAGTCAAACCAAAAAAAAAAAAAAAAAAAAAAAAAAAAAAAAATGAACAAAGTCGGGTTGCCTCCCGTAGCGCGATTTAAGGTCTTGCATGACCGTTTAAGACTAGTACATCACTCATAATAGTTCAATGCTCTAAGAAGCTTATCATATGTTCCTGCAAACATCTCAGAGCATATTATATAAGAGTGGAAAGGAAAAATGAAAAAAATTAGTACTAAAAAATTACTAAAACTACAAAAAGAAAAATCAAAGGAAAAATTATATTTACAAGAAGAAGAAAAAGAAAAATCGTTAGTCATTTTACAGGACTCAAAAGAAGGAAAAGAAACCAATTGTACATTATTTACATTATCATGAGAGTCATTCAAAAGGGGAGAAAGAAGGAACGATGGAGGATATAATAAAGGGGAAGAAGGAATAAGATCAAGTTTTTTAGAGAAGGGAACATGAGACTCAAAAACAGTATCAGATGGAACCGACAAAGACTCATGTATTATCTCACTCTCAACTTTAGACTCATATGCAGATGAAAAGTTTATAGAAGAAGTGTGAGACACTTCACTCTCAACTAAGGATTCGTCGACATAGAGACACTCACTACCAACTTCACCAATTACACCCTTACCTTCTACCAAACTATCATGAGTCATATCAACGCCTTTCTCCTCCGGAGTATAATTCTCAACACCAAAATCATCATCATCAAGTATAACTTTGTTGATTAGTAGATTGTTGCACAACAAGTAATTCAATAGATTTCGCTATGTTTTGATAATCATGAGCTAATTCGTTTAAATCTTCATCTTTGTTTAACCATATACTCTTTCATCATGTTAAATAGTTCTTGACGCTACGATGTTTCGGGTTGAAAATAATTATTCACTTCGGGTTGATAACATTGAGTATAATCGGGCAAATAAGACTCATTAGGGTCATGGGAATATTCATAGGAATTCATGCACGGATTTTGTAAATTTTGACAATTATATGATGCATCATAAACATAATCATTCGCATTATAATACCCGGAATAATCACATTGCCCTTGATAATTAGAAAAAACACCCCCCTCCGAACTATAATTATTCCACTCCATGACAACACACTAAAACAGGACAAGGAGAACAACAAAATATATATATTCACAAAAAGAAAGAAAAAAGAAAACTATATATATATGCAGTTTAATTTCACCAACAATAAAAACTAAATAAAACTATACCGTCTCCCCGGCAACGGCGCCAAAATTTGATAGGTTGTCGTACACCTGTCAAAAATAATTCCTGCAAAACCTTCTAACAATGTAGTAGGGTAAGTAGGGTCGAATCCTAAGAGAGATGGTTGTTTTAATCTAGCTTCTAATGCATGGAGAAACTAAACAAGATCGGGAATAATGAATTAAAGTTCTAAACTAATCAAACTACGAAAATCAAGCTAAAAAGGATCTAGGGCAATGGTTCACCATGTTCATAACTATAATCTATCAAAATATCATCAATGATTCAATTAATCAGATATCTAGAGCACATGTTAATCCTACGGTCGGGCCTTAACGCTCTCAAATCAACATATGCTAGTACGGTCGCTCAACATAATCAGATTTGCTAATTGTAGGTAAGCCTCTAAAGAGTACTATCTCTCGATCTATGACTCGATATTAGCAACATTTAACCAGACAATTGATCAGATTGCAAGATTAACAATAAAAACGCTAATCAACTAGAGATATCAATAACTAATCAAACCATTAATATCAATCAAGAATCATAGCATATAAACATGGATTCCCAAACCCTAGAAAATAAACTACTCAATCATGAAATAAATAAAGAAATTTAAATCTACAAAGAAAAGCATGATCAAAGAAATCAATGAAAGAAAAGAGATGAAAATTATAAACTCATGAATTAATGAAGAAAAGAGAAACTAGGGTTTGCCATGAAAAACTAGAGAGAAAAGGAAGAAGGAAACTAAAGCTAAACCTAAGAATACAAAATATAACGTCGGAAAAGAGGGGGGGGGAAAAGACCTATTTATAGTTTTTACAAAACCGGCTAAAAAAAGGCAAATAAACCCGTCTCGAGAAACCGCCCGGTCGACCGGGCGAAATCCGCCCGGTCGGGCGACGGTGATTGAGCAGCTACGACAAAACAACAAATCCGCCCGGTCGACCGGGCGAGCCCGCCCGGTCGGGCGCGCAAGCGATTTTGGCTCCTTTCTCGCCCGGTTGACCGGGCTAACATGCCTTGGACACTGAAGAAAATTTTGTCTCGCCCGGTCGGGCGAAACCGCCCGGTCGACCGGGCGGAAAAACAGCGATTTGGCGTCAACTTGCGAAGGCTGTATCTCTCAAACCAGAAGTCGGATTGGAACGTGCGACCTACCGTTGGAAAGCCCTTCAAGTCTAGTTTCCAACCCAACTGGAATTTCTTGATTCTAAGAAGCACATCAAAAGTTATGATCAGAAGAGTATACATGACTCCTTTTTCACATTTCTTCTAATGATTTTCCACTTCGTTTTCGCTCAAACTCGTACTAAGACATATCCATACTATCCTTATGCATCATAGCTTATTTCCAAGTGCTCCTAATCCTCAAGCTCAGCTAAATATACTCCAAATACGTTCTCATTAACTGAAATTCATCAAAAATAAGAAAACATACCGAATAGGAGTAGAATAACATAACTTAAGAATATGATGCAATAGTGAACCTAAATATGAATCTAAATGCTCTAAAATGCAACCTAAATGCACCTTAAAACTATATATAAATATGATTTATCAATATATATATATATATATATATATATATATATATATATATATATATATATATATATATATATATATATATATATATATCATATAACTAATATATAAAGCAGAGTACAAAAGCCAGCTTACGAGGTCGCGACATTTGGCGTCCTCATTGAACGCCATTTGTCGCGCTCATTAAGTGTCATGTCATTTTTTTAAAATATAAATAGAGTTCTAAATTGATTAAAATACAAATAGAGTTTAGGATAAGAATAAATAGAGTTGGGTTCACAATGAAAATCTTACATATAGTAAATTGATTATAACTTTTAATATATTATTCGTAAAATTATAATTTTTGTATCATTGGAAAGTGTTAAAAAATACTTTAAAATAAGATCCATTTATACTATATTTAGAATTTTATATTAAAGTAACGTATAAAAGGAAATATTGACTATACTAACATATTTAAGTAACCTACTGCAATTGGAATTAGCGATTCAATTACAATTAAGGTTAGAGTAATATATCAAGAAGAGTACAAATCGAGTTTACGAGGTCGCTACATTTGGCGTCCTCATTGGACGTCATTTGTCGCGCTTATTAAGTGCCATGTCATTTTTTAAAAATATAAATAGAGTTCTATATTGATTAAAATACAAATAGAGTTTAGGATAAGAATAAATAGAGTTGGGTTCACAATGAAAATCTTAAATATAGTAAATTGATTATAACTTTTAATATATAGTTCGTAAAATTATAATTTTTGTATCATTGGAAAGTGTTTAAAAAGTACTTTAAATAAGATCCATGTATACTATATTTAAAATTTTATATTAAAGTAACGTATAAAATGAAATATTGACTATACTAACGTATTAAAGTAATCTACTGCAATTGGAATTAGCTATTCAATTAGAATTAAGGTTAGACTAATATATATAAAGCAGAGTACAAAAGCCAGCTTGCGAGGTCGCGACATTTGGCGTCCTCATTGGACGCCATTAGTCGCGCTCATTAAGAGTTCTAAATTGATTAAAATACAAATAGAGTTTAGGATAAGAATAAATAGAGTTGGGTTCACAATGAAAATCTCAAATATAGTAAATTGATTATAACTTTTAATATATAGTTCGTAAAATTATAATTTTTGTAACATTGGAAAGTGTTTAAAAGTACTTTAAAATAAGATCCATTTATACTATATTTAAAATTTTATATTAAAGTAACGTATAAAAGGAAATATTGACTATACTAACGTATTAAAGTAACCTACTGCAATTGGAATTAGCGATTCAATTAGAGTTTAAGGTTAGAGTATTAAAGTAACCAGATGTACCGTTTCTAATAAATATATTCCTCATATTTCCTTTTCCTTTGATAAGAAACAAATGCTGCATCCTTCGTCTCCTCCAAACATGAATGTTGGATAAGATGGGACATGGTCAACATATTAGAAAAAAGGATGATATTGTTAATCATGTTGGTCTATTGAGGCTTGAACGACACTGTAGCAACATACAGTAGCAATATTACCAATCCTTCATAATTTAACAAATTGTTTCATATTTATATGATATGTGCTTTAATTTGATTTGTAAACACAATGAGTACTAAAGAAAGGTAAGTTTTATTTTGAACTTTCTCCATTAACTTTTCATTGGTCTAGAACATATGGAGGTTTTATTTTAATGTTTTAACATGCAGGAAGATGTAGGTTGTGTAGCATATCGTGACATGTGCTTTAACATATAAAAATATGTAGATTCTGCATGATAGAGTGAATGTCTGAATTATATAGTGAGTTTCTGCATGATATAGTGAGTGTCTAAATGATATAGTGGATTGTTCATAAATGATTTTGTTTCTACATGATATAATATGATTCTGATTGATATAGTGAATTTTTTCATGACATATAAATTAGAAACCAACGTCAAAGATAATGCCAAAAATAGGGGTATAAATATTTAAAAACTCTACCTCTTCTTCACGAAAAAGGCCGGGCATTTGCCCGGGTCCCAATACTAGTATATATATAAAGCAGAGTCCAAGAGCCACCTCACGATGTCGCGACATTTGGCGTTCTAATTGGACGTCATTTGTCGCGCTTATTAATCGTCATGTCATTTTTTTTAAAAAGAAATAAGAGTTTGAAATTGATAAAATTACATGTACAGAGTTTAGGATAAGTAGAAATAAAGTTGGGTTCACAATGAAAAACTTAAGTATGGTAAATTGATTATAATTTTTAATATATAATTCAAAAAATTATGATATTTGTACCATTGAAAAGTGTTTAAAAACTACTTTAAAATAAGATCCATTTATACTATACTTAAAATTTTATATAAAGTAACTTATTAAGAAAATATTGACTATATTAAGGTATTAAAGTAACAAACTGCAATTAGAATTTTAACTTCAATTAGAATTAGGGCTTTTTCTACAAAACCTATTCATGTTAGAATTAGAATATTCAAAGTTATTACGTCATAACTTTTGTTGTTGTATGTCGAAAAAAAATACGTTCAAATAGGGTATATGAAAATTTCAAAAGTCTAAATCTTCTCCACGAACAGAACATGCATTTGCTCGGGTCCCAAATACCAGTTTCTAATATATAAAACAGAGTCCAAAAGTGAATGCATGAGGTCGCGACATTTGGCGTTCTTATTAGACGCCATTTGTCGCGCTTAAAAAGTGACATGTCATTATTTCGAAAACAAATAGAGTTTCAAATCGACAAAAATACATATATCGAGTTTAGGATAAGAAGAAATAGAGTTTGGTTTACAATGAAATACTTAAGTATGGTTAATGGATTATAACTATTAATATATATTTCGAAAAATTATAATTTTTGTACCATTAGAAAGTATTTAAAAAATACTTTAAAACAAGATCCAATTATAATATTTTTCAACTCTAAAATAATTAAAGTAACGTATAAGAAAAAATATTTACAATAGTGATGTATTAAAGTAACCTAATGCAATTACAATTAGAGATATATAAGAAGCTTTCCAAAAATTCAAAAGTCTACATCTTATACAAAGAAGAGTCCGAGCATTTGCCCAAGTCCTAATACTAGTTAAGGTATAAAGGTTGAATAATTAAAAATAGTCAAAATTAATTGCGAATGGCGAAAAGGTTACATTATTAGAATAAATTATTCCTATATTGTATTAAGAAATGTTTCCTTATTGTCCTTCGTATTTAAGGACACATTTGATGTATTACTAGTTGTTGGCCCGTGCGCTATCGTGCACGGTCCCCCAAGGTAGCGAAAATGATGGTGAATAACTAAATGCAAGTATTAACATTATTGATTCAAGCAAAACCAAAGCATGCGAACTTGGTAGTTAGGAACAGAAAGTAATTAGATAGCATAGCATATATGCATATAACCCTTGTTAGTGCAAGCTATTCTTGGGTTGCAAAACATGTGGAGGGTTTTTCGCATCCTCTAGAATGTCCTTGAGTCATTGTTATATCACGTTATAAGAACTCATTCATGCGTATTAGAAAAAGAGATTAGTTTATATTAGGCGGTGATTAACTATAAGGGCCATATTGTTAACATGTACCATTAGACTTTCTGACAAAACAATAAGCAAAAGGGTTTTTGGGTGGGTGATGTAGTAGCTTAATTTCTAGGCTTCGTAGCATCTTCGGTGGTAAGTGTGGTCCCTCAGGGGGCAAAATCTAATTAGCGTTATTCTAATGGCGTAAAATCTTGATAATGTAATCTAAATTTTGTATTTGTGAGAACAAACTTAATTATTTCTTGCAAGTATACTTTTATTTATGTTATAATTTGCATAATCGAGAAACAATAAATCGAGAGAACTAAATGTTAAACATTAGCATAATCGAGTAAGGTAAAATGAAGGCATCTAAACTTGGTAGTTAAGAACATAAGCTAAGTAAATGTAATAACATATATTCCTATTGAAAATTTTACAATAGCTTTCTTCAAAAACATTACCGTAAAGAATAAATAACGACCACAAATGCCTCCACATCAACGATTAGTTTATTTATGTTAATATACTTATTGATAAATCTTCCTCATTTTTGTATATATATATATATATATATATATATATATATATATATATAATTCTTAATTTATTTTACGTATTTATATACGTGATTTAAGAACTTATAGAGTATATATTTTTAGTATCACAATGTATAATTTTATTAGTATCATAATGTATTATTTCATATATTATAAAGCTTGATTTCGTATATTATATATAAGGTTTAATTGCCATATTATTTGTCGCCCATATTTACCGTTAGGGGTGTAAATGATGCTAGTCGAGCTCGAGTTTGACTAAGCTCGACTCGAACTCGAAAACTTCGAGTCAAGCTCGACTTGACTCGACTCGAAAACTCGCAAGCTTGAAAAATCAAACTTGACTCGAGCTCGAAATCCTAAACTTGAGCTCGAGCTCGAACTCGAGCTCGGGTCGAAGCTCGAACTCGAATCAAGGCTCATACACCTTAAGTTAGGTACTTGGAGTAGCCTTTTATAGAGGAGGAAAAAAGCTAGTGTTTAATTGTCCAACCAATGTGGGACTTTATGAAACAAATGTTTGGTAGAAAACAATAGTTTCCACTCAATGAAGAAATGCAACAATTTTTTTTTGTTCCATTTATAGAAAATACAAACTTAAACTTTTGTTTCCCAACCAATGTGGGACAACTAAAATTAAACAATAAGGCTTAACTCAAACTTGAGTCAATCCATGTGCTTTGAGTTAGGTACTTGGAGTAGCCTTTTATAAAGGAAAAAAAGTTAGTGTTTCATTGTCCAACCAATGTGGGACTTTATAAAACAAACTTTGGTAGAAAATGATAGTTTTCACCCAATGAAGAAATGCAACAAATATCTTTTATTCCATTTATAAAAAAACACAAATTTAAACTTTTGTTTCCAACCAATGTGGTACAATTAAAATTAAACAATAAGGATAGCTATAGTAGTAACATTTTTTATTGAAAAAAAACTATTGTTTTACACTACAAAAACCAATGTGGGAAATTTAATATTTTACATGAAATATCGCTTTTAATAATTTTTCATCTTGTTCATGAGCTTTCGAGCAGAGCCAAGCTAAGGCTCGTTAAAATCTTGAGCTCAACGTGTTAACCTTCACATAAAGACAAACTATGATTAAAGTCCACCATGAAAAATATTTTCAACATTAGTATAAAATTTATTTCATGGATTAAATTCTTTGAAAAAGTTTGAGAATTATTTATTGAAATTACAAGTATTATATATAATTTTTTTTCGAGTTTCTTGTGAGCTTTACGAGTCAAGTAGGTATTAGCTCATCTTGACTCGTTAGTCATCGAGTCGAGCCTACTCGAGTCGAGTTTTGACCGAGTCGATCTCGAGTAGCTCGCGAGTTGTCTCGTCTCGTTTACACCCCTATTTACCATATATCGTCCAGATTTATACGATTTTTTTCTTTTTATCCCTCCTCTACTTCTTCCTCCATAACACCACCACCTAGCCACCATTACCACCACACCGCCGGTCCACCCCACCCTTGCCGCCTACCCTAACCCCTCGCCAAACCACCGCACCGCCACCCCCACAATAACCTCTACAACGGCCAGCCCCCCACCCCACTCCCGGCCCTCCCCACACCCGCAGACCCCCTCTCCTATCCTTTCCACGAGCGCCGCCCGGTCCCCCTCTCCCCTACCTTCGCGCGCGCCGCCCGTCCTTCTTTCGTGCCACAAGGGGTTCAACATAATCGGGATTTATATTATGGGACATTATGGGACGAGAGGAGTAATATTGTGAAGGAGATATCTTGATAAATTTTGAAGCTTGACTAACCAAAATAGTAGAATCATTTAAAAATAGCAAAAAGAAGAAAAGACATTTAGCTAAGAGTAGGTAAAGGTTCAACATCCCACCTAAAGCCTCACAACTATTACAAATTTTCGCCAAAATCTTGGAAATTCCTCACATAACACCGTGACAGAGATTAGACAAAATGTTTGTACAACTAATACTAAACAAAAGGGAATGTCAAGTAGTTTAATTGCTAGGCTCAACAATAGCCTCACTTCTAAGTGCGGATGTAAGGCGATTTGTACGTTCTATAGCATGCGATTTATGGCCTTAGGACCTAATCTTCAAGTACAACTCTCTTGAGGACCCATTGCATGCCATTGCTCTAGGTTAGAGTTATCTTCGGGCCTACTTCAATCAGGAAATGAAACATGCACAACAGTCCTTCGACAACTTTAAAACCTTGCGGGGCATTATTCCAGGTAAGAATTATCTTCGGACTTACTTTGATCAAGAAATGGGACGTGCACAACATTTCCTCGCCCGACTTTAAAGCTTTCATTGAACGCTTGTTAATTTGGTCTAAACACCAACATAAAACTTAGATGTATACTCTTAGATAAACACAGATGTTTCTTGATATTCTCTAAGTATGTAAACCTCATATAATCATATTGGGAAGATATACAATATATGATTTCTAAGTGTATGAGTTTTATACGTATCATAATTTCACATGGTATATAATAATAATGGCATCACTTCTCAACTCCATATTTTTTTTAATTCAAATTGAGAAATTAGATTAAAATAGCCTTGAAGGCTACTGTCATACAAAAGTCACTAATAATTAGAATATTACACACATACAACTTAAAAATATAAACCACCATCAAAGATCTATTAATAATCCCAAGAAGCATGGATAGAGCTAAATTGGGTGGGTTAAACATTCCTTCCAGTAATCATTCATCACACAAGCCAAAGGACAAAGTGTCGTCCCCCAAGGTAGTAAAATCTTATTAGAAAACCGATTGCCTAATTATCTTAATCATAGATTTTTTGAATTAACTCAATGCAATTTGATAAATTATAAGTTATTTTCTCTTTCAGAACTTATATCAATAATATAATTTCTTCCAATTTAGCCAATTTTCTTAACATTAATACCTCTTCATCATATGTTTTTATCTCTATTTTTATCTCTTCCTTTGTTCAGTTAATTGTGTTCCCATACTAACATACCCATCATTAAGCAAAACAAAATGGAAAATATGACTCATCCAATATAAAAGGGTGCAATTGTCTCTAAACTGACCCTCTCACTCGTTTACTATGGTTGAGTTGATCTGATAAAAACTTGCTTAATCAACAATGGGGATAAGAAAGCGTTATTGATATAACTGAAACACATTATGAAATTGAACAAAATTCTCTCTCTAAGCTCTCTCTCAATCTTCCCCCCTCTTTTTGTCAGTCTATCTCCTCTTCCCTACTTCATTCTTCATCTCTAACCTCTACTAAGTTGTTGCTTCTATATTTATATTTATCATAGCATCAACAATAAACAACAAATTTATATGTTACAACTTAAATAATCTTACTCGAAATTTCGATTAATGTTATAGGCCTGAAATGACTAATAACTCAATTCCCTTTCCCCACCTCTCTCACTGCTCTCTGTTCCCCTCTTAATCTTGTATACAATTTTGTAAATTTAGATCATCTCTTACTACTTTCTCTCTCTACTCTCCCTAAAGTTCTCTTTTCTTTCTCCCTCTTACTCAACTTTTTCGATTTTGCAAATTTTAGAAAGTCTTTTCTACTTGCTCCCCATCTCCCTTTCTGACCCTCTCACTCATTTACTATGGTTGAGTTGATGTGATAAAGACTTGCTTAATCAACAAGGGGCAACAAGAAAGCGTTAATGATATAACTGAAACACATTATAAAATTGAAAAAAAATTCTCTTTAAGCTCACTCTCGGCCTTTCCTCCCTCTTTCTCTCAATTTATCTCCTCTTCCGTGACTTCATTCTTCTTCTCTAACCTTTAGTATTTTCTAATCCAAAATCCAAATGTAGCAAGTTGCACGCTTTTATGTTTATATTTACCATAGCATCAACGATACAAAGAAGTAGGCACCCAATGCTATGAGTCAGACCAATTTCCAACAATTTTAGAACAAGTATTCTAAAATCTAATGACACTAACTCCTACTCCCCCATTTCACTTAAACTTTCCTAAGTTCCAATTTGAGATGTTTCAAATCATATGTTCCATAATTCACTCTAAAGTGAAAATATGCTACTATAAAGATGGATAAAATAGGTCTCCTACTCTCCATGAATCAAACACACACCAACCAATATCAACATACAATAACATCGCTAGCTAAAACTTAAAGAAGCAACATTTTGATTATCTGTTTTTTACTTTCAACTTGTGGATGAACAAGTTGAACTTACACATTTAGGAGATATGCATTGTGGTGTTATTCCTTACGCTTGAAAGCTTTAACAAGAGGAATTTTGTCTTTTCCGATATTTTCAACTCCATCCTCTCGCTTTCTCATCCCTTCCCCTTCTAGTACTCTCCTTCCTTTTGTCTTTTTGAACCCGTAAGTTAATAGCAAGATTTCAATAAGCCCATCTAATTACACTAATATGAAAGATAATATTTAGTAAGGCTAATTTCTCTCCCTACATACCCTCTCACATTAGAGACTCCCCATCTACTTGGTCCTTCCATCTTCTCACTCTCGGCTCCTCTTTCCTTCTAGTTATATCCTTCCCTTGGTCCTTGTTTTACTCATAATAGCAAGATTATAATTGGCTACGTTTTAGTTTTACAATTTGTCAGATTTGTTGCTAAAATGCATTTACTAATGCTCTTCAACTGAATGTTAATATAAGACTAACATGAACAGATAACTGTTAAAATCATCATGAAGAGCAAAAGTGAGTCAAAAGATAAGTGAGAATCAAAGATAAGATAAGAGACCAAAAGATATCGAAATTTACCCTTCCATGTAATGCCTCTTCCCTAACATACAACCACAAATGAATACGGAGACGAATCTACACTTGGAGATGACACAAGGACACGAGAGCAATAGAAAAGATAAGAGAGAAAAGAACCCGGTATGACATGCGAATTGTTATACACTTAGGGCAAGAGGAAGAAAAAGGGAAGAAAAAAAGAAAGCCAATATAAATAAATAATAACCATCTTAATTGACTTCTATAAATGTGAGAATAAATTCTTTCATAATGTTAGCATGGCTGTTTAACCTCCTCCAAACTTGCTCAGGTGGAGCCAAACTATCAAAGAAGAAAGAGACAAGGTAGTTTCATGTGCTCAGTTGAAGAAGAAAGAGACAAAGAGATGGAGCAACCAATAACACAGTGAGCAATGAATTGATACTAATAGGAATACAGGAAAATACAGGAAAGTATGCAAAGACAAAAATACGAATCTAGAAAAATACAGTTCAGGTTTCATAAGTAAAGCTCCAATTGGAAACTCATAAATGTCAGTTTAAACTCTAATGGATATTTCAATAATCATCTCCACAAAAGAGCAGCAAAAGAAAATATAGCAACTATTAGAAACAACTTGAATCCTGGAATTCAAACGTGCAACACTAAAGAAATCATTGCATAAGCTCTGTCATGCTAATAGTAAAACGACTACACCAGTACATTAGTACAATTCTTTAAATTAGGAAGATAGTAATCTTACATCACGAACACACTGCTTCTCAACACCTGAACCCTTCCTTAAATTTTGTTCTCTTCTCAAGATCAGATATTACCATCAGATGAGCTGACTGCTTTCGTTTAAGGGCATCCTTCTCAAGATCAAATCAATTTATGAATTCTGAAAGTTGATACACTAAATATACTAAAGCAAACAACAACAACAACAACAACAACAACAACAACAACAACAACATACTTACAAGAAAGGAGGATAAAAAGCCTGGTGTTCTTGTGCTAGCTCTAGGATCGGGGAGGCTCCTCTTTATTAATCCCACCTCCGAGTTTAATGCGAAATTATGATTGCAACACTATAATTTATGGTTATCGCGAGCTCGCCGCAAGGCATACGAGATATATTAAAAGCCTAAGCGGCATTCCGGTAGGGAAGAGACACTACCATAATCAGATGACTAATGGTTTTTCATAAGAGCACAGGTGATTAGAACTTCACAAAAGATGCAACTTATTAAAAAGGGAAAAGAGGGATGAGGCAAGAAAAAAAGGAGCAAGTGATATCAAGCACCCCCCACATAGTAATCCAGACTAACCCAAGGAACATGCCAGAGCCATGCCGACCAAGCCACCTCCAACAATAGCATTGTCATATCATCTGCTTCATTTAATTTAAAAAAAACAATCAAAAAATTAGAAAACAATTTAAATTAGACTCTAAACCATTAAACGGGAACCTAATAAGCCATAAAACGCACTATAATTCATATAATCGAGCATTATACAAGAATAGCAATAGCAATTAAAGTTGGTTCATACTTGGAAAAATAACAGAAGAGAATAAAAGAAAATTGACGAAATTTCAGATATAATAAAGGGAGAATTTCACACATTTTAAAGTGTTAAGAGAAAAGATTGAAATGTGAAGAGAAATAAAGCACAAACCTCTTGAGATGAAGATATCTTGTTAACTAAGTTGTAATAAAGAGAGTAGGGGAGAAAAGAGAGAAAGATTTGATTAATGGTCTTAGCGGACCCGAACCATGACTGCGAAGTTCTCTATAGTCTATACAAACATCAATTCGCGAGAGAGGTTAATAACGAAATTGTCCTGAATAATCATATGCGAAATAACCACCTTACCTAAACGAAATGGAAGGAATGGGAGATTTGAGGAGTGAAGAAAAATTACCTTTGTGTGTCGGCATGTATCAAGGTTTCCCTCTCGAGAAAAGCTTGAATACCGAGCGAGAGGATGACTTTCTTGGCGTAGGTCTTCAAGTTTGCTCTGCTCTTTGCATCGGGATCCTCTAAGCCATCTCTGTCAACCCTAACTCATGCGATTTCCAACAATGGACAAAAATTAGGTACAATTCGGAGAAAACAGAAGAGCGGATCTAATAGAAACACACAAAACGAGAAAAAAGAAAACTGCATCTTGTGATTATTTTCGGTTAATATATGGTTTGGAAATGCTTTCGCACAATCAAAAGTACTCCTTTACAAACCTTCAATATTTTGGAAGATCGAAGTTAGCTGTTCCTCTAATTTTGATACTGAGAAGCCGAAATTGAGTGTCTTAATGAATCTAGAGAGAGAGCGAATAGTAAATTGTAATCGAGAGTTAGGCGTTTATCAGATTCGTTTGGCAAACCCTAATAGTGTACAAAGAGGAGAGAAGAGATGGAGAGAGGAAAGGAGATGAGAGGAGAGAGAGAGAGAGAATGGAAGTGGCGTGAACGATTGAGGTGAGGAGAGAGAATAAGAGACAAAGAAAGAGCGTGAGGCTCATGTTAGCCCAGAGATGGAGGGCTCAGATTTCTTCTCCCTTGGCTACAGTAATATGCAAGCTTTCCTCACTCAAATAAGCTTGTTCATGCGAATAGTAGAGGGACTCCTCCTTTTAGAAGTGTAGTAGATAGTTAGATACATCGGAATAACACAAGGGGTCCTTGTCTAACACATAACATATAAAAGTATGAATGACCAAGTAATAATTCTACAATTGAGACAATGGGTCACCCTATAATCAAAGGACAAGCTCAATATATGCATAAATGTTTCGTTACTATGCTATTACTCAATTGTGCAAACTATCGAGAACATTTAAACAATTCTCACACCAAAGAAACCATCAACGACCCAAGGAAACTAACGCTCGATCGTAATTTCATGGGCCGAGAAAGAGAAACACCACACGAGAAAAAAACAAAGAGTAAGCAATTGTTAAATGTAGTTCTTTTTCTTAATACCAATACTTATCCTCCACTGACCAAATATTTAAAAAGCTACTAATTGACATCCCAAAGCTACGAATCGATACTCCACATGAAGCAACCAACAAGGCACTCGACAAATTTAAATCACAGCATGAACCCCTAGCATAACTGATTAAGCCTTTGTCTTTTCATGGGTACCATGCTCGGGAAACAAAAATCTATAAGCTCGCCCCAGCTAACAACAATCCTCCAATCTAACTTTCACCAATGACGGTGATGTCGGCGTTGCCCAAAATGCGAAACATGGGTGAAAAAACCATGCATTTGCTAAAGAGAACCACAAAATGGGAACAACCAAAAATAGGAAAAAGATATATAATCTTTGTGTAGATGTCATGTTATAAGATAGAAACTAACCACAAATGAGCAGACACCCACTTGACTAGAGGAATCAAACCATCAAATTTAGAAAAACAAGCAAAATATAGAAACTTAAAAACCATTTTCTCAATTTTAACATGCCCACTTTACAAAATAAGCAATACCCACTGCATACTCACTTATGCTTTCGACCCACCGCAACTCCCTCGCAAATCTTTGCCAATAATCTTCACAATTTTACTACTTTCGGCCCTATTTCCACGTATCAAACCAATTAGTTCACTAAATTAGATGCGGGTCACATTTGTAAACTTGATACTCTAATTTACAACAATTAAAGAACGTAAAAAAAAAAAAAAAAATTCACGCCTGAAAGTCCACCTCTTTCACGAACATGGGAAAGGATAACATGATAAATCTCATTGAAAGGCTAAATCTCATAATGAAATTAAAATGAAAGGCTAAATCTCATAGACCACCCTAATACGATGATAAGAAATTCAAATGAAACAAATCTCATAATGGAAGGCCGGATAAAATTGCCACTCAAGAGCAAGATGTTTTGATTCAAGATCAAGGATAGGGAAGAAGGCAACACAAAGTAACTTAAATGACAAATATGAGAGTGCCTATCCCTTAAGCTACCTATATTATTTTTTATTTTTCATCATTATCATCTCCCGAGGAGCGCAAAATAAAAAAAAAAAAAAAAACATAAAAAAATTCATAAAGCTTCATCAGCTATCTCTTAAAAGTTAAAAGAGGACCCATACAAGTGCAAGAGAAACTAATTCGTGAATGAATATCCATGTACGTCTGTAACATGACTAACATAATTAATGTACAGAAATGTGGAGGATCCCTGGCGAAGTATTTACCTTCTTGTGCAATACCGAGAAGCGAAGTATTTCGATTGTAAGTTGTGCAACCGCAAAATGAAAACAGGTTAAAGGTGATCAATCGCTGTGGATAAATAATAAGAGCAGTCAATAATACATTTGTAATATGAAAATCTTCTTTCAACTGGCCCCTCCATTTACTTGAAGCGAGATACAACTCAAGATTAGAAAAGGTTACATCATAGTCTTTTATGAAAAACATTGCAAGATCAAATTAGCAAGCAAAGAAATAACAAAGTCGCATAATTAAACGGGGCACGATATGCCATTAGACTTGGTCTCAAAAACCTCATGTGCGGATTCCTCTAGATCGGAAAATTGTCAATATTGTGCAAATTTAGGACGAAAATTTTATCATGTAAGTAACCCTATGGTGTAACCAATCCCGTAGCAAGGGAAACAAAGCTAATGATCTAAGAGGAAAGAAGATAAGAATTAGAGGAATAAAGACAACAAACTTCTAGATCTTCTAAATTGGTCACGGAACATCCAAACAAAATATTAAACCGTGTAACTAAGCAACTAAAAGGACACTAAAAAAGGAAAAGAAAGAAACGACTATTAATGTTAACAGCATGCTCGAACACTGTTAAAGAAATGGTCTTCCATATTGTAGCTCACTCTTCCCTCCCTTCCCCCTCCCTTGATCTTCATTGTCTTTTGCTCCCTTTCCTTCCCATACTTGCCTGTGGTTGTTTCTATTTTACCTCACAAGATCAAACACGAAAAAAAAAAGGAAATCAAGACAAAGAAAATGGAAAGAAATAAAAGCCTTCTTGGGCGATCTTGGTACATCTTGTTGTAAGAGAAGAACCCTAAGTTGGAAACCGCAAAAAAAAATGTATCAAAAGCGAGATTTATCAAAATCCTTCCATTAAAATGAGAGCAAAGACTTTGAAAAAGTGAATACGAAAATTAAAAAGACAAAGGCAATAACCCTAGTTGAAAAAATGACAAACAAGAGTATCAAATTAGCATCGATGAAAAACCAAAGCAAAACACAATACCACAAGACAAATTACAAAGGAGAGAGCATCGGACCTCCGTGATTGAATTTATTGGCGCTTTGAAGCTTGACGACGAAGAAGCATCGCCTTTAGGGACGACATCATTGGTGATGCTTCGCCTTTCTAGTGATGTTGCTCATGATGAAACTCAAAGCTGACATACTTTTGAAAAAACTTGATGAAATTGAAAGCGAATAACATGCTCCACATACTTACTCTTCATCATGCGCCTAGATACCGTTGATGGGGAATTAGTGGACATGATATCATTCTTTGTCCTTGTGTAGAAGATTAGTTATGCATTGAGTTCTAATTATGTCCTTAATCATATGATTCTCCCCTTTGGGCTCATTCGGGTTAATTTTTCCCCCAACGAAATGTTCTAAACAACGATGAAATAGGTGCGGCGGTGTTCGGAGGGAGCATTTATTATTTTACGGTCTGTAGAAGATTAAGCGCAACAAAGATTTGAAGATAATATTTCACTACGTGCTTTGGTGTTTCTTTTTCATGTGATTTTGGTTTTGAAACAAACTATATCAAGGTTTTAATGTTCTGCTTTATAATGTTACACGACTAATTCACAAAATAGAGATCTCCTCCAAAATACTAATCCACTTTGGCTATGCATTGAGTTCTAAACTTCTAATGATGCCCGTAATCATATAATTTCCCCCTTTGGACCCATTTTATGTAGAATTTTTCCCCAAATAGATAAGTTTTAAACAATGATGAAATAGGTCTGGCAGTTTGATCTAATTTAATTTTCCCTTTCCACCCGAAAAAAGTGTTCGGACTTGGGAGGAGTAATTGGAATTTTAGATTTAAATCAACTTATAGTACCTGCCCTCCTAATAAAAGGAAATCCATGCCCATTAACTAATTATGTAAGGTTCTAAACCTATTTGAGCAGCAAAATGATTTAAGGCAAAAAAAAAAAAAAAGTTGAAGAAATAGAATCAATCCTGGGTAACAGATGGCCCGCGGTGCAATTAAATAAATGGTGCAATAAAATTAGAAATAGGAGACATGAGAAAATAAGAAGGAACCTTCAATATTCAAGGAAATCAGTATCAAAAAAAAAATACCGAGATGATGTATTAGAGTTTACCCGAGAATGGATCAAGTTCAAATGCACAAGTATCTTTCTCCTCATTTCTCGCCGCTTTATTCCATCGACTTAAATGAAGAATATCTAAGTAAGATACCCTGCACAAAAGAAATGAATGATTAAGAAAGCCCCTTAGCATTCAAAGCCCTAAGAGAGAGAAAGAAAGTACCAAATCTTGACGAACAGAATTCAATATGGGAGAGCAACAGAACAAAGATTGAGAAATTCTTCAACAAGGTCGACATATTTGGGATGAAAATCATGTAGTCCGAACTTAGGTACCGGGAACTATCATACGAATACATCACATTAACTATGTTGCGGCCACGAGATAAGATACCAATAGTACGAAGTTGAGTAAAATGAATCAAGCGGACTATTGCCCACTTGCGGGCATTGATTAGTTTCGTAATAAACAAAAACATCATACTTTTCAAATCTCCTAGCAAAAATTCTAGAATTAAATCAAGTGCGGGTGTATTACAATAAGATACACATCTCATTATACACCCATTTCACCATGGAACTAATCATTTCCTTTATAACTTCTTACTTTCCACCTTTCAAACTATTCGATCCTCGCACTTCCAGAGCCTGAGAACATTCAATCGAAATAAACCCCACATTATGCTAGAGAATCATATACAAATAATTGTCAATTTCACTCGAAAAGAAAACAACCATACGAATTCAAATTTTTACTTGAAATTCGAAATACAAATATACATACCAAGAGGAAACTCAACATATGCAACTCTAGAAAAATTAGGGTTAATATCATCACCTCCTTCATCAAAAACCGCAGAATCTCGAATAGTTATCTCCTTTTCCATCGACAATCTAGTACTATCTGCAATTAATTAAACCATCAATAATCTCCCAAACAAAAACAAAAGGCATAAAATGTCGGAAAAAGAAAATACAGGGAAAGAATCGAAATCGTGAGAGAGAGTCGGTGAAGAATTAGAAGGGAATCGAAAAGGAGAGAGGGGAAAGAAACGGGGAGAGAAAAGAGATAAAGAGGAAAAGTTGGAGAGAGGAGCCCTTGCACTTGTTCCACGAGCGGAAGATTGAGAAAATGAGAATGGAGGGGAGAGGATAGAAAATGAAGGGGGCATTATTAGGGAGGAGGATGAAGAATGAAGATGGACGGTGCGAGAGGAAAACCGGGAGGAAGGAAGGGCGAGGGAAGTAGTTACGTAAAGCTAGGAGGGGCAAATGCATCAAGGCATTGTTACTAAGGAACAATTCAACAAATAGTACAGATTAATGCTTGGGAAGTTCCCTCGGGGGAGAGCAACTAAAGCATGGGAATCAATTGCACCTTTCTCTTCGGTGAATTCCGCAGGTGAAGGTGTTGAATCATGATCGCTTTATATAAATTGCCCATATTGGTCACCAGATGATCATGAGAAGCTCCTCATGATTTGCACTCGTAGTAGGACACCTGATTAGAGAACACAAGCTTGTTAAACTTATAACCAGGCACCCTAAAAAAACATATACTTTTATGTAAATTTTAGTGTGGTGAAAATTGAGAAAGCAACAGTTTACCTTGACAGTGGAGGAGGCAAATCAGTAGAGAACATAAGAGAATCATCCTCAGAATTAACAGGTCCGTGTAGTAACATGTGAAGGGTTGGGCTCCAAGGTGAAACCCAAAGATTCCACCTTGTCATAAATGACAACTACGGATTGAAATAGAATTCGTTATTGTCTTTGATCTTTTTTCCTTGAAGGTGCAACCCAACACGAAGTTTACCTCTAAGTAAAGGCGGTCACAACTTCCAACAGCTTTTTTTCGCGGAAAAGGAAAGTCGGACAAAGTTTCATCCTTTCATCAATTATAAGAATCAACAATGAGTCAAGTAAGAATCAACAATGAGTCAAGATAAAGATCAAAATTTGCTCAAAAGTCAAAACAGAAACATCAATGCATATTTATCAAAATGCGTGATCTCCCACATCTTGCACGGGAGGCAAAAGGTAAACATGCCCTAATGCTAGGTTAGCAAAGAAGGGTAAAAGCACAGGCAGACACTTTATAATATAGTGATCTCAGTATGATCCTAGTTTGCAAAATATACTAATAAATATACCATTACACCTTCAGAGAACCAATAGTAGCTGTCTCTGGCAAACCAATAAAAAGCTCTAGCACTCGGAAAGACTTGATCCTAAACTTCAAAACAAAGATTCAACAAAATTTCACAAAAAAAAAAAACCAATCTCGAAAAAACCTAGCAGAATTCACACAAATAAGAAAAAACACACAAGAAACATCATCGAAAACGTCATATCTCAGAGAATCTCACCACTACTGTCAGAAAGACCGTACTATCATCTTTCTTCCACGTTTCTACTTCAACTCAACCAAATGCTAACCGAATTCGTTGCAAAATAGTTTAATTATTAAAACGAAAATTAAATCCAAAACCTAAAATCAAACATCATACATCAACATAAAAATCAACAAATACTCCCAAAAAGGAAAACCCAAAATCAGAGAAAAGATATCTTCAATTTGCTTATCTTTCTCTTTAACAATCTTTGTGTTCTTCCTCTCTAAGAGCTCAATATCCTTCGAGAGCTTCTTAATTCTCTCATCCTTGTTTCCGTTACTTCTCTTTAGTTCTTCAACCCGATCATCAGATTCTGCCTTTTGCTCCTCCAAGGACACATTCATCTTTTGCATTTCACCCAACTCCTTCTGCCAAGCCTTGATCCTCTCATCTTTTTCACTCTCATCTTTTGCTCCTCCAAGGACACATTCATCTTTTTCTGCCAACCCGATCATCAGTTTCTAGTGGCGGTTTTCATTTATTAAAATCTGAGTTCTCTTAGATTTGGGGTGGGCAGAATATGCCCATTTAGATACATATCATCACTACTTGATACAGAGAATTGGCACTTGCTTGAAATATTGCTACTGGCTGTCAATGATGTAGTTTGACTCATTATACCTATAATTTTAAATTACAATTCATCAATTGAAGTAAAAGTATAACGTTTTCTTGCCAAAATTACATGACATTTCAGAATTAAATAATGCGAGATGAAGCACAATTAATCACGATTAGGAGCATAGCAATTAACCCAGATGCAAAAATATATCAAAAATTCAAACCCAAATAATAAAAAATCAAGCTTACTTAGAGCTTCTAAGCTGAATATAAGGAGAAAAACGGGAAAATTTTCGCGCGGGGGGTAACAAAGATGTAAATTAAGCAAAATTTAATGCATGCATTAAAAGGAATAACATTAAATAATACAAAGTTCATAATAAAATAAGCTTCTAAATTTAATTTTGAACCTATTACAAAACTTAATAATTCACAGGACTAATTATTAATTAATAAAGATTAGAACTTTTAAGTTACCTGAGCTAATATTTCCAGTAGTGCTAGGCGTTGTGGTTTATTCATCTGGAGAAACCCTGAAATTTCCCATCTTCTAACTCTTCTCTCTCTAAAAAAAATTAGGTTTTTTAGCAGAGAAATTCCTGCGTGAGAGAGAAAGAGAAAAGGAAAGTAAGAGAGAAAATGGGTGTTTGTGTTTTCAATCTAATTTATAAGAGAAAGAAAAATGAGTATCACCAACATTCAACAACACAACAAACTTCTTTTCGGGAGAGTTCTAGTTCTTCTTCAACCTCGAAAACACTCAACTTGGAGTAAAATACTAAGTTTATGATTGACTTAAAACAAGAAGCAAAAATTTTGTGCAATTTAGCATCACCCACTTTCCTCGGTATTCACAAACATGCACCTTCTTCAACGGGTCCATTTTATACCCACACAAGATGGAAAGTTTACCTCATTTTTCATTCCGATTTGGTCAAACGTTTAATTAGTCTTTTTTTGCAAAATCACATCAAGACAAACCCTAACAAGCTGAATTAACAGAATTAGAAAAGAAAAAAAAATCAAAACTCACACTCAAATACAAACCCTAATCTGACGAAGCACAGCATTTGACGATCATGATTAGCGAAAGCGAAAAATACAATAAAATCCGAAACTTACAGTGAATTTGGGACATTCATAGTGATTCGAAGCGCGAAAATTTTCTGGGAGCAGCGCTCATGGCAGTGCCTTCGCAGCGGCGTCGAGCTCTTTCTCTGATGCTGCTGTGGAGGAGAGAGAAAGAGAGAGAGGAAAAGCTGAAAAAGGGAGTTCTTGGACAGAGGAAAGAAGGGAAATGTGGTAGGAAAAAGGGTAAGGAGGTAATAACCAATCACCGAAAGTAACACGTGGCAAAGGGAGGGCATGGAGGTGGTTATGTGACGAGTGGAGGGTAGAAACGTCAAAGCACTGTTCTTAAGAATAGTAGCAAGACTTGTTGCTTTTTAATGGGTATAGATATATACTCTATTGATTTAGTAATAATCCTCAAACTTTAGCTCTAAATTCAATCTTTACATGGTAATATGGTATTGGAGTTATTGGAGCCATAAAGGCGAAAATTCAAACTTTTTTCTACAATATGGTCGGCAAGATCTGGGGGTGGCCTACCCGGGCCGTGGCCCACCCCATGATCTAAAAAAATACAAATAGCAGAACTTGAGAAATTGAGGGGTGCAATAGCGCAGTTGGAGTGAATACTATTTATACTAGCAGATATCACGTGATGTGGCAAGTTCGACTCTAGAAATACTGTATTTTCGCCTATTTGTCATTTGCTTACCCATTTACTTTTGGTCTTTGGTTATGCTGGCGTCCTGATTCAACTTCTTTTTTTCGTCTTTTATTCGTTATATTATAGGGGTGAGATTTTTTATCTCCCATGTTCTTGCTGGTTTCGTGGTTTTAATTATCAATCTTCTTTTTCTATTTTTCCATTATCACTAATCTTAGAAAGCTCCCACAAATTTTTTTCTTAAAAACCATATATGTTGCTTATACACAATGAATATTTTATCTTTGTATAATCTTGAACCACATCACTGATCACTTAACTTATTAACATAAAAACATTTAACACTCTTTGATGCCACAAGCCCACTTTCTCGTTTATATTTATATGATTGTGTTATGGTCCTTATATTCTTAGTGTCGTTATGGTATAATTGTAAAATTCAGCCCATCGAAGTTAGAAAAATATATTTTTAAATACTCCATTTGTCCTATAGGAGTCTTCACACTTCTCTTTTTTATAGGTCTCTTAATACTATATACACTTTTAATTTAGTAGTGATTCACTATGATAGTAATTTATCCCCTTCTCTCTGCAAAAAAGATGAGATTTCACACCCCATCTCTCATTCATACATATATATCCCACTATCTCATATCATAACTACTTATCCAATAAGAAAATACTACATTATCTTCTATATATCTCATCTACTTTTGGGATGAGTATTATTTACATTAGGATTAAACCAAGATATATACAATCAGTATTGAAATTTAAGGGTCATATAAGTAACATTTTTGAAGAAAAAGAAACTAACGCATCAAGTTTGGCCCACCCAATATTAAAATCATGGATCTGCCCGTGAAGGTAACTAACCACTGCCAACACCCCTAAAAATTGAATCTAACTCTCCTTTTTTTCTTTAGATCATAAGATCGTTCTAGAGAATTTTATAGGAAATAAAATTATTTAGATTAGTATTATGTATTATGTTAAGGAGTGTTTCTGTAATATCCCAAAAATTTAAACTTTGCTTAAATTAAATAATAATAATTAGTGGTTAATATTATCCTTTAATCATAAGTTACGATTGAAATTTTGTTACTCTATATCCAAGTAAAAGATAATTAGTTCGTTAAGTAAATATATGTTGTATGTATGGCAAGAGTTACAAATTATGTTAGATTAAATAATAACATTAGTTAAAGTAAGAAAACCAAGTAATAAACAAATTAATTACTACACAAATTGATGGCATAAAAGGAAAAGAAAAGGAGAAAATAAAAGAGAAAAAAAAAAAAAAAAAGGGAAAAGAAGAAAACTCAAAAACAGAATACTGTTCCATTCACCATCTTCACAAAACAACCCGACAATGGAGTTTTTAATGCAGGACAAAATTATTTTACACAAACAAACTCTTCTTCAATTAAAAACTTCAATTCAAATCAAACACACACACAAATCCAATTTCTCATCAAATCAAACCCACCCAATTCATAAAAATTAAACCCCAACAATGGCTATAAATAGCCATGGTTGCTCCCCCATTATCACGCATTCACAATCTTAAACACCTCGCCGGAAATATATTGTCTTCGTCGGAAACCACCACCAAAAACGCCCCCAAGCCTCTGTTTTTTCGCAACCCCTCTCTCTCCTCTGTTTCGAGTTACCATAACTCGCACCACCACGCTGCTGCCACACCACAACCTGCACCACCGAAGCGCCACCCTCCACCACCGCACCGCCAACCACCCGCATACCTGTATTTTCCCTCGTTCGCCCACCCTTCCTCTCGCCCAACTTTCTTTCTCTCTCGCGCTCCCCTTTCTGCCTCCTCGTGCGCTGACGATCCTCGCCCAGCACCACCGGACCTCCGCGCCTCCAGCCACGTAGCCTCGTCACCCTGCTGCCGGAGCTCCACCACGCCGCACCCAACCTCCTTCCTTCCTCCACTGTTTTTTTCGTGACTGCTCTGTGAGCAGGAGGTATGATTAATACCTCTTCACTGTTATTTTAATCTTTGACTTCTCTTTTTATAGTTTGAGCCCAAGTATAACCCATCTTTAGTTAACCATAATATGGGCCTAAAATTTGGTTTTAGTTTTAGTTAAACCAACCAACAAAATTCATATGCTTAATTTGTTAGGGCTTAATGAATATTTCATAGTTGAGTTAATTTACTTAGTATTATGAATTTTACGATTAGCTTGCTTAAGATAACTAAAATTGTTTTACAACTTGTTGAAGATAATTTACTTAATGTACATAGTAGTATAACTAAATCGTAAGTAAAATGATAATTCTAATAATTAAAGTAACGTAAGCTTAAATAATGAATATATGTAGCGTCAACAACGATATTCAATAATAAAAGTATTAATAATAACTAAAGGTCGTATGTTAAAATAAATCGAATATTTATATTTTTGTTGCGTCATTTCATAGTTAGGGACATTCTGCCTCCCCCGACTTTCAAGGTTATTAAGCGGGAATCGAGGTAACATCTATCGCTAACACCCACGATCCCCTCGAAATATGTTTGTGAAATGATGTTTATAATTATGTTAAGGACTTTGTGATGTGATTCTTTATATGGATTGTGGGATACTTAAATTGTTTCCAATGAGTTTCGTAAATGATGATTTTATGAGTTATTGATGTTCAAGTATGATTCATGAAAGATCCACGGCTTATGCCGATGAATGCAAAACAAACGAAACATGATAAATAAAAGTGAAAGAGGTTCTGGCAGTATAATATTACGCTTATCTACTTTATGGTCGTGCACGTACCTTCGCACCCGTCGTACACCCGAAAAGGGAGTCGGGCTCCTTGAGGGGTACCGCATGTTATGTTACTACTCTATTTTTGGTGCGGCGGTGTATCCAACAAGGGAGGCGGGGCTCCTTGAGGATCATCGCATGGTGGGAGACGTCCCGCATGTCTATACTGCCGATTACCAAGCTAAAAGATGAACGGATAATGGGAACTCAAGAAGTTTCAAGACGCTACTTAAAATTGCTTGCCTTGTTATTATTTCATTATTGATTTCTAATGTGTTTTACTATATTCTCTTCTCCCTGTTTGCAAATAAAATGAATTGGAAATGAATTTACGTTGTTAGGGTAGTATGTTACCGAGCTCGGCTCACGATGTTGCTTTTGGTTTTTAGGTACTGACGAAGGTGACGGGATGGCATAGAAGTGAGGATGGTCAACTACTTTACTTTATGAAAAACTATATTGGTTGTAATCTAGATTTATGATCACTAGAACACGAATTTAGTTTAACTATAACTACGTAATTATCTATGCTTAGCTATTTATATTTATATAATTAAGATGCTTATGAGTTTTAATGATCATAATATGTTTAGCGTCATGAACAAATGTTTGCCTTGTATTTTCTCAAACGGAAAATACGGCAGTAGCGCACCGACCATCTAAGTTCCGCTGCTAACGATGGATTAATTAACTTAATAATGATATTTAGAGGTCGGGGCGTTACAGTTTCCTTAATTATAGTCCTGCATATTTTAGGACATTTGATGTAAATGTCGGGATTCAATCTCCATTAAAGGGCACTTTGGGAGAGAGATCTTCTTTCCTCTTTCCCCCTACTCCCAAAGTTTCTAGCTCGTTATCTCGAGATAGGGCTCTTCATTTTACCTACTTAAAAACACTTTTTCTTCATTAATTTCAAATACTATTTTAGAGGTGTATTGAGTTATTGACTATTATTCTTTTTGATATCGGATTTAACATTAGGCAAAAGGCCAAGATAACATTTAAAAGGTGTCATGAGGACTCTTCAAAATGATACGTGGTATTGATTATTGAGTGGCCCCCATTCACAATCCACTACATGAGTGGTGACAAAATTTAGGCTTTATTATTTACCGTTTATAATTACTAAACAACGTCTGCATTTTTATACGCATTTTATTTTTTTACCACAAAATCATTAAAATTTTAGAATTTTTTAGCAAGAACCAAATTAATTTTTTGATCCCACCATCCACCATGGTGGAACCGACTCATTTTTTCGATTTCACCATGGTAGAATCGGGGAAAAAATTCGGTCCCACCATGGAGAGGAACCGAAATTTTTCTGGTTCTACCATGGTGGAACCGATTTTTTTTCCGGTTCTACCATGGTGGAACCGAAAAAATCAATCGGGTGGTTGAACCGAAAAAATTGTTCGGATCCATAAAATGTAACTTTTTTTATTAAAATTTCGGAGGCGGGGGAATGGGGGAGGGAGAAGGGAGAAAGAGGAAGAAGAAGAATAAAGGGGTCGGGGCTCTTGGGGAAGCGCACGGGGGCTTGGAGCCGGGAGCATGGGTGGCGGTTGTGGGGGCGAAGACGAAGGGGGAGAGGGGGAGGCGACGGGGCGGGGTAGGGGCGGGGGTGAAGGGGGTGGGGCGCGGTTGCGGGAGGTGGGGTGGGACCGCAAGGGGACCGGGTCCGGGGTTGTGGGGATGGGGTGGGGGCCGACGAGTAGCGGGGGTGGTGGTAGTGGACTAGTGGTGGCTAGGTAGTGGTGCTAGGGAGGAAATGAAGTGGAGGGAGAAAAAAGAAAAAAAAATCATATTATTTGGACGGTATACGGTAAATACGGACGACAAATAAAAGACATTAAAATTTTGGTAGAAAAAACATGCATGTTGCTAAATTAGTTTCATTATATATACGTTAACATGAGACTTTTTCATTAAATTACATACTTCCTCCATTCTATAATAGTTGGAACACATATACCATATTGACACATTTTAAGAAACCATGTGAGGAGAAGAGAGATAGGAATAGATAAAAAGATATGACTCGTGTGATAGGAGAGTAGATAGAGAATATATTACCAAAATAAGGAAATATTGCGATTAATATGAAACTTACATATAAAGAAAAGCGTTGCGAATTAAAAAAATAACGGAGGAAGTATAATTTTTTTTTCTTTTGACAAGAAAGTATAAATTTATTACCAGTTTACCACAGTAATAATCTATTTACATGCTGATACCAAGCAAACCACGTACAAGTAATCTTAAATAAAGGTAGCGCATTTTGAACTAAGCCATAAATTAAAAATTCGAAAGAAACTTACTAATATTCAACACAATAGCATTTAGCAATCTTAGTTACCAGATACTTTTAACCGCTCAAGAATCAAGTATGACAATTTAACTAACTTTGTTGCTTCTGTCAAAAAGACCAACCCAAAGGCCAAAGTAGACGGCCACTGATGGCGGCGAATTCATTGACGGATATTTTCCAATAGAGTTTCAAATTACCCCATTGAACACGCTCATAGTCTCCTTTAATCAGAGTATTGAAGAAGTCCACGGTTTGGAGCCAAAATTTCTAAGTACCTTCCATTTAGAATCCTTTCACATTTGCATGTAACCCAATATAAATACCTAACAATCCCACAATGCATTTCCAAAACACAGCATTCATTCCTCTCTAGCAATATAATAGAAGTGTATAATAACAATATATACATTCATTTTTATTATTGCTCATTCTATTACAAATAATGGCTTCATTTTTCAACAAGATTTCCCTTGTAACTCTTGCTCTCCTATCTTCCCTCTTGGTCCAAGGCACCCTAGGTAAGCTAATAATACTTGGTTAACTAGCACTTTACAATCTTTCATCTAGAGATTCTTTTTCCTATTACATAATATTATTGCTAACGTGTTAGATTCGTTATTTTTTTTTTTTTCCAAAAAACGCCCGTTCGATATTCAAGGAGAATGTGGGAGAGTAGGAAAATTTCGTATGTTCGTAGTTGCTATAGATAATCTTAGATTTATCTTTTTTATCTTATCCTTCAAGTAACTTTACATCTACAAATTAAATCTCTCCTCTTAGGGTTGAAAGAGGTTCGATGAAATAAGCCACAAAAACGGCCTCATCTCCTCCCTACTACCAAATTATAGGCATTGTCTCGTAGAAGAATGCAATTAAGAGATTCATGTTCCTTTTCTATCTATATTATTTTATAGATTTGTATATTTTGTGATTCACCGTTGTTAACACTAACTCTTGACGCCCGTTGTCTATGTGCGTTTAGGTGAGATAACATGTGAGCAACTTAACAAGGAGGCGTGTGCATTTGCTGTCTCATCTATTGGCAAGCGTTGTGTGCTAGAGAAGTATGTACGAAGGAGCGGTTTGGAGGCATATAAGTGCACTACCTCCGCCATCGACGCCGATGACCTCAAGGACATGGTTGAAAGCAACCATTGTATTGAAGCTTGTGGCCTAGACCGTGATACCTTGGGAATTTCTTCAGACTCTCTTCTTGAGTCTCGCTTTACCCAAAAGCTTTGCTCCCCACAGTGTTACCAAAAGTGCCCAAATGTCATCGATCTCTACTTCAACCTTGCCGCTGGTGAAGGTAACAAATTTCGTTTTCAAATAGATATTCCATCATCTCTTTACACAACCAACGACAATATGCAAGACATACTCTTAACGAACTAGTTGTTAATCTATTTAGTTGCATAAACATAAAATATGCAAGACATACTCTTAAGTCATATCATTTTTTGGAATTACTTATATAATGAAGGAATGACTGATTTCTTAACATAATTAGTTTATTTTTTATATGTGCGCGACCACATAGTTATTAAGTGTGCCAAGCCGCATAGGAGACTTGCTCAGTAAAATTATGACAATGGTGATGAAAAAGGAAAAGTGAAAGAAATAGTTACTTTCATTAGTCATTACTAGTTAAATAATATGAAAATTCAATGTTGTTTGAAGCATTCTTCTAGTAATAGCGTTGACAGTTTCATGTGAGTAAAACAAAAATTGACTTTGACTTGGAAATATAATTTATGGTCTTACATTCATATGCATGGGAAAAGTTGAAAGTAGTAATACAGTATGCACTATGCCACACGTTTTAGTAGATACGTTTATGATCATATGTAATTATTAGATATGTTTAATGTATAATTCCAAAATTTTAACTTTTTATAGATAAATAGTCAAATTATTAATGGTTAAAATTGTATATTACTAACAAGTGTAAAAGTCAAAGTATTGCAATTTTTGAAGAGCAAAAGAAATATTAGACAACCTATGAAGGTAGTATATATTGTTCTTGAATTTCTTCTATAATTATGATTAAGGCCTAGCTAGATAACTAGATATAGTTTGAAGAGTTAAAATCATAAAGAGAAATAGGCAAATCCTCTTATCATGTATACTAACAAAAACATTTAATAATGAAATTTGCAGGTGTATTTCTACCCAAATTATGTGAGTCACAACGTGAGAATCCAAGGAGAGGATTGTCCGAAATAAAGAGCTCAGGAATAGCAGCACCGGGACCAATGTCAGGAGTTCAAACTGCACAATTGTTGGGTGCTCCAATTAGTTCTCTTGAGTTGGCCGACTCTCCAATTGGGTCTCCTATGACTTCGATGGAGTTAGATGTTGTAACTCCTACCGCTTCTCCAACCGCTTCTCCAACCGCTTCTCCAGCCGCTTCTCCAGCTATGCCTCCTTCTTTCTAGATCACATTTATCAGCCCACGTATTCAAGGAAATATAATATATATTTGGAATACAAATAATAAGTTTATATACGGGAACACATAGGTGACAGGTCGACGGCCGACTATGTAGAAGTATATAGTGAGTGGAGTATATGTGTGTTTATTTGTATTATTTTTGAAGGCTAAAATTTTGTTACCTTATTATGTATAATTAGGAATATAAAACGTATCAGGAATAAATTTGATACTAGCAATATAATTTTGTTGGATGAATTATTATTGTACTATGTCACTATACAACTATAAGTATACAATCATACAATATTACAATTAGAGCGTGCAATGTGGTCTAGGATGATTTTATAATAAAATTTTATGTTATTAAGAATGTGGCTTCGCCATAAATTTTAAACTTTTTTTTGGTTTTTAGCTCTTGAATCTCTTTTCTCTAATTTATACTACTAAGAACATAGATAATCAGTGGTGGATCTACAAAATTATGGATGGTGGATCAATACTGATTACCGACCACTTTGTAACCAATCCATGAATTTGTTTTAAAAAATACTTCAAAAAAATCATTCCAAAACCAATAATAATTCATATTACAACCAAATAATACTTAAAAATTATTACAATAGTTCTTGACGAGTTTTCATGTTTAATACCGGTCTACAATATCATTCATGCATGCTAACTTTAAAAAATAAATCTCTTTTTAAATAAGTAATCGAGCAATCCTTCAAACATTTCAATCAATTCTTATATCAAACAATATACTAATATAAATATTGTCAATTGATACTAACCAACAAACAACACACAATATCTTATCAAAACTCTAGTTATGTACAACTACTATCAAAACTTTAATTATGTAAATTCTTAAAGATTATAATTTAATAAATTGAATAAACATAATAAATTAGCAACCAATTAACACAACTAACAACCTAGCAATAAGCCAACAAGCACTTAACATTAACATTAGGATTTAGGTATTGTTAATTTCAAGTATGGTTTCAAGTTCAATACTCAAATTGGATTTGGTTTAGCTAGTTGATTTCAATTCTCTCTTTCTCATCTTTTCTTTATTTTCAAGAAACTCCCAAGAACTATGCACAAAAAATCCAATAATGGTAAAACTCTTCAAATGAGTTATGTAATGTACTTTGCATTATCCGGGTGGTTCCTATCTTACCTCATTCAACTTATTCGATCTTACCTCAAGATGAGGGTTGGATGAGTTGGTAAGAGTGTTACCTTCCACCCATCCCACGCCGGTTCAATCCTCATCAACCCTCTCCCCCTTAGGCGTTATCACCAAGCGGCATTCCTAACATAGGACCGAGGCGGGGCCCAAGTGTTATACCTAAAAAAAGTATTTATTTAATGTGATCTCAACTAAAAAGTTAGTTTGATATGAGATAAGTTGGTGTAGACTTCCTTGCAAGACGGGATTCTCTCTCTTTCCCCGAAAGAGTGCCCTACCTCGGTTCGATCTCCTGCCTGCGACTCTCGGCCATGGCGAGAGGAGATTTCGGATATTGTCTCGAGATTACGCATAGATACCGAAGAGGATGAAGTTCTTGATGTCGAACTTCTAAACCCTAATCCGACAAACACAGCCTCGCTTTTACTTTTGGGACGCTTGTTAACCGAGCGTACGTTCAACGTTGAAGCTTTCAAACGCACCATCACCACTCGTTTGGGCTCCGATTCATGGACTGGTAATTAGGGTGTTGCGCCCTAATCTCTTTGCTTTTCAATTTTTTCATTGGAGAGATATGATGAAAGTTTTAGATGGAAGACCTTGGTGTTTCGATAATATGCTCGTTTTACTCAAAGAAGCCGTTGGTGACGAGCCTCCCGGACACCGGGTAACTCTCCATCAGTCACCCTTCCTCGGATTAGACTTAAAAAATTTGCCCTTCAACATGCGTTCGAATGATGTGGTTCGAGCTTTAATTGGCAATATGGGTGAGATTCTTGAAATTGAAGAAGATGTTTTAGGGTTTGGGAGGTATAGAAGAGTTAAAGTAATGCTAGACACTAACAAACCTTTAAGACGATTCAGGAAAATAAAAGATAGAAAAGGGGTGGAATTCCAAATCGACTTTGCATACGAGCGATTACCTTTTTTCTGTTTGGCTTGTGGAATAATGGGTCATGCTGAAAAGGACTGTCAACAGGTGTTAGAAGAGGATAGATGTGAAAAACTGGGTTGGCATTTGGGTCTTAAAGCCACCCCAAGAAGAGGAAGAATGAAGGAGATGGAGGAAGAAGTTAAATTCAAACACTGTAAAAAAGTGTTGTTTGAGAAGATAACTACTTCGCAGAATGAGGAAGGAGAGGAGGGTGAGACTTTTAATTTGGCTGCAGTTTCGAATCCCAAAGCTAGCATTGAAGCTCCAAAAATATCGATGATTGTAAAGCCTTTTGATGATGTGTCAATAGTCAACAGCTCTCCTGCCACGGTTCCCCCACAAGGGGATTTGCTGCTGCTTTCCACGGTTCCCAAGGTAAGCATGGAAGCTCCAAAAACTTTGGTGGTGCAGAAGACTTTTAATGATGTGTCTTTTATTGCCCCACATGCCACGGTTCCCTCACAAGGGGAATTAATACTTTCCACACAAGTGGGTCCCCATGACCCCTTTGTCAACCATCATGATGTGGGCTTGAAACCTGATGAGTGTTTTGTTTTCTCAAGTGCAAAGCAGCCCATAGTGAGCAAGACCCACTCGTGGAAGAGACTAGCTCGCAGTTCGATGGATGAGAAAGGTTCAGCCCAAAGCATGGACATGGACCCTGTGATTTCTGTTGGTAAAAGGCAGTTTGTAAGTGATGATATGGTTTGTGAAGAAAATGAGAGTGCTGGGAAGCGTTCAAAGCGGAGCATCTCTACTGATTCATCCACCATTGTTTTGGCGGAGATTGGCACCGGCCCAATCCCGCCCAGCATTATGAATCTCATATGTTGGAACTGTCGAGGGTTGGGCAACCCTTGGGCAGTTCGTCAGCTCTATAGATGGAGCACCTTCTATGCCCCGGATATTGTTTTTGTGTCTGAGACTATGATTAATAAAGCGGAAGTTGAAGCTCTGAAGAGTCGTTTGGGTTTTGCAAATGCCTTCGGTGTGGCTAGTAGAGGAAGAGCCGGTGGTCTTTGTTTATACTGGAAAGAGGAAATTCTGTTTTCTCTTGTTTCTTTTTCTCAACATCACATTTGTGGTGACGTGGATGATGGTAATAAAAAATGGAGATTTGTTGGCATTTATGGATGGGCAAAGGAGGAAGAAAAGCACCATACTTGGGCTCTCATTCGTCACTTATGTAGTGATACTTCGTTACCCATTCTTTTTGGCGGTGATTTTAATGAAATTTTAAGCAATGAAGAAAAGGAAGGTGGCTCTTCTCGAGTTCGTCGTGAGATGGTCAATTTTAGAGACATGATGGATGATCTCTCTCTTCGAGATATTGGTTATGTTGGTGTTTGGCATACTTGGGAGCGTGGGAATTCCCCTTCCACTTGTATTCTGGGAACGTTTGGACAAAGTTTATAGGCTCTCCTTCTTGGCTCGATTTGTACCCAAACTCGTTGCCGAGCATTCGGTCCGCTACAAATCGGACCACTCGCCATTATTCTCCGCCCAAACAGATACCGAAGGCCCAAAGGTAAGCAAAAGCGATTTCATTTTGAAACCTCCTCGGTTTGCTTGACTCGAGTTGCGAAGAAGTTGTGAAAACTTCGTGGCTTGGCTCGTCTAGTGAACACTTGATGGGCCGTATTGCAATAATGGCCCAACAAACCTAGTCCAAATGGAGTGGCGAGAAATTTCGGAAGCCGGATAAACAGATTGAAGAGGCGGAAAAAGAGCTGGACTCGGTCCAGCGAGTAACATCACAAATGAAAGCCGCACTAGGCGTTTGGAGCCGGAGAAACATCTTGATGATCTTCACACAAAGCACGAGGCGTATTGGTATTTGAGATCTAGAGTTGCGGAGGTTCGAGATGGTGATAGGAACACAAAATACTTTCATCACAAGGCTTCTCAAAGACGAAAAGAAATTATGTTAAAGGTTTGTTTAATGAGCAGGGGTTCTTGGTGCGAGGATGGGCGGGATATTGAAAGTATTTTTTCCGAATACTTCTCTTCGATTTTTGCCTCGGATGGCCCCACCGATTCGCAATTGAACGAAGTTCTTCACCTTATTGATCCGACGGTTTCGAAGACTATAACCGCATTCTTAGCAAGCCTTATTCGAAGGAGGAAATTTATCTGCTTCGCAACGTATGCATCCTTGTAAGGCTCCCTGGGCCCGATGGTATGCATGCTATTTTTATCAGCGTTTTGGCATATTGTGGGTGATGATGTTTATTCTTTTGTTAGTAATATTTTACATGGCTCTCTCTCCTAGTGTAAATCATACTAACATTGCAGACCGATTCCTAAAGTTAAATCTCCTACAAAGCCTTCCGAGTTCCGCCCTATTGCTCCGTGTAATGTGATTTATAAGTCAGGTTTCTAAGGCCATTGTACTCGATTGAAAGATATTCGCCTACTATTGTGACCGAGAACCGGAGTGCTTTTGTTCCCTGGTCGTCTTATTACCGATAATGCTCTTATCGCTTTAGAAGTGTTTCATTCTATGAAATACCGAAATCGGAGCCAGTAAAGGTGTTATTGCCATGAAGTTGGACATGAGCAAAGCCTATGATAGAGTGGAGTGGGGCTTCCTTCGGAAACTTCGCTCACTATGGGGTTTGATGGTAGATGGGTGAACTTGATTATGGACTCGTGTTTCTTCGTGTCTTATTCCTTCATCATCAATGGAGGTGTCTCGTGGCTCTGTGATTCCTGCCGAGGTCTTCGCTGGGAGATCCCTTGTCTCCTTATCTTTTTATCTTGGTAGCTGATGCCTTTTCTAAAATGATTCAGAGAAAAGTGCAGGAGAGACAGATTCATGGAGCTAAAGCCAGTCGAAGTGGCCCGGAAATTTCTCATCTTTTCTTTGCAGATGACAGTTTACTCTTCACTAGAGCCTCAATTCAGGAATGCAATGTTATAGTTGATATTCTCAACAAATATGAGCTTGCATCGGGCAAGAAAATTAACTATGAAAAATCGGAGGTGTCTTTCAGCAGAGGAGTCAGCATCAGGCAGAGAGAAGATTTGACAAATGTTCTGCACATGAGACAGGTGGAAATGCATGGAAAATACCTTGGTATCCCCTCTATTTCAGGGAGATCAAAAAAACTTATTTTTGACTCTCTATTAGATAGAATTTGGAAGAAACTCCAAGGTTGGAAGGAAAAGCTGCTTTCGAGAGCCGGGAAGGAAGTTCTGTTGAAATCTGTAATTCAAGCAATTCCAACTTATTTAATGGGAGTTTACAAGATTCCTAGTGTTATCATCCAAAAAATCCACTCTGCTATGGCCCGCTTTTGGTGGGGTAGTTCTGATGCTCAAAGGAAGATTCACTGGAAAAATTGGGAGTCAATGTGTACTTTGAAGTGCTTAGGTGGCATGGGGTTCAAAGATCTTAAAGTTTTCAATGATGCTTTACTTGGCCGTCAAGCCTGGAGGTTAGTTCGTGAACCAAACTCTCTTCTTGCTAAAGTTATGAAAGCTAAATATTACCCAAATTGTGATTTTATGGGGGCCTCTCTTGGTCACTCTTTTAGTTATTCTTGGAGTAGTATTTGGAGTTCTAAAGCTCTCTTGAAAGAGGGAGTGGTGGAGAGTGGGAAACGGTACGCAGATTAATCTTTGGGATGACCCATGGGTTGTTGATGAAGAAGGGCGTTTCTTACGAGTGAGCGCATTGAGAATTATAATTGGGTGAGCGATTTGATTGATTTTGATCGAAAGGAGTGGAATGTGGAGGTCATTGAAGCTTCTTTTAATGAAAGAGATGTTAGATGTATTCTTAGCACCCCGCTTAGCTCTCTTATAATGAAGGATGAACTCACTTGGGCATTTACAAAAGATGCATGTTATTCGGTGAAAACGGCTTACATGATTGGTAAGGGGGAAATCTTGACAATTTCCACCAAGCTTGGGTAGATATTTGGAGTTTGGAAGTGAGCCCAAAAGTGAAACATTTCTTATGGCGTTGCTTTGTACTAATACTCGCTGCCCGAGGCCTCGCTTAAAAATCGACATATGATTGATGACAATCTCTCGTCCACGTGGCCGTGGCCTTGCCGAAACCCGGGGAGCATGCTTTATTTTCTTGTCCTCATCTCCCGCAAATATGGAACACTTGTGGTGTGGAAGAGCTTCGTCGGCTTCAATTAATGTCGGCATGTGTGATGGCCTGGTGAGTTGGCGCAATTTTGATACAAAGCTGCGAGTCAAAGCCGCCTTTCTTTGCTCGGGGTCTATGGGGTGATCGGGAATTCTATTGTCTTCAACAATAAATCGGCTCCACACAATGTACTCCTTGCACGTGTGGATAGATGGGTGGAAGAAGTTGGAAATTATATGAAGCAAATTTATAAACCGAATGCCCCTTTGTGTCACAATGAAAGCTCAAACATTTGGCTTCCCCTCTCCCGCAGTGTTTTAAAGCTTAATGTTGATGCCTCGCTTGCAATCGACTACCGGGTTGGGCTTGGGGCTGTTGCACGAGACTCTCATGGGAAAGTTATTTTTGCGGCGACCGGCGAATGCGAGCTCACTGCCATTGAGTAGCTGAAGCAAAGGCCGTTGAGATGGCAGTGCGGTTAGGCAAGCGTTATGGCATACAACAACTCATTGTGGAATCGGATTGCCAATCCGTGATAAATCGTCTCTCCAAGCATGCTATTTTTCTCTCGATTTAGACCTTGTACTCCATAATATCTTATCCGATTGTTGATTTTTCTTCCATCATCCGGTCACATGTTAAACGTGCCGGTAATTCCGTAACTCATAATCTAGCTAGACTTATCCCTTTTGGGGTTGAACAAGTGCGGGAGAACCACTCTCCTATGGAGGTGGCTCCTTATGTTTTGATGGATTCTTTATCTATGGAGTAACGATAGTATGCTTTTCCCCACAAAAAAAAAAAAAAACTAAAAGTTCCTATAATTATTTTATTAAATTATACAAAAAATGGTGTGGTCTACATATGTCAAAAAGCCCATTTGCTAACTTACTACTACCTCTATTTTTTTTTAATTTACACAGTTTGACTTTCATGCTTATCGATACATAACTTTTTACCATTAATATCTTTAATTACATAAAAGCAAAAATAAGAAAAAGTTAAAATATATATCGAGACGAATCTAACAAGGTCCAACACGATTGTATATTTTCTTATGTATAAATCACTGACAATAGTCAAAGTGAATTATATAAATAGTGCCAAAGTACAAAGCATGTAGATAAAAAAAATGGATGGAGAATCTATAAGGCTAAATAACTTAACAATAAACCTTTATAAGATTAATTGTTTCAAAACTGCATGATAGCTTTATTAAGAGGTCCTCGTGGGAGCCCAATGGTTGGTGCTCCCACCTCCCAACCGTGAGGTCGGGTGTTCGACTCTCATCACTCCCCAATTTGGGGAGTTTGTATTAATGTTTGCTTGTGGGTATAAATCCCCACTACCCAGCCAATGAGCTGGTGTGCCCTGCAGGCTAGTAGCCTAGCAGGGGTTGGTCTTCGGACCAATTATCTTTCCTGAACAAAAAAAAAAAAAAAAAATGATAGCTTTATTAAAAAAAATTAAAAATTTAAATACAAATCATGAAGCAATATATTTTCTCCTAAAATAAACTACAATTTATACCATTTTTTTTATTTGGCACCCCTAATATCGATTTCAATATCTAAGTTTAAGTTGAATGTAGAATATATATGCATATATATATTGCCTATTTAATTAAATGAGTCAGATTTTTTTTTTATCTTTTACCCAAATGGATAATGTATTCCTCTTCCATTTTATTAGATTATACTAGTATTTTGGCTCGGGCGATGCCCGGGACAGTTACAATTATCAAATATATTATTATTCGAAATTTTATAATTGATTCTATTAACTTTTCGTAATATTTTGTCTAGTGCGAAATTGAAAAATGGACGTTATAGCATGATAAGTTGTTTTAAAAAAAACTTCTAAGGAATTGGGGATAAAAAAATAACAATTTCAATAGAATTTGGGTAAGAAAATGGTATTATATAATAAAAGGGTTAAAGATCAAAAAGCTTGTCTACATGTTTTTATAATTACATACAATTATAAGAGTTTATTATGTTTTACTTTGAAACATTAAGCATTGAAATTGTAGTGGATTAGTGGTTAGACTCTCACATTTTATTTCAAAGATCATGTGTTCAAATCCTAGTAACTACACATTGTTAATGTTTTTGATTGAGATTATGAACATGTGTATTAGATGTTTGTAAAGAGTGCCACGCTGCAGCGTTCCTTTGATAGGAATGTCTTTTAATATATTTGTATAGATTAATAAACATAACAAGTTACTATGTCACTACTTTTATGGAAATTATATCTTATTAATTATTTATAAATTCCTACACCATAATTTAGGGAAACATCACAAAATTTAAAATTTATAGGAAAATTTGTCAGAAACAACCTTTTAAATACAAGTTTTTGCGAGAAACAACCTTTTAAAAAAAATCGCGTAAAATAAGACCTTAAAAATAATTTTTTTGCGAGAAACAACCTTGACCCATTTATCGGGCATTAACCAAGTATTTTACGGCTTCGACTCACCGAAACCAAACATGGCAAGGCACGTAATCCACATATCTTATGTTTCAAACCCAATTTCCCTTCCTATACGGATGAAGTCAACGTCGAAAATACTTGGTCAATGTCGAAAAATGGAGAAAAACGAGGTTGAAACATACGAGATGCGGTTCACGTGCACTCCACATGTTTTGTTTGAACGAGCTCGTATACACAAATTTCGAGTCAAAATAAATAAGGCGAGGAAACAAAGTAACAAAGAAATTTTATTTCAATAAATGTATTGAGTACAATCTACGTAAACGGTTTATAATTGAAAATAAACTAAGTCCTCTAATTCTATTCCGTAGCTTGAGAGTGACACGTGTTGATATCGACGTGGAGTTGAGTGTAGAGTGACGTTTTGTCAACGTCAACCTGAGTTTGAATGTGGGATGACGTTTTGTCAACGTCAACCTTGAGTTTGAGTTTTGTTTGGGTGTATTCGAATGGGACGACAAAAGCTTGAATCTGATCGAATGTGTTTGAGTGTATCGAACGATCGGCACGTATTTGATGTGCTTGTTGACTATTTGCGAGGGAGAATTCCAAGAGAATTTTATAAGGCTTCTTGAGAATAATGATTTTCCTGGCCCCCTCAAAGGAGGTGGCGGTATTTATAGGGAATGGAGAACCCTTCGTAGACTTGGTAAACATTTTGGGCAGTTTATGACTTAAGTCTTTTTTTTTACCTTTGCCATTTGACCATCTTATTTGGACTATAATATTGACTGCCCAAATAGTTGACAACCCAAATTATATTTATTTGATTTAATTTGGATATTTTATTTAAGTGGGCTAAAATTAATTAAAGTGAGCTAATTATATTTATTTTAGCTCAATAATAATCAATTTATTTTAATGTAGAACACTAATAAATTTTTAGTGTCTACAATTCTTTCGGCAGACAATGTCACGCATACGTGATTTGAAGTGTTCAATCGTGACAGTGCCTCGAATTTGAGTTTGGTTTAACAATTGGCGACAATCACCGTGTTGCTTGGAAATTTTTAGTAGAGTTATGTACTGTTTGCAACTCCATCAAGTTTTGGACTTGGAAAAAAAAAATCCTAATCGCATGAGTATTAGGTTTTTTTTTCTTTTTAGCCGGCAAAGATATTGCATCTGTATAAATACATTAGATGTATGTCGTCAATTGCATGTTCGTTTAACTTCAAAGAATTTTTTTTCGCGATTGACTATTTGTGTTGATTGTGTTGCTGTTTAGTAGCGAGTCTCGACGGGTGTTGATTACCGAATTCAATAACTTTGTACTGGCAAGAACAATTCTCTCGATTCACATCCAACAATAAATTAAGAGGTAAATATTGCTCTTTTCCTTTTTTCTCTTCAGCACTTGTGCGGTGCAGTTTCATCTTTGTTTCATTTTTTTTTACATTATTATTTTCTCTTTTTTTGTCTTTAGCATGATTATGCATGGTCTCATGCTTGATGATGATCTACATCACTATCATGATATGATTTTTCTTTTTTCGAGTGTATTGCTGTCATGCAATCTACAAATTGCAACACCTTCGTTTCTTTCAATGTACAGTATTTGCTTTGAGCCATTTCTTCGGTAACACGATTTATTTCTCCTTTTTTTTTTTTTCTTGCCATGAATTCTTTTGGAAGTACATTGCATGTGTAATGTGAACATATCAGTGATATCACCGACAAGTGCTGAAGTTTTGTGTATCATGATGTGGTGATGCCGACAATATTTGTTTAGTCTTGTGATGACTGAATCATGATTGATGATTATTTGTCACCATGGATACTAAGCTTTAGATCATTCGAATTGTTTTGATGCATGTGTATGTGATTTTTACCTCCCATATTTTGTGCTGACACTTTGACCTTTTTTTTTTTTATCTTAACTAATATCCATACAAGTGATCCTCATGTGCTGCTCTATTCTTGTTGCGCCCTGCTTTTGCCGTCATTGGTATGCATACCAATACATGAAGATGAGGGTTTTTTTTTTATTGTTTGTATTACTTGTCTATTTGTTTGCCATGATCATCACCAACGATCATGATCATCGAACCACTTTGCTTTCTTTATTGTCTTCGTTTTGATCAAGTCTACAACACCAAGCAGTGATACTTTGATTTTTTTTTTTCTTTGGCTTCCATATAATTACCGCAGTGCAAATATTTCTTTGATCTTGCTTTTTTTTTTTTTTGCATGATTAATGTGGAGTACCATGTAGCACTAACACTACTTTGGTTTCTTTATTCTCTAACATCATCATCATCACCAAAGATACAAAAGAGTGATCTTTGCTTCTCACTGCCATGTATTTGTCGTTGTTGACTCGCATACCACTGTGATGTGAACTTGGCTTGACTTATTGTAATATATTTTAAACAAATTTTGTTGCGGTGCTTCGTGTGATACATGTAGGACAGTAGGAATTTGCTTAGTAACACATGTGACAACTTATAAACTAAACAACGCAAATTTCCTGTTTGATTTTCTTTCCATCATAGCGCCATTAATCACGAAATCAACATAGCAGTTTTTGTTTTGAAATACTGAACTTCAGCAATTTTCGTTTAATCACCACCATAAGCTCTGGATCAGTGAAGTTCCTTTTATTTATTTATTTTGCCCGATTGCTGATAGTGTAGATGTGTAGGATTTGTTCAGCATGGCCTTCCAACTTATACTCCGAGACAAATTTCAATGCTCTTGTAGATTTTTTTTTTTTTCAACGGTTTGGATTTTTGACATACTTTTTTTTTTTTGACTTGCGGTATATCGAGATTTTTTTGAGATACGAGCAGCTAGGCTATCTTTTGAGTAACGCGAGAAGGTCTAGACTATTAAGGTGATGATTCTTATTTACACCCCCCTTGAGTCTCTTTTTTTTCAATATTTTTTTTTTGTTGTGCACTTGTTGTTTGTAATGTCTTGCAGGTGACAATTTTTTTTTGACACTTGCCATCGGAAGACAATCAAGTCCACTACTTGAGTGTTCATCGCGATGGGTCAGTGATGATCCATCGGAGTTGTTAGGCCAGTTGCTTAATTGTGCTTATCCTAGCAACTAAAGATGACGCTTTTGGAGTGTGTTCGAAGACAATCAAGTCCACTACTTGAGTGTTCATCGCGATGGGTCGGCCGATGATCCATCGGAGTTGTTAGGCCGGTTGCTTAATTGTGCTTATCCTAGCAACTAAAGATGACGCTTTTGGAGTGTGTGTTCGAAGACAATCAAGCCCACTACTTGAGTGTTCATCGCGATGGGTCATCGATGATCCATCGGAGTTGTTAGGCCGTTGCTTAATTGTGCTTATCCTAGCAACTAAAGATGACGCTTTTTGGAGTGTGTTCAAGACAATCAAGTGCCATCGGAAGACAATCAAGTCCACTACTTGAGTGCTCATCGCGATGGGTCAGTGATGATCCATCGGAGTTGTTAGGCCAGTTGCTTAATTGTGTTTATCCTAGCAACTAAAGATGACACTTTTGGAGTGTGTTCGAAGACAATCAATGGCGACGATCATGTATTTGAGACATTTGCCCCTCTTTTTTTTTGTATTCTCTATTACTCATTCCTTTCTTTTTTATATAGGATGGTGTTCATTAAAAGAATTCAATGATGATAAACATTCCTACATTGCTCATGTTGATCGTGAAAGAGATGATCCCGGATCGGGCACTAATATGGTCATCCGTCGCTCCATTTGCGTCGCCCGAGGGCATTCAAACTTTAGTGTGTAAGAATAATTTCTGAGTGAGATGTCTGTCAGAAGCTTCTTCTTGGTGCACACAACGCGTCAACTGTTTATAAACTTCATAGCATTTTTAAAAGACAAGCACCTCTTTCGATGATTGCCTTCCCTTGCTCGGTCGCTCTATTCTTTCGGCTCTGTGAAATGGGGATCCCAAGTTGTTAGAATCATTGGAGATTTCTCTTTCATTCCTGGGTATTGGGAATGGATGAAGATGTCTTATTTCGTTTTTTCGCGAAGCTCTTGACTATTGCGGTGTTTATAACGCCGTCTACGCTTCACTCTACTCCTATGACGGGGATACTAGCATCCTGCGTGCTTTCGTGAGAGTTGGTGTCCTACTACCAACACGCTTCATACCGTGGCGAGTGAACTTGTCTCATTTCCTTGTGGGACCTTCACCGACTCGGTGGATTGCCCATTGTCGGAGAGATTTATGATGAAGCCACCCTCATCCGAACATCATGAGGGCGCGAGGCGAGGATGGCGATACGTCTTATCTCTAAAGCTTACGAACACCTACTTAATGCTTATCATCATCGAACAAGCAACTTGAATCCGGGAATAGAGTTTCGCTTCCAGCGGTGGATACGATTTTGGTACAAGAGAAAAATCACTCATGCAAAGCACCCAGTGAAGAGACGCAGATGCTCCGATTCTCGCCCGAAGTCTACTCATAATCCCATTTTGGTGAGCTTAGAGCTCGGTCGATCGAATGGACAACGATAAGAATCGCCATGCTTGATTTTCTTGGTGTCTCTAGTGATGTCGAAAGAAGAGACTACCTATCTTGCGGCTTTCTTGGCTTGTTGGTTGTGTGTTTTTGTGCTTCCCGAAAGTGAAGATAGACTCATTAAACCCGATACCTTTGAAGTTGCTACTCGATGGCTCGGGGTATGACTTTTAGTCTTCTCGCTTTTGTACTTGCGTATCTACAGAGGTTTGAATGCAATTTCCGCATCTTCAAAGCCCGCCTATTCTGGATCTTTCTTCCCGACGCAATACTTATATAGTTAGGCTAGCGTACTACTTGAGACCAACCATGATGTAGACCCTTTCCCACTGGGTCCTTTGATGACCGTATTTTCGGGACTCGGGGAGCTAAGTGTTTCAAAGAAGTTGATGCTCGAGAACTCATCCATAATGGAAGGAAGGCGAAAGTGGGGTGCACCATCTTGAACAAAAACAAAAATAGCTTATATTTTGACGATGGTAAACTTGACGTCTCAAGTTTCAATTACTTGGTCTCTCTTCGTTTCGCCTATCTAGTCATACGTCAAGGTGATTCTTTTCACGTTGAGCCTTATTTCCCCCATCGATTTAGCGAGCGAGTTTGGCTTTGTTCAAGATGTCCCCGGGACGCCTCGTCGTGGTGTTGAATCTCGAAGCGTAACTTATTATGAAGCTTTGAGATCTGGAGGTTGTTATTGTTTCGGGGTAGTCGGGTCGGACTTTTCGTCCTCGCCTGCTCATTAGGCGGCGTCGGTTGACGACCTTGGAATTCCGTGATTGGTGGCCCATGGTGTCTATCAAAGACCTAAGGAATAAGGTTAACATATTGTGTTCGAGTGTTGGATCCAGCTTCTTCTAAGCCTAACGGGAGCGAGCATCGACTTGTAGAAAATCCAACTTCAAAGAATAACTCAAATCCCGAAGGTACTGCGACTACCTTAACAATGATACCTTACATAGGGGGGGGAGGATCTAGACGGGCAATGAGTCCAAATCCCAAGCAATGGGAGGGAGCACCAGCGACGTAGAGTCGATGTGGATTTCAAACATCAACGCCGGGGAAAAGAAAATCTCCCGATTGTGTGCTTGAGGATCATGGGTTGAATGTGGTGATTTTTGATGGAGTGCCTGAATCATCTCATCTTTCATTGCGGATCTCCCTTTGGTAGACCTTTTCTCCCTTACACCCTTTTTTTGTGATCAATTTTTATTGCTTTTGTTATCTAGGGAGATGACTTCAACTTGAAATGGACATTATGGATATTCCCGACAACTCGGGACATCCCACAATGGTGCTTCCTCAAAAGTGACCCTAGAAAGGGAAAGGAATTGAGATTTGCAAGGAATTTGGTTTGCAAGAGTATAGGCGGATCTGCTAAGAGTTCCCCTTCTATTCACAATCATCAATCCGTTGAGGGACTGCAAGAGCATCGGACGTTCATGCCAAAGCTGCGAAGCTCTTATCATTGAGACACCTGAAGTTCATGTATCTAGTGCCTCGACCTCTATGCCCCCATCCGGGTCCTTGATGAGAAATATCTTTGCTAAGGCGATTCGAGACATGGGTATGCAATATTTGGAAACACTAAGAGCAGCATCCTTTAACGAGGTTGCGAAGAAACATGAGGAAGCCTTAGTGCTATACGAGGGTATTGAAAATCTTAAAGGAAATCCCAATCCCTTGAAGTGCAAGATAGAATCCTATGTTAGTGCGGTCAAAGATCATCTTTCTTTAGAAGAGGCTGCCTCAAAGTGTCAACGATCCGAACAAGTAAAAGAGAAGATCATTCTCCGGACAGGAGCGCTTAAGAAGGTTGAGCTTGATTATGATGAGATCGAGACAGAGCTGCCCGGGTACTTCGAGAGAGCAATCTTCCAACAAGCTCAAGATCATGGAACTTGAAACGAACCGGAGAAAGAGCGTGACAAGGCAAACCACTTGACAAATAGCTTGGAGGCCAAGGGGATCACTTTGACATCACTTGCGGTGAAGGTGGAAGACCACAAGAATGCCTTGAGTGATCTAGCAACTACCCCCTGTTTTAAATGCGATAAGGTCCGCGACCTTGATGAGGGCAAGAGACGGTTGTTGGAGCTCCAGTCGTCACTCACTCACCCAGAATACATAGACTTAGAATGATTCCCTTTTTTTATGTGTTTTTATTTTATAGATAGTGTGCACAGACAACTTATGTTTTTTTTTTATTCATACTTGCAATAAGATGGACACACTCTTTGTCTTATAGTTATTTAACCGTTCACGTTTATACTCTTGCGGGCCGGGAGTATTGCATTTTTTTTTTTGTTTCGCGTTCACGGTTTATACTCTTGCGGGCCAGGAGTATTACATTGATAGATTTTTTTTTTTTTGTGTGTCGCACTCGAGTAATGTTTATGTTACCCTAGGCGCCTACGTACTTGCAAAACATCAACAAATTACTTTTACAAGATCAAGCCAACGTAGTTCAAATGGCACGTATATTTTCTTTCAACATATGCAGTTTATCCTCTTGCTTAGGAGTTTAACAACGTTCTCACTCTTCATGAGTAGTAGCGCTTCAGAAACTTGCCGTTGATAGGCCCCACACGTAATCCTTCGGCGTCAACAATTTTATATGCCCCATTAGTGTATACCTCTTTGACAACGTACGGACCATCCCATTTAGAATGAATTTACTTCTCGTCTTACGGGAAATAATGATGGGTCTTTTAATTGCTAGGACCATGTCTCCAACTTGAAAGGAGCGAGGTCGAACTTTCTTATTGAAAGCGCGTGACAAACGAGCTTGGTAGCACTCGATTTTTGTTGTGCTTGGAGTCTTTTTCGTCAAGCGCCTCCAACTCGCCAAGTCGAAGTTTATCATTTTCATCGAAGTCAAGCCTTCTTGTATGGCAATTCGCAATGATGGAATTTGAAGTTCCAAGGGGAGAAACGACCTCAACGCCATACACCAAGGAGTATGGGGTTGATTGTGTTGCCGATTTATATGTCGTAGTCTGTATGCCCATAGAGCTTCCCCTATTCTTTCATGCCAATCACGTTTGGACTTGGCAACCACTTTGCTCAACAAACTACAAAGTGTCTTGTTGAATGCTTCAGCTAGACCGTTTCTTTGGTGCATTGTACATTGACGATCTATGTTGGGTGAATTTAAACTTCTCACATAAACTTTTCATCAATTTATTGTAAAATGGTGTCCCATTGTCGGTGATAATTCTTCGGGGTACACCATATCCGTAGATGATGTGAGTACGAATGAAGTCAACAACATTCTCCTTCTTTACCTCGTGTAAGGGGATGGTCTCTCGCCCATTTAGAAAAATAGTCGGTCATTTGCCAAAATATATGATTGCCCAAAGAGATGATTTTGGTGTGATTGGGCCGACTACATCAAGTCCCCATGCTTCAAATGGCCAAGATGCGACTGTGGGGTGTAATGGCTCTGGAGGTTGATGAATGAAGTTAGCATGAAATTGGCAAGCTTCACATTTCTTTGCATAGTCCATGCTATCTTGTACCATGGTTGACCAATAGTAACCCATTCTTTTAATACGGTCATGCGGTTTTGGACTGACCGATGAGCGCCACAAACTCCAGAGTGAGCTTCCTCCATGGTTTGTTTTGCTTCTTCATCTCCGAGACATCTTAACCAAAGACCATGGAAGGATCGTCGATAGAGAGTCCCCTTATAATATATGAACCGTGAGGCTCGGCGACGAATCTCTCGTCTTATGTTTTGGATCACTTGGCAATTTTTTATGTTCCAAATAATCAATAATTGGTTGACGCCAATCTTCTTTGTCGATTTGATAGACAGAGATTATGTCGACTTCTTCAAAGATATTCATCAACATCATCGTCATCAGGAGCGACAACCCATCGTTTGCAAACCGGTACAGACATTGTTTCTTCTGCCCCCAGTGCTAAAGTGGCTGCAAGCCCAGCGAGCGCGTCAGCCATCTTGTTGGCACTCCTTGGAACATGTTCTAACTTGATGGTATCAAGTTTATCAAGCAATTGTGACGCTTGTCTTTGATAGGGGATTAGATCATTCTTTTTGACTTCGTATTCACCCGACAATTGTTTTAGGACCAATTGGGAGTCCCGGTGAACGTCCTAAATCTCGAAGTCCCATTTCAATTGCCATTTGGAGGCCTATTATGAGTGCTTGGTACTCAGCCATATTATTGGAACAAAGTTGAGTTAGCACGAAAGAGTATGTCAGTACATGTTTTTCCGGAGAAACGAAGACAACTCCAGCTCCTGCACCGTCAAGACGAGCGGCTCCATCAAAGTACATTCTCCAAGGTGGGAGTATTTCAATGAAAAACACATCTTCACCTGGCAGATCGTCGGAAAGCTCCCATTCTCGCAGGGGACCGGGTGGTCTGCGAAAAGTCTGCTATTGCTTGCCCCTTGTGACCTTTTGCGGGACATACACAATGTCATATTGTTTTAAAAGCATAGCCCACTTTGCAAGTCCGCTGGACAACACGGCCTTGAAAGAATGTATTTTATCGGGTCGGACCTCGAGCCGACATGAACTGTATGAGCTTTGCATGTAATGTCTTAATTTTTGGATTGCAAAATCAAAGCAAGGCAAATTTTTTCAATAGGTGAGTAATTCAATTCAAAGACCCACCAAAGTTCGGCTCAAGTAGTAAAGAGGGTTGTCTCCTTACGGTCTTCTTGCTCTTGAGCGCACATTGCCCCAGAGATCGCTCTGTCTTTGCGATATAAAGGATGAGTTGTTTCCCTTTTATTGGGTGCCCCCAAGACGGGGAGAAGACAAATACTTCTTTATACTTTCAAGGCTTTTTACATGAGTCATCCCATTTGAATGGGGCATCCTTTTCATGAGATGGCTGAAGGGATGACATCTTTCCCGCTAGATTAGAAATAAACCTTCGAATGTAAGCAAGACGCCCTTGGAGGCCACGTAACTCCTTAAGGTTCTTAGGTTCAGGGCATCTCTTGGATGGCCTTGATCTTTGCTTGGTCAATTTCAATACCCCGTGTCGACAATGAAGCCTAGAAACTTTCTGAGGGTGACGCCATATGCGCATTTGAGGGGTTCATTTTTAATTGACATTTTCGTAGTCTTTGAAAGACTTTACGGAGGTCATGCAAATGATTCTCCTTCTTCTTAGACTTTACCACCAAGTCATCTACGTAGCACTCCACAATTTGATGCATCATATCTTCAAAAATTTTACGCATTGCACGCCGATACGTAGCTCCGGCATTTTTCAAGCCGAAAGGCATGACTTTGTAACAAAATATCCCTTTATGGGTACGAAATGCAGTTGCTTCTAGATCTTCAGGAGCCATGTGAATTTGGTTGTATCCAGCGGTACAATCCATGAATGACAAAGCCTCATGACCGGTGGTGGCATCAATCATGATTTCACATTGGGAGTGGAAAGTCATCCTTCGGACACGCCTCGTTCAAGTCGCGGAAGTCCACACAAACTCAGCTAATCGTTCCATTTTCTTTCGTACGGCACAATGTTTGCTATCCAAGTAGGATACTTGACTTCACGAATAAATCCTGCATCAATGAGCTTGTTTATCCGCCTCAATTTCGGGAATTAATTCTGCTTTGAAGCGTCTTTGGGATTGCTTCTTTGGGTGACACCTTTTTGATGGCTAAGCGATGGACATCGACTTTTGGGTCGAGTCCCGGCATCTCCTTATAACTCCATGCAAATACGTCTTTGTAGTCGAGAGTAACTTGGAATATTTTTGTTCTTCTGTTGGCAAGAAAAGCGGCGACGTAGACGAAGTCGTGGCTCTTCTTGAGTTCCAAGGTTTAACTCTTTTAACTCATCGACGGTGGCTTGCCCCCATCTTCAAGAGTTTTAGGAGCCTCATCTGTTTCCATCTCCTCGTCACTTTCAGGAGCCTCATGCCCCTGTGATATGGTTTCGAAGAAACAAATTCAACATCTTTTTTCTTTTCTTGACTGGACGAACTCCTTTGGTTTTGTTAACACTATGACACGACCTTTGGCTTTCAAGGGTGCATGTCCAATGATGTCTACCACTGTGTACGCCTCATGCGAGATGGGATAACACTTTGAGGTGCGTCCCTTTGACTTCATTTTTCTCTCTTGTGATGCGACTTAGTACTGGCTAGTCTTTTGTTGTTTATCAATTGAGGTCGATGCACCAAGACGTTTAAAGACGGATGCTTTATTCTTAGAAGATCGAAGATTTTGCAAGGGTGTTTGTATTTTTGACTTCACACCTTCATTAAGTTCGTGTACACCAAGTCTGTTAAAACCCCGATGTATGGTCCTTTACGACAGGAAAGCTAGTCGATCAAAGACCGATATTTTTGGATGAGACACATTATTTTCATCTTCATTTTCTTCAACTTAATCATGATAGAATATCTTGCGAAGAAGAAGTGTCCTCTACGCCGTGCGAGAAATTTTGATGGGTGTTGGGGTTTCAAATCCCAAACCTACTTTAGTCGGATGTACCTCAACGCCATACTCTTGCAATTTCTTTTGTGTGTCATTAATTCCATGAGGATCAACCTCAATGACATTGCCCATGGGCGCTGGATTCTCGAAGTCATAACCGGACTCCCGCCAAGAGTTTATAAGCATTTGGGTCAAACCTACCCTTGTTAAGCCATTTTCTCCTAGATTGATCAACATATTGTGAGGTTGGAGGCTTAGCAATTTGATTGTGATTGGCTCTAAGATAAAAAGGAACAACCACTTCTTGCTTTAAACATTGAAGAGTAGTCTCATCTACTCCTTTTTCTTTCTTTGGTTCTACTTTCATAACGACACCTGCTAAAAGGTGACTCCCCTTCCTTACGACGTGATTTAGGGATGTATCGCGGGATTTGGAGTCGTTCTTGCCTTCTTCGTTAATGGGTTGAGCAACAACTTCTTCTTTTACCTTTCCTTGCATTTTTGTTGTTGCATCTCGGTGGTGGGTGACTCGTTAGAGCTTGAAGACGAGGGAATATCACCATTTTTATTTTGTACGCCTTTTCCTGTTGAAGGAATTTTAGATGGCAACATCTCGCTTGAGGGTTCCCATCTTCGAAGAACTTAGCATCGACAAAGGTACGAATCTACCGTGCTAAAAGGTTTGACATCCCCATTTATTTTCTTCTCGCCTCCACGATAAAATTTCAGGACATTGATGGAGGGTTGATGCGACTACCCCATTTCATGCAACCAAGGTCGTCCAAGCAACATTTTATACGACGTCTTTGTATCTATGACATGGAAGAGAGTAGATGATGTTAACTCTCCCATCACAAGGTCAAGACGTATTATGCCTATGGCACGTTGGTATTGTTAGTTGAATCCTTGGATCATTAGACGACTATCGAAAGATCTTCCATAGTGATCCCTAAATCGGTCATGGTGGATTTTGGCATGATGTTGACAGTGAACCTCCATCCACTAAGAGACGATTCACTCTCTTCTGAAAATATAACCGAGGAAACGAACAAGGGTCGGTTGTGAGGTTTGAGCCCAACAATAAGTCTTCATCGTTGAAGGCTAAGGCAAAATTACATGACGCGCATTTAGCCGAACTTTCTATTGGTTCTCGGCATCCTTCACTTTGTCAAGGTATAGTTAAGGTTGAAGTGCAAGAGCCACTTGTCGACACATTTCTCGAGGCAAATGAAAGATCTGCCTCCATCCCATGCGTGTAGGGAAGAGCTTCTAAGATAGCCAATATCTTTGGATCTATCTCCGTCCCCGAATGTTGGCGCGGTTACTTTAACGGAGATTTCATTTTCTTTAACGGGCTCTTGATCCTCCTCCTCTTCTTTTCCTTCTTCATCCTCAACAAATGAAGTAGCATTACAGAATCAGTAGTGAAGTAATCTTCGAGGAAAGAATTCTTCTAAGGTTACAAGGGGTAAGTGGATCTGTTCAAGCAAGTCATTGGCGTACTTGCCGTTTAGTATGCTTTTTTTACTTTTTCTTTCCTTTGAGCGTTTTGAGCCCTTTCTTTTGATGCTTCTTCTTACGACAAACAGACTTTGGTTGAGGCTTCATTGTCGTCTAGGCCTCCTTCTAGTGACCAACGTCCACCCTTCTTCATCCTCTCCATGTTGGTTTCCGGTTGGAACACCGTGCTCAACGGATGGCACATCATCAGCTTGGAGAACCGGTCGCAAAGACATGTACAGTGCGGCTCCAAACTCCCAAACTGCAGAGTTTGAGCCTCCCTAATAAGAATCTAACATCGCGGAGGCGTGATTAGCTTCCACGACTCTCATCAAAATCCAGTACAATTTTCCCATCCTTTGCAAGTTGCATAATTCTCTCCTTAAGTGTTATACACTTTTCTATGGGATGACTAATCAACCTGTGATACCGATGATAGTTAGGATCGGAAGTCTTACCGAGCCTCTGCGGGACGCTTAGCTTCGGCAACTCAATGACTTTTGTTTTCAAGCAATCATCTAACATCCCCGACAAATCCGAGTCTGGGAATGGATATTTCTTTGCTTCGGGAGTTCTTTCAAGGTTGGCCTATTTTTTCTAGGTTCTTGAGAAGATGAACCTTATTCTTTTCGGTGCCGACCTTGCTAGAGATCTTGACGAGGGCGAGGAGGACGTGATCGACATTGACTCCTTAGTCGAACTTTTGGCGATCTTGTCGGCCTTTTAAAATCCTTCTTCCCATTCTTGTATTCGAAGAAGTGTTGCTTTGCCTATTGTTGGCAATGGTAAGCTCCATGGCATGAGCTCGCGTGGCCAATTCTTGAAAGTCCTAGGTTTTATACCTTGCAAGATATAAAGCAAGTCTCAATCCATTCCTTGAATGCACATCTCAACACAGAGACTTCGGTTAGGCGGTCTTTACACTCTAGACTAATGCGCGCCAACGATTGATGTAATCGATAATCGGCTCATCCCTTCCATCGGTGAGTCTTAGTCGTTCAGCCTATACGACAATACGTCGAGTGCTATAGAACTTTTCAGAATTCCTCCTCCATTTGATCCCAACCGTCAATGGATTGTGAGGGTAAATCTGTGTACGACCAAAGGCCATGCCTTTAAGGGAACGAACAAATTGTTTGACCAGTGAAATCATTTGTGGTACCAGCATTGTTGCATGTTTCCACAAAGTGAGCAATGTGTTGCTTAGGATTTCCTTTCCCATCGAATTGTTGAAACTTGGGGGGTTGATAGCCAAAAGGCATCCGCGGCTTATCGATCCTTTTGGTATACGGCTTCACATAGCGATGACGCCATGAGAACTTTCTCCAAGTTGATTTTTGACGGGCCGTGAGCTATCAATAACTCAAGTTGGCGTGTTGTAGGTGGGCGGCTAACGTCTTCACCACTATCCCCCTTCACTTTCATCACCCTTTGTCTGATCTTGCATCGCCTTCCTCCGTGTCTTGTTGAGGCGCGATTTGTTCATTTTGGAGTCGAATTTGAGCATCTTTTCTTCTCCATCCTTCATTACTTTTGGAGTAGGCTATTCATTTGTGAGTTGTTCCTCATTTGTCTTAGTTGAGGTCACCATAACAAATAGGCGGTGTTCGATTGTGAAGACAACAAGGGTTCCTCTCAAGTCGAAAAATTGTTAGAGGTGATGAGACGGCAATATCATCACTTGTTTCATTGTCACTTTCTCTACATTGAAAGTGGATCAAAGAGAGGGCTAGTGTGAACGGTCGACTGTCAGGCTTGATCAGATGAGAGTTGCTTCCATATTTGAGAAGCAATGAATGATGGCTCGTGTTCACCAAAGCGGTTGAGCCAAACACGGGGGTTTCACGTTCCTTGTGTGAATCGGACATGATGGATGATTCGGCAAGCCAGAGCTTAAAGAAGTTTTCTCTGCCCGGTAGGAACATCTCACGGCTTCGAAGCTTAACGCGGCGCGGCAATAGACGCCTTTTTCATTCCTCCAGTGCGAAAACCAAGAGTCATGTCATTCATAAAGTCACCCAACGTTGCTGATTTTCGTAGGGTGTCGGCGAGAGTTTTCGAAGGCGAGAGATGTTCTTGCTTGAGGCCATTTCTCGGCTTTGTTGATGATGACGAAACAGAGAGATGAGAGGCGAGGAGATAGTCCCCGTGGGTGCCAAAATTTGTATACACAAATTTCGAGTCAAAATAAATAAGACAGAAACAAAGCAACAAAGAAATTTTATTTCAATAAATGTATTGAGTACAATCTCTGTAAACAGTTTATAATGAAAATAAACTAAGTCCCTGATTACTGTTCCGTAGCTTGAGAGTGACACGTGTTGATATCGACGTGCGAGTTGTGTGTAGAGTGACGTTTTGTCAACGTCAACCTTGAGTTTGAATGTGGGATGACGTTTTGTCAACGCCAACCTCGAGTTTGAGTTTTGTTTGGGTGTATTCGAATGAGGGCTGACAAAAGCTTGAATCTCGATCGAATGTGTTTGAGTATCCGAACAAGTCGGCACGTATTTGATGTGCTTGTTGACTATTTGCGAGAGAGAATTCCAAGAGAATTTTATAAGTTCTTGAGAATAATGATTTTCTGGCCCTCTAATTCGAAGGAGGTGAGGTCTATTTATAGGGAATGGAGAACCGCCCCGTAGACTTTATGTAGCTTATGGCTTGGGCCGTTTATGACTTGGAAGCCTTTTTCTTTTTGCCATTTCGACCATCTTATTTGGACTATAATATTGACTTCGCCCAAATAGTTGACAACCCAAATTATATTTATTTGATTTAATTTGGATATTTTATTTAGGTGGGCTAAATTAATTAAAGTGAGCTAATTATATTTATTTTAGCTCAATAATAATCAATTTATTTTAATGTAGAACACTAATAAATTTTTAGTGTCCTCTGAGTCAACGCCGAAAAATGCTTGGTCAATGCCGAAAAAATGGGTCGAGGTTATTCTCGTAAAAATATTTTCTTCTTAAGGTCTTCTTTGCCATATATTTTTTAAAATGTTATTTCTCGCAAAAAAACTTGTGGATTTAAGCGCTTGTTTCACAAATTTTTCAAATTTATATCACTTAATATATCAACTTTTAACCTAGACATCCACTATAGTCATCTAATAAAATTGGAATATAAATATACTGCTGATTGAAAAAAAAAACTCCCATGCAATTTACATAAGTCCAAAAACTAGTGGGCCGACAATGTCCAATCTACAATCTACAATCTACATGGTTCTCCTCATAGCTTTCCATCCATTTTTGTAGTTCCCAGCAGGCCTATGTCTACTTATTGGTTTGGGCTTCATATAACCATAAAAGAAAAAGAAAAAGAAAAGTGTTAAAGAGTGAAGCCCAATAATAATAATATTGAATAGTGTGGTATGGGTTACCCTCGTTGAGTTAGCGATTTAGGTGGAGTCGACGGTGAGGGACAGGGTAGTAGTGAAACAACACAAACAGAAGAAAACCCTTCAATTTTTTCTTCTTTCTGGGAATTTGTAGATTATAGATTATCATCAATCTGAATCTAAAATAATCAAGGAAAAATGGCGATGGTTCAAACGAATGAGATCCAGCCCTTCCTTTCTTCCAGAAAATGTTGGCATCGGATTCTGTTTCTTGCCAGATCCACACTTCTTAACCCTAATTTCATCGTCAATGTTGAGGTATCATTCTTCATCGTTTTCATTGGACTTTTGTTGATTTTTGTTTGTTTGTTTCTCATTATGTATTTATGTTTTTGAGTTTTTGTATTGCACAAATCTAATCTAATTTTATGATTTAATATTTATACTACTTTTTAATTTTGACAGAGAAACTATGCCACATCAGCTCCGGCTAAGAAGGACAAGATTAAGGTATTCCTTGTTTGATTTTGTTTTTTGCGTTGAATTCGGAAACATGGCATCTTGGAATGAATATATTGTATTCTGCTTATTATTTGCTTAGCATTGCCATGTGAAAGAGTTTAGATTGTTATGTATGTGGCTTACTTTTTTGTGTAGATTACTTTTCGGACCTTCAGTCCGAAATTATTAAGCTTGTATTAGCTGGTTATACATGTTGGGTTTGGGACTTAGCTTAAGTTTTTAAGATGTTTGATTTTAAATTGATAAAAGATAAATGTGAGGTGATTTTTAGGGTTTTGATCACTTTTAGAACGTAGATGTTGTGGGCTAATGCGAGCATTTTCAGTGACTTAGATGCTGATGTATAAAAACCAAAGCTCGAAAGATAAAGGGTGTATTATGTTTTTGTACGGTTCAATGAGGATGTTTTTTTGCCCACAAGCTTTACTTTGTCATATTATTTGCAAGCCCTTTTATTTGGTGTCTTTCTAGTATAACCTTTCTGCTTTGAGAAGATGTAGTTTCAAAAGTAGAGGGGAATGATAAGCAAGAAATTCGATGACAATATAAAAGCAAGGAGAACATGGTGTCCAGCTTGAATTAGAGTCTTTGATAGTAGTTATCATATGCCCGACACTTCCTTCTCGAAACCAGTTCAATCCTTTCTTCCTGCTTTGCAGCAATAGTGTTGCTCATCAAATCAAAAGAAGCTTAGTCCAAACTCTAGAATTCGACTTCTTTGCTAATCCAACTTTGATGACGATTGCAGATGAAAATCTAGTAAAAAGCATTTTTACGAATCAAGTCACTTATTGAATTTCTTTAACAAAAGTCTTATGAGCCACTTGCGTAAACCTAATATCTTATCGCTCTCCCAAATGTAAAAATATTATATATTACATATAACTTGTAGTTCATGAGTGGCTATTTGTTTTATAGAGGGAAATAAGAAAGAAATATTGCTTGACGAATAAAGAGGCACATTATGTTTCAAAAAACAAGTTTGAAATTTATGAAATTTTTTCTTCTCATCCTTGTCACTTTAAGAACCTTCTCCATACGTTGACCCTAAGTCAATGCTTTATATACATTGATTGATTGAGTAGTAATATGCCTATTTTTCTCATGTTAACTTGTCAACTAGGCTCCCATAAAACTGAGGAAATCGCAATGATAAATATTAAAACGGGATTGTATTTGTCTTACAAATATGTTCTTTTTAATAATCTAACAAAGAGACATATCACCTTTTCCTAATAAGAGAGTACGCTTTTCCATTTTCCTCCGTCTCATATTAATTCACGCTTTTTAGAGGTGGCAAGGAACCACTTGTTTTTTATTATTAATGTTTCTCATTCCTGTTGTTGGAGTCACCAAGACGTGAGAACCCAAATCAATGGTGAAACAACATCCCTATCGCCACCCTCCCCTTGCAAGTACATGCCCTAACCCACATATGTGGTCGTCTATGCTGGTTGCATTGATAAGAAATTAACTAAAACTGTTAAGAATTTCGATGCCCCCGGTCAAACTGATGTCATAATACTGGATGGAAGAGTGGCCCAACTTTTATCATCTACGTTCTTGAATTTTCACTCTTGTTAGTGGAATAGGTTATGTAGACATTTGGGGAGTTCTTACAATGATGTCTAACGAGTAATTTGCGTTCTTATGATAAGAGATTTAAGGTCTATTTTTTGCTGTCCAACTAATTGTACTTTCAGGATAATGTAAAGTCTTAGATTGTTGAATCACATATCTATATGGGAATTATTTTAAAGGCAACCATTGAAAACAAGCTATGTAAGGGGTAGGGGAAGACCTAGGAAAACTTGGATGAGGGGAATGAGTGATATGAGGCTATTGGCGACTCAGGAGAAGTTGATGAGGGAAATGAGAGATGACATGACTTGAATTCTATAATCGTTCTTTTTTTAATTCCTTTTACTTTGCTCCTTATGCTTTGCAAACTTTTTCCCTAAAACACTTTTTATTTATTCTCCTTTTAAGGTAATTTTCAAACCTCTTCATTTGTTTTTCTCTTACCCTCCTTTATGAAAAATTCTCAAATTTTATTTTTAGATCCTAAAATTCTGGTTTTAATTTACACTATCTCCTATAGTACTTTCTTATTTTTTGTTTTTTATGATTATATCTTCATATTTTGGTTTGCTCGTTACACCTCATTTAGTTTCCTTGTTCCTTATGTTTTCTCTCGTCTTACTTCCTCACTTTCACTTTCTAAATCTTTCTCATTTTTCTTTGCTTATTCTCTTTAACTTATTACTTTACATTTATTTTTCATTTGCCAAATAAATGATTTCTTATGACCGTAATATACATTTGAGAATCTTTGCGGATAATTTTAATTTGTATCAGTCCTGATATTGCTTTGACTCGAAGAAATGACTGATGAACTTAAGGCTTTTTAGTAGATATGCTTCACTAATGGTTGTGAATGATTTAAACCCCAAGGCGATATGACACTGTTATTTTGCAATTTTATGGGGCCAAAGTAACTCGCCGCTATGGTGGTCCTAGCTGTGAGGTCTTAGTAAGGAGCCCTCTGTCCCCTCCCTACCTATGTATTTTAATTGTTATAGTAAGCTTTGTTGACTTAGGTTTTCCGGTTTTGGATAAGATTCTTTAAAAAAAAATTCATATTTTTTTTTAATTTGAGGTGAATTTAACAATTGATTGTTGGCTGCAAATTGGCAACCTGATTGAGTTTAGTAAGTGAGTGTTCATTATTTTTGGAAATTGCATGTGGTCTTGCCTTGTTATGTGATGTATTTCTTACTATTTTTAAAATCATGGCAATGCATATAATGAGGACTAAGTAATAGCTCAAAATAAATCCTACTTCTAAAGATATTATTCCCTGACCTCTAAAGCGACCAATGTGTCTAATTGTGAAGCATGCACTATTATCTTACTACTATTGGCACGACATTATAGCGCCTCTTTAACTTACTGTTCGGAGTAGATGCTGTGTTCAAGGACTCCAAATGCTTTTGCAGCTACCTGTTTTTTTTTTCCCGTTACCTGTCATCAATAATTTTGTAGAGAAATGCTTCAGGTGGAGCAAAGCATTATTTTTGATAAAAGTTATAAATCAGCTAATTAATATAGTTATCGCTCCTGTGGTTTCTTGGTAAAGAAGATCCCGCGTATGTTGGGGTAGGGATTCAGGAACTTGGATGTTCAGAGTTTTGTCTCTGGGACACGGGTGTTTCCCCAGATTAGATCCTTGGATCTGAAACCAATGACTATGTGCTACTTCACATTAAGAGGCATGGTATTTAGTGAGCCAACAAAAATAATTTGAGTTTTAAATCGTATTGGTTATGTACTGAGGAGGTAAGAAATTAATAATTACTCCTGGCGACTTTGTTGGCTAGATTTTTTGACTAAATTTCAGGTCTTGTTTATGTACATTAGGGGAACCCCTCTAACTGGAGGTTCCTCCCTTGATAGCCTATGTATGCTGACAACACTAATTAATTTTTGTAATGTTTGCAACCTTGTGACTTTGTATATATCCAGTGGCAAGTCCAACATTTGAATGGTAGATGAGAGGGAGTTGTATCCAAAGCATAATGAACTATACGACTTGATTCATTCAGCCACATTAAGCACCTCCTTGATCATTTAGAAATGAACTTCGCCTATTGTTGTATGAGTTTTATATGCGTATTTTGAATTTTGAAATATAGCCATTGTGAGTGCTGGATTTGATCTTATATTTACTGGGGTGTCTATCAAGCACCTTATGTTGATTTTCTGTTGACGATTGATTAAATTGATTGCTAGACCATGTGACTATATGTTGGGGCAGTGCTTTTGCTTGCTCTCTTGTCTATTAAGCTCAATGTGTCAACATGTCTGCATACCTGATATGTTGCAAGAGAATCCTATCTATGGATACATTTATTGTATTTTTATTTTAGATGACCTAAAACTCACCAGAAACTTTGGCTAATTTATTGAGGATGACCCTTTTTGGATTTTGGCCTCATAGATATGCAGTTAAACTCAGCTTCTTTCCTTCACTTTGTTCATTCTTTTGCTCAGGTTTCAAAAACCAAGTTGCTTGAGACACTTAAGGCACCTAGGGCTTAGAAGCATTTTGAATGTGCTTATTGAATCAGCTATGCACCTCGTGGAGAAAAAAAAGCCTATTAAGCGACCTACTACCCTTAGGGGGCGTTTGGTTAGAACAAGGGTAAGGGAAAGGAATCAGAAAAGGGAAAAATAAGTGAAAGAAATGGAAAACCCCCATTTAAAAACATATTTGGTTACACACAAAGCAAAGGGTTACAATTTTTTTCCCTCTTCCTCCCTTCTTTCCTAATTCTTCCCGCCTCTCTTCACCCAAAGGTGCTAACGGTCGTGGTGGTGTTGTTGAGACTGGGTCGGCAGTTTTGGCGGTGATGTTGACTAAGCCGACCGGTGGTTGGGCGACAACTAGTCGTGGTTTCTCTCAAAATTCTGGTGGTTAGAATCTCCATGTAAGGTGGTGGTTTCTCTTAGATCTGCTAGGTCATGGTGCTAATTATTCAGGCGGCGGAGAATCGACGGTGAAAAACAAACACTGGTAAGCAGTTTCTCTCGTTTTATCGGGGCGGAGGACAAGTGTAGGGAGGGTTATTGAGTTGGTAAAACAAGGTCAGAGATGGTTGGTGGTACTTTTTGGTGGATATGCTTTCCTGTTGGTGGGTCGAAAAGGTGGTGATGGTAGGGTGGTGTTTGGACGGTGGGGGTGGCTATTCCGGCAGTGGTTGGGGGATGGTGTAGGTTCAGTGTTTAGTGGTGGTGGTGGTCAAGGCTGGTCAATGGTGGTTATATTATATATGGTGTTAGGGGAATCCAAAACCTTAGGAGGGGTGGGGGAATCAATGTATAGGGAAGGAGAGTAACCTAAAATGAAAATGGGTAAGCCAAAACATCAAACAAACACGAAGTAAGGGAATCATGAATTAAATCACAAAAACTCTTTCTTGAAACCTCTCCAACCAAGCACTCCCTTAGTATGGTTCATATATCTAAGTAAGAGAAAACGCTTTTCTTAGACCCATGGTAACTTCAGAATGGGGTTTTCTTTTATGGTTCACACTCCTGTAAGTCTTGATCTCAGCAGAATATACATATTTAAGGAGAGTAGAATGAATGGAGCTTTGTAAAAGAATAATAGCTTGCTTTCAGGTAAGTCCGTCCTTTCTCATATCGTATGTTTTTGGTCTCCTTCAATGATGTGTTAGGTTCCTTTTGCTATGTTTGAGGAGCCTTCTGAAATCACGCTGCTGCTTTTTGAGTCTGTCTCATGCCACAAAGCTGATGCATTGGAGAAGGTGGAATCAGAGCTGTTTGACTTTCAGGAGGCTACCAAAAAGTCTCCAATGCTTTTCTCAGTTCACAAAGGATCTGTCTAAAAGGTATGTGGTAAAAAGAATTATGCCATAGATGACATATGTACTCAAGCAAAATTCACAGATATTACAAAGAAC